>OZ032125.1:2381423-2696423 GCA_964026355.1 Pseudorhiza aurosa | reverse complement strand
TGAATCAGCAAACAAAAAGATGACGAAGCACTGAGACAATTGCTTTAAATTGATTCAATTTACAGAACATCATATTTGTTCCCTTTTTTCAGTTCTCTTCATTCCTGTTATGACGTTGATTGGAGAAGTAGAGAGAATGACGTCCTCAAAGCTTGGGTGTGTTGACATTTTGAATCAGGATCTCACAATGATGATACTTGTGATTATCATGGAGATTATGATGAAGAATTTGATTTTCATGGCTATGATTATGATTATTGGTTATGATTATGATTATTGTGATTGTAATGTTGACGCGGTGGTGTAGTGGTTAAGCGTGCAGACTGGTAACACGAGAGTTGTGAGTTCGATTCCTCTGCGTGTCACTATAAAAACACCATTGGCGAGGAATGCAACGGGAAACCACCTCATAACTCCACTTCCCTCGAAAAAACTCAAAGCCCTGTTCCTGGTTTCTGCTACTCTCGAAATCGAGTTTGCGACGTAGATTGCTTGCATATGGGACATGCACCTTCTACTTAGAAAGAGATTATCTGTCCGTCACCCGCAACACTGTAGCAATAATCGCTTATCCAGTCGGAATTTGTTACACGGTTAATTTTCTGCTATGTTTTTTTAATGTCATAGAAATTTGCTTGATTTGTTGCGGTCATTTTTTCATCTAGAATCAAAGGAGTCCTTTATCATTTTGTTACCGATTTTGTGAAGAAAGAGTTTTTGAATCAGATTCTGTATGCTGTCACGGAGAAGACAAAAATTGCTACACGTGGTATGGAAATTAATTTTGTCTCTTAAAACTTATGAGAAATACGTTGATTGATTGGAAAGTCGGCTAAATCAATTAATTATTTAATCATTCGATCACTGAAGCAGAAAAATACTTGTTTAATGTGTCATCCATTTCTTTTGTAGCTGACTTTGTTAATCTTTGCATTTATCAACATGATATTTGAAATTCCAATTGGTTTGATTTTTCTATCAGTCAATCATCCAGCAATAAAATGGTAAATTTATTTCTCTCAACAGGTTTAGATGCTTTGAAAAATTTAACTGACCAGGCAACTCAGAATGTGCTTCGTACGGAGCGCCCTTTACTCAAGGTAGTTTGTACAGCTATCCTATATTGCCATCTTTATCGACGGGGGATTCATCTAGGCAGCTGGTAGAGTGAATTTATTTTCCTTTCCTCTTGAGTCCCAGCAGATTTGATCAAGATGGCTCAGTGGTAAGCTTCTTGGGCATTGATCCGATGGTCAGTGGTTCGAATCCATCCTCATCTGAACTTTAGCTTAGGGTGAAGAGCATAGCCAGCTCTCTGTAATTCCATGCGTATGAATCACGAGGCGTGGTCGCATCGAGAGGAAGGACCCGGACACTGCTTGATAAGCAAAAAGCTTCTCAGTGTCCAAATTTCTACCTTTGACATCTAGGTAGAATCGTCTGTATAAAAAGATAAAAGATGTAGTCATGGTGGGGGAAGCCATTTTGTGGACGTGGCTATCCACGCAGCTTGGGAGGAGGGGGCAAAGGCAAGTGAACTCCTAGTTAGGTCCACACCCGTAGCATACATCTGTAATGGGCAGTTGGCCTAATGGGAGAGTACATATCTTATGTGTTGATAGGCTAAACATAGTCCCACGCTTTTTCCCATTTCAAGGTGCCTTCTCTTCATCCAGTAGTAGAAGGGTACCTGGTTGAAGCTAGGGGTATAGTGCGGTGAGGACAAGATCTGGCTATCCCACCTCACAATGCTTTTGGGGTATGGTGGAATCGCCCCGACAAGGTGATCCCCGACCCTGGTTGCAACAATGTTAACCCAGGTTACGCTTTGTCATACCTCTGCAGTCATACCTTTTTTTAGTAAGCTATGTTCGTGAAAGACTGTGGTTGCTTATGCAAAGCCCCAACCATGTAAAAACGAAGAAAATGAAAGGCTAAGAGGAGATAGCAAGATAAGGTCAGGCTTATTGGTCATAGATTTTAAATAGAGCAAGCTATAGGATTCAGGCAAGGAAGAAGGCAAGATGTTCCATGAATTGCATGTTCTTGGGATGAAAGATGATTTGTGGGATGGAGTTCGTGGATTAGACAGTGCAACTTGGAAAGGGTGTGAATGAGTCGAGCTTCTGGTGGTCCTTTTACAAATATGTTAAGATTGAGATGCCTATTTTCCCTTTTTTCACATTTGTTCGCATATAATTTCATTCCGTATTAAACTTTTCCCAGGCTACAGTATCCATTCATGAGGTTACGGAAGAGCTCTCATCCTTCATGAAATCACTTCCTCTTTACACCAACGATTTCCTGGAAATGATTCTACAAATTCTCGGAAAATACTTGCAGTCGTGCAGAGAAGCATACAAAGGTGGGATTGTCTACGTGGTGACTATTTTGTTTATTTGTTCAGCCAGACCACGAGTCCTGACTTTGCACATCTTTAAGAATCTCTTATACATTTTAGCATTCCATCTAACGTCTGGAAGTGAATTTTAAGATGCTTTAAATAGGAGCTATGTTTCAGAAGAAGGCATTTCCCAACAATGTTACCGCGTCTGCTCATACCAAAATGTACCCGGTATCAGTATGAAAACTTTTCTTGTCGTCAAGTGGCATCTTCGTTGCAAATATCGCTTTTGGTGATGTTCGACCTCTCTGGCTGCAGTATCTATCTATCTAGTGTTCGATTCGGTCCATTGTTTGATTTTGTCCATCCCTACATCTCGCTAATTGCCTCACGCTCTATTGCCTAGAATTCTAACCACCCATGTGCAAGCGAGTATGTTTCCTGCTGACATAGCCTGCTAGTTTATGGATCAACATTGCCATTTTTTCACCAGGCCACCTGGTCATTCACTGGCTAATTCTATCCAATACATGGTAGAATTTCTTTCCGTCTGTCACACACGCATTGCATGCCAGTAACACGACATTTTAAATCTCTGATTTCCTTATCTCGTCGTTACTATCTCTGGTTTTGAAGGAGAATTGGGCTAGTGCTTAGCGGTGTAATTGTGTATGGTCGTTTCAGAGAATGTTTTGATATCGTAGGGCTGGTTCTCAGAGAAGAAGCTGGCAAACCATCGCGAATCTTCAGTGCTTCGTGGGCAAGAGACGAAGATATAAGTAGATATTTGAAGTCTTTGCCCAACTGGCTAAACCTCCAAGAGGAAAGAACGAAAGGGAAAAAACTGGTATGCAGCTAAGTGCCATTTCTTATAACATAATCTTCGTCTGTAATATTTCATAGTGTGTATGCTGTCATAGTATGTAAGGTGTTGTTGAGGAATCTTGATCCCTCACACTCGGTTGGATCTTGACGTGAAAGAGAAGTTCAGAGAAGCAACACATGTTTCGTTTCGCAACGTTTTTCTCTAATCAATCGAGCTCACCCTCGCATGTCACTCTCCAACTCCAATCTAAAACTCTGCCTTATGGGCGAAACACGAAAGTTAAATAATAATGCATAAACCAATCAAAAGTCTACAAATGTTCCGGTCTATAAAGCTAATCTTCACACTAATTTTACAAAAATAACCTAAAAGCTATTCAAGAAATTGACTCACGAATTACCAAAGAAAACACGCAAAATTCTGATTAAACCAGCAGATATCAAATAAGCAATATAAGAAGCGTGGTCATGGGAAATGTTTCTCCCTCGCAGTGCAAGTTCTGGAACAGGTGTCATAGTTTGTAAGGTGTCATAGATGTGAGACTCCCTCCACCCTCCACCTTACAAAGTCATTCCACCCTCTTTCGCGTCGAATTTTTTTCACAGAACTTTCCATCATTTATCAATACCTTTGTTGATCCTCTCAGGAAGTCAGGGATATTGTGTATGATCCCCTGAGACGTGTCAGAACCCCAAGAGGCTAGACTCACTCACACCCTTTCAAAATTTCACCACCCTACCCATGAAAGTTATCCCAATTATTATCATTCATTCCAAGAACGTGCAATCTATGCAACGTCGTGCCGCCCACTTCATTCGTAGAGCCCTGCAACGTGTCTTCTTTCTAATCCCAAGTCGTTACATTTGATCTTATCTCCCTCTCCTCTTAGCCCCCCACTTTGTTTCTTTATTGGAACTTTGTATAGGCCATCAGGGTCTTTCCCCAACATGCCAAGCTAAAGAAACGCTGTGGTCGATGGACTGAATTCTCCAGCACGTTTCATAACAAAAGCACTATTGGCGCGAAGGCCAACGCGCAGCCATCTCGCGAAAAGCTATTACCTTAGAGAAAGCTCGTACCCGCGTCCGGCTTCTGCCATGCTCCCAGCTGAATGCGTGTGGAAGGAAAGAGATTGAGACGCTATTTTGAAGAACTTTTTAATAAACAACGATTTTTCCTCAGTTCTGAAAAGAATTAACTGCTCGACTTGCTGAGCTTGACTTAAGTCCCTCCTTTGAAGCCGGTTATAATAGTTTCATGTTTTCAAATCGATAATACCTTGCAGGTGCTGATAATTCTTGAGTAGAGTTTTTAGAAGCTCAACTCATTCACACCCTTCCAAGTTTCACTGCCTACTTCACGAACTCTATCCCACAAATTGTCATTCATCCCAAGAACATGCAATTTATGGAACGTCTTGCCTTCCTCTTGCTTTCCTGAATCTTACAACCTACCATCTTTCAAATCTCAGATCAATAAACTTGATCTGATCTCTCTCTCCTCTTGGTCTTTTAATTTCTTCTTTCTTCCATTTTGGGGCTTTGCACAGGCCACCATGGCCTTTCCTCGACATAACTCACTGAAAAAAGAGGTTATATTAATAGTTTTTTTCCTCTTTAGACTGACGACGAAGATTTAGAATCGATTCGCTTTAGGAATGCACAGGTAATTTCCAGTTTGTGTTTTCCACCTTAATGAAAGTTCGCTTCGAGTGTCAGGATCGGTCAGTGGTCCGAAGCCACCATCAGCTAAACGTTTACTCAGAGCAAGGGAGTTGCCAGTTCTCTGTAATTTCAGGCGTAGCAATCACGAGGTGTGGTCACATCGAGAGGAAGGACCTGGACACTGCTCGATAAGCAAAAAGCTTCTCAGTGTCCAACTGTCTACCTTCCACATCTGGTATTGTGCAGTAGTAGAAGTAGGGCCAATCCAATTCTCCTCCAACTTGGAGGCACTCGTAACATATGTAGACAGTATTGCTTTAGATTTATCTTTAGTTGCTTGGTATTTATTGGTTTCTAGTTTCCAACAAAAGCTATATGATAATTTTTTATAGACACATTTCGATATATAAGCCAAACGTAGAATTACAAATCTCTCTAATGGTAGGTAATTTATATTCAGCTGGCCTAATCACAGGTATTTCTATTGTTAAAATTGAATAGTAAAATGAATAAGATAGAATAATAATAATTATGATAATAAGAGATATATTGATACTGGTTAAGCTTTTTCAATGCCAAGAGGCACGGTTATCGCTAAGGGAAATGTTCGCAACTATCCAGCTTGAAATGACGTGGTTGCGATATTATCATTGTAGCTTCATACCATGTATCAATTTACTGCTGGGTGGACAGATAAGAAGTACCAAAAGCAGGAGTTGACGTAGCTTTGGTGCGGCGCTCTCAGCACAGTAGAAAATTGATCTAAACCAGGCGTGGGCAAACTTTTCAGCAGAAGGGCCGCAGTCACAAATTTTGAGTTTTCAATGGCCGCATAGTATTTTGCCAACGCTGTTTCAAAATTAGATTTTCTCGCAATAAAAATGAAAATTATGCTTAAATCTTTTGAAAGCGCAATCCATCTTCAGTATGGTAACCCTTTACATGTTTATGATGCGTTTATACGGTATCAAGCGATTAGAAAACGATAATAACGGGAGTGTTGTTTTTGCTGGGCACAAGTTCTTGGCGGGCCACAAAAAGCACTCGGCGGGCCGTAGTTTGCCCACCCCTGCTCTAAGCGATATGACGGTTTGATTCGAATTATCATTTTTCAAGCAAACTGACAAGCTGCTTGGAACGTTGAAGAAAGGTGCGATCGAGAAGAGTGAAGTCATTCTTGATATTGGGGATTTGAAATCATTGGTTAACCTGCAAGAAAGCATAGTGAGTTTTTCGATTATTCTTAGAAAATGTATGTCTGATCTCGTGTGAATCTGAGGGAGTCAAAGTCAAAAGTCAAAGTTCCTTCCCTCACCATTTTTAGTGAATAGGACGTCACCCATCTCCATTTTATTAGCCATTGGGCCACATAGCTATGCAAGTACAGTGAATGCTACATTTGGGGGCTGGCCATCTGGTAGCACTGTGTATTTCACTCCCATGCTCTTTCCCGAAGTGCCGAATGCTAAGCAGGAAAATAGCATGTACCATTTTTCAAGCCTTTGGTATGACTCGACCGGGTATCGAACCCGACCTACCGTGTACAAAGCGAGCATTCTACCACTGGACCACGGACGCGGTGCATCTGAGAGTAATGCAGAATAAATTAGAAGTAAGGTTTGGAATGCAAGTGGGAAGCAAATATGTTTTTTATTAGAATATTGAATTCTCTAACGATATTAAGTTTAAAAAGTGCAAAGCAAAAGCCATATCGGAATAATACTCGAGAAAGAAATATTGGTGCATGCTCCAGCAGACATTTTCCCATGCTGGGGGAGGGATTTTAGAAGTGGCCAAGATTCATTGCTATTGGGAAGACCAAAATTGCCTTGAAAATAGCGGAAATCCAATGGGAATGAATGGACGTACAGGTGAACGGCAGTTGAAGTGGAGATGAAATGCAGAGAAATGCAGGGAAGCGAAGATAGACGCAGAGAGTCACGGAGAGACGCAGAGAGTCACAGAGAGACGCAGAGAGTCACAGAGAGACGCAGAGAGACGCATAGAAACGTAACCTAAGCCTTGTTTGCGCTACAACTTTTAACCTGGGTTAAGCTCAACCCGGGTTCAACCCACTTTCATTCATTCCAAATGCAGTGTAAACGCAAAGTTGGGCTGACCCTGGATTAACGTAGCTACGCATGCGCTTCGTGGCGATTGGAGCACAAAATGCAAATTTCAAGATGGCGGGTACTAGTGATCAGAATTTGCTGTTTGGAATGGCCTTTTCGAGGCAGGTATTTCTGTGGAAGATTTTTACAATGTTGGTTTACCAGACTTCGAAGCTTAGCTATATGAGACGAAGAAAACGACAGGAGAGATGGTTCCGCGAAACCCAGTTCAAGATAACTTTTGTCTAAATGCTATTTTGGCGCCTTTTGATGCATGGCTCGAAAAGCGCACGCGCAAATCAGAACGTCAACTTGGGTTCAGCCCAGGTTTGCGTTTACACTACATTTTCGAACATCTAACCCAGGTTTAACCCACCTCCGGAGAAGGGTTGGCTTAACCTGGGTTGAACCCAGGTTGGCTGCATTTACCCTACCAAATTCCTAACCTAGGTTAGCGTTAACCCAGGTTCAGCCCAGGTTGAAAGTGTAAACAGGGCTCTAGACCGAAAGACAAAGGCCTAACAACAACTTGTTCAAGGAAATTAGAATGTCAGGAGAACTTGGATGACGGAGGAACCAGTGCAAGCTGCAGGAAATAGAAAAATCTGGAAATAATGAGACAAGTACAAGGGAGAAGAAGCGAAAGAATCAGTCGGAGATAGGCCACCAGTAGAAGTTGTTATTTTTGATCTCAATTTTCTACCTGATAGCCTTTATTTTTCTAATGAATAAACGAACTGATTTAAGCTTAAATCAGTTGCTTAGAAATTGCAAAAGTCACATTTTCTCTTTTTTTAACTGCCGTTTTGTCATCCTTCATTAAAAGGATTGGTTTACAAGAAAACTCCAGGAATTCATAGTAAAATTATCAGCGAAATCAACGACAATCCAAGTAATTGATGCAGAATCATTAGAAAATCAATTGGCAGTGAGTTTTTTGTTGTATTTTTGCTGTAAATTATCAGCAAATTATCCTTTCGTACGTTGAAATTATCCTTTTGCTTCATTCTCTTTGTTCTCCCATTGCTGCAAATATGATTTATCAAATTTTGAAGTTTCAAAGGAGTGGTTCCATCTTATCGTGGTTAAGCGTGTGGACTCGGGTGGCGGGTTCGAGTCTTGCACGAGTCACAACAGAAGCACTTTCAGTGAGTAAACCGACGGGAAACGGCCTCATAAATGTCCATTCGTCTTTGAAATTTTCAGAGCCCTACCACCTCTCGTTTCTGCTGAACACAAAAATTATGCAACGTGAAAACTTCATGTCAAAGTCACATGGAGCTGCGCCATCTTGAAAAGCTCTGGATCTCTTTTTGCGCCGAAAAATTCGTTTCTTCTGTTCTGAACTTTCATTATTGGACACAGACTGATAGCAGCTAATCTAATGTTTAAATGTTTAATCAAGTATAAAGATTTGTCTTTGTTGTTATCATCATTAAGATAGCTTTTCTTTCAAATGTGCATTCTTTTAGTGAAGAAAAAGTTTTTAGCTTTCAAAGGAAGAAGCTTTTGAGATAATTCAAATGCTCCATCGATGAACGTTCGTTATGATTCTTACCTTTTCCACTCCAGCAAATACATCCAATACCAGAGGAAATTTTGAGGTAACTGGATCAAATTTTTCATATTGTGTTCGTGCTGAGCTATGTTCAACGATCAGTACGATCATAATTCAAGTAGCCAACGTCACGATTCTTCCATTCTGTAGTGCAGAGGACTTAAATCGTTCCTTGTGGATCAGATGGGTTCCGTTGTTGGGTTAGCTCGTCAGACTTTGTTCAAGCTTCGTCTTCCAAAGCGTGCAGTCAATGAAAACAGAATCGATTAATTTCCTGTAGACTTGCTTGATTATCAGCTTCGTACGAAGGACGGATTGAGAAGAAGTCTTTTGAAGGAGGCTGTTTCAGATTTATATACAAATAAGCAAATGCTGAATAGCTGGAATCTATGATGCATTTCTGTTTTTTCTTTCCTTTTCATCATCATTCCACTATTCAATGTTGGCCACAGGTACAAACCCATTCCCAAGCCTCATTAGTCTCAGAAAACGCAGCGAACAAACCAGCAATTATGTGATTATGAGAACTCGAGATATGGTTTGCTAAAACAGCAATAGATGAAATCGAATTAACATACAAGATAGAGAACTATACCCTAGCGTAGTAGAAATTGTAAACGAAATATGCCAGCGAAACAGCGAAGACAACGAAAGAATAGCAAAGTTCGAAACTTACAATCTGTGTGCCACTATGGGGAAAATATAAACTATCGTCCGAAAAATGATTCGTCAGACTGCATAAAGCAATTCTTCTATAAATCTAATTTCAGAGCGAGTAACGGCCTATCTGGCAATCCTTGCCATCGCTCTCCTTGTCCACGTGCTCTCCCAACCAGACCAAAACAATTTTAACTACCCTGGGTCCCAAATTTTATAACAAAACAAAAGATTAGTAAAATCAGTAGAAGATTCGTTTCCCGAGACTCTCGAGGGCCTCTTGCACGTTACAATTAGATACATGTCTGTAATTGTGTCTCTCTCAACTTGTGTAAGATGTACAGAAAGGTAACAGGCTGGGCAAGGAGGGTGGTGCAGGTTTTCTTAGTGTTCGCCAGCTAGCAGGCCTCGCGTCATGAACCCTAATGTATCATATATAAAGTTAATTTTTTTAATCTTTTAATCTTGCTCGCTGCAAATTGCACTTGACCATTCTAAGAGAATTCAACAGCAAGAGAGTTTTCGTTTCTGTATGAAAATAGAGACAGACGTTGGTTTTTATTTGCAGATCTCTGGAGACACTAACAAGAGATTTCCAAGATCTTTCTGATACCTGCCTTCTTGTTTTACACTTGGAAATTCAATGCCATTGTTTGTACTACCTCATTCCTGCGACTAGGCAAGTAAGTGAACAGAAAGACTAGAGTTTTATGAACTATTGAAATGACTTCAATATCTACCAAGAAAACAGATGTAATATGATATTCATTGTAGAAATTACTTTGGAAATATCAAACATTGCGAAAATATTGGTATTAATTTCATTTAGCATTCATCAAGCTATAATTCAGGTCGAGGGATGGTCGCAATGATTCCGGGATGGTCGCAATGATTGCGGGATGGTCGCAATGATTGCGGGATGGTCGCAATGATTGCGGGATGGTCGCAATGATCGTAGGATGCTCGCAATGATTCCGGGATGGTCGCAGTGATTGCGGGATTCTCGTCATGCGGTAACAAGATTTATCGCCAATTTAATGCAATCCAGGCAGTGAAATTTATTTTCTAAAATGCGTGTTGATTGATCGGTCTTTTTTATGTGCTTTTTTTGTTTTGGCGAAGGATTCGAAGATTGACATTAGAACACTGAGAAGCTATCTTACTATTTCTTATCAATTTCTTGTTGTTATGCTTATTGAGCTCTGCCCAGGTGCTTTATTTCGATATAAACACTTCACGACTCTTGCACCTTGAATTGCTGACAGTTGGCTAGTCTCATTGCTCTAAGCGGAAGTTAAGCCTGAAGCTGGGGTCAGTGGTGGTCAAATCAACGCCAGTCAAACCACAGATAATCTGCTCAGCTTAAACGTGTAGCTATTCGTCCACCTAATTCTTCACGTGACATCACTGACTGGATGTTTCAGGAGCTTTGATAAACAAATACTTCCGACTGCATCCCACAAGGGCATGGCCTTGACTTGGAAATTGTCTTCCACGTCGTCGAGTAACATTATTCTGAGTTGTTTTAGGTTCATCGATTAATGATGTCTACCAACAGTCTCCTCCCTCTTCTGGTCATTCTCAAGACGTTTCTTGTGCGACCGGCTAAACTTCCGACGATCTATGCTTTCTAAAAGTCTTTTGAACCTTCATATTCTTTCCCTTCGTGACAGTATCTTTCAAGTTTGTTGAGCCATTGCATTTTTTGAATTGAAAACGTCCTATGATACATCATGAAACCAACGCGTCACAAAGAGACACTTTTTAGCTTAATTATGACGATTCTATCTCTTCTCGTACTCATTACGAAACCTTGGCCGGCCTAGAGGCAAGCAAAACTGATATTTTGTAAGGGACCGAAGGCTGGCACACGTGATGCTCTTCATACTACAGCTCTCAGTCTCCTCCTGTTTCAGCTTCTAGTCAGTCAGTCAGCGTTGATGATATCATCTTTTCTCGGCAGTTAAATGAAGAAGTTAGATCGTTTTCCACGACACGTTTGACATTCCCACGCGTTTAACTAATGTCTAAAAACGCATTGGTTGAAGTGAGCTCCTCTCTACTACAGAAAGGTCTTTTTCCAGCCATTTGAATGTGTTACCGTTTAATTTTCAGTCTACGTATGTATGCACAATGGACGGCGTAGAGGTCGACCCATTAGTACCGCAGCTGACGAAAGATCTGCGAGATATCGAAGAGATTTGTTCCGCCTCACTCTCGCCTTTCAAAATGAGGTAAGCTGACTATGGAATTCGAATCACTGGTCTTGCTCTTCCTTTTAAAGCGAGGCAAGTTCGTTTATGGGATTCCTGAGTATACTTCAGAGCTATTTCAAATTTTGCTGTTTATAATTGGTGTATTGTTGTAATGATAATGATAATAATGATAATGGTAATGATAATGATAATGATAATGATAATTATCATTGTTATTATTTTTCTTATTCCATCATAATCCGCACCATTTCCTACATCTGTTCCAGAAATAAATCATGGTAAAACCCATAACTCCTCGCTTATTAATCGATATTTATTTCTTTTTCTTTATTTTACATCTTTGATGTTGCTAGTAGCTGTAAGCCAGTCAAATACAAGTTACCTTTTGAGTGAGACCTGCATCTCTTTCATTTAAAATATATAATGAAAAGAGGAAGTTTGAAAGAAATTATTGTAACAAGGCATTTCTGACGTAGGATTCTTGAGGCATTCATGACTAATCGTGACGTTATAAATGAATTTAAAGTTAAAAGCTTTTGCTGTGTATGATTTCTTCAAACTAAGACTGCATCAATCCAAGTCAAGTCAAGCTGATGTTTCGATTTCCTTAGGTATCTGTTTGGAGGCATTGGCTACCTCTTGGCATCCATCATAATTTCCAGCACTGGTTACATTAAGAAAATCAATCGAAATGGCGTCAAGAAAATGTGAGTCCTTGATTTCAATTCGTTTGACTTTATATCTATTTACGACTTCATTTACTTAACTTTATTTTGCCTGCGTGCGTTCATAATTTTTCGAAATAAGTAAGAAAGCTTGCGGAAAATCGGAAACGAAAACAATTAAATCTAATATGTTTAAAGAATTCATAAGTGCAGATGACATTCAGAAGCAAAAATTAGTATCATTAGTAGGGTAGTGGTAGATATATTGACTGAAGCTCACGGGCTCGGCTAATGTAAGTATTCGTTTCTGGATGTCCAGTACCTGTCCAACCGGCAGTAAGTGGGTAAAGTTGGAGGTAAGTACGTTGAGGGGAGGAACTGACCACACTGTCTAACAATACCGCGGCTCTGGATAGTACATCATAGGTAACTAACTAACTAACTAACTAACTAACTAACTAACTAACTAACTAACCAACTAACTAACTAACCAACTAACTACGAATATTTATACTGGATGAAACACTTCAGCTTTTAGAGTAGCTGTTATCAATGTGTGTCCAGTTTTCGTCCTCAGAGTTACTTCTGAGTACTCATTTACCGACCTCGGAAGGATGGGCAGCTGAGTTGACTGCTGGCTTGTGGTAAAATGGTTCCGACGTTGGGGCTCGAACCAAGGACAGATGACCTCGCAAGGTTCGCAACACTGCGTGGTAACCACTCGGCCACGCCACCAATAATGCGATTCCTTAAACGCGTGCGTCAAGTATGGGGTGGAATTATACTCTGCAGAGGTTCAACGTCCTTTTACTAGCAGGGTGATACATACTGTCTGCCTGGAAGGAAGGGCAGATCACAGACCGAAGGGGAGCTCGGCTGCGTCGCAAGGAGCCTACACAAGCAGCTCCAATGGGTCTCGTGTGCCACATTTGTAACAGGCCATGCATGGGAAATGCTAGGCGCTAAGCGCATCAGAAAACCCATCCTCCTTACATGGGCTCTCGACGAAAACGTCGCGCCAAACCAACGATGCGTACTACACCATTCATGATTCTTGCGGATGTCTGGCTTGCAGGTAACCAGGTGAAGATAAGGTCATTGTGTTCACGAATATGGTAAGGTGAGACTTGAATCATCTTCCTAAATCGACGACCTTAATCATCTTTTTAGGAGCCAAAACATTTTCACACTTCAGCAAGAATTGATAGACATGATGAGTCTGCGTGAACCAGATCTCGAGAATGCGAAGCAATACATTGAGATGCTTCTACTTACTCCAGACGTAAGTGTTATTCGGAGATCAACATATCTATATTTTTTGTGAGTTTCATGGTAAATACACTGATAAGGCAAGCAGTTGGAGATCTTTCCATCTTTTACATACACTTTCACGGGCGTTGTTCTCAGGAGATCAGGGATATTATTCCAGTTCCTCTGAGGCGTGTTGGGACCACCCAAAGCTCAACTCATTCACACCCTTTCCAAGTTTCACTGCCTACTTCACGAACTTTATCCCACAAATCATCATTCATCCCTAGAACCTGCAACTTATGGAACGTCTTGCCTTCCTCCTGCTTTCCTGAATCCTACAACTTGCCATCTTTCAAATCTAAGATCAATAAACTTGATCTGATCTCTCTCTTCACTTTCTTCGTTTTTACATATGATTGTGGCTTTGTATAGGCCACCGTGGCCCTTCCTCAACACAATTCACTAAACAATAAGTCATTTGAAATTCCATCTGAGCTCGTTTAGATTAAACACAATTAGATCAACTCACGTTTTAAACCCAACTCAATGTCTTTTTAATGCGATGGACCTCCGTCTTCAGCCAGATATTTTTTCTGACAGGGCTTACTCAACAGCATGATAGAGCAAGGACCAGTTCTGAAGGTGGAGGACTACGTGAATGCGATAGAGCTGCTGTGCAGGAGCGAAGTGCCGTTCGATAAAAATGCTCTTGAAGTGCGAAAACGCAAGTTGAAGGAGATTATTAGTGAACGTCGAAAGAAGAACTGAATCTACTCATCTGAACTGATATTTCCAGCTCATGTAACTCAATTTATGCATAGTTTTATCCCTTTTGTATGCATTGTCCGAAAATCTTGAGAAAAGCTACCGCAACAATTCCGCGAAATATCCCTGAAAGTTCGCGATGCGAAATTATATATGATTGTATGTCTCCCTTTTTGCAAAACATTTAAATCTTACCCTGCTCTTTTATAAGCTTCCTAAAGAAGTTTCATGCGATGCTGAAGTTAAGATGCGAATATCTTTGTCTTGTCAACGTCTTGATATATTTTACTTCAGAAATTATATGTGATTATTTTTTCGTCAGAGTTTAATCAGTAGCTCAATTGGCTTTACTGCACTCTAGATTTCAATTCATTTTTTATTCTATCAAATGTGATTCAATAAAGCTGTTTCGATTTTCAGATGGGAGAAATCTTAAATGCTGCTCTGAACCCTTCGTCACAGCGAAGACCCATTTTAGGCATCTAATTTTAGGCATGCATAGCCATACGTACCTACACTTCGCTTCCCTTGTATTTCCCAGGTATTGCACAGCCTTGTATCTTAAAATCATGATTTTGTTGATCAACTTCACAACGAATACTCAAACGACAATCAAAAACACCAAAGGGCTACTCCATTATAGCCATCGCGTTTGTTTTCCTTATACATAACGCTCCTTAGGGATGATTTACAGGTTTTTATGCCCCCCCCTCCCTCCGCATTTGAAGCTCCTGGTGTCCTCCCCCGGCTAAGGCTCCATCCATATTGAAAACGAGACCGCGGTGATAATCCATTTACACAACTGATTTAAAAAATGGCGCGACGAATCAACGCAAATAGAAATTCCTTGCAGCATTCGAGTAAGTTTTCGTCTAATTTTCACGTTTTTTAAGTGAAAGCACGTAACCCTTAACTCAAATTCAGGTGGTTTACAGCAGAATTGAAGGTGGAATACCCTTCTTCATCACTTAGATAGTGGACAATTAAGACAGTCGTTTGCAACTGCGTCCGAGAGCCTTCTCAACCGTCCAACGCCCCTGAAAGTCTTGGCTGTTTTAATATAGCAGTGAAGATATTTAGTTACTTAAGGCTGCCAGTCAGGTCCTCTTTTTAGAAATCTTGACTGGTGGGGAAACATGATTAGGGGCCTATGCTTGTACAAATAGCAAATATTTGTACTTAATAAAAATGTGTACTTTCAGCATTAGCAGTTGTATCAAAGAACACGTTAGTAGTGTGAAAGAGAACCATTTTTATTCAAGGCACATATTACAAACAATAAGGGCCCTGACTAGTGGGGAAAGTGTCAATATATGTGCTTAACAGTGGGGCAGGCAAGGGGCCTACTGGGGCAAGTGACCCACTGGTGGTGATGCTAAGAGGCCCTGCTGCCAGTTCTTTTCGCAATGATCATGGAATCAAAATTTGCATGGTTCGCAATAAAACTACAATTAAGCAGGTGAAACCGTAATATATTTCACTTCCCAAGGAAACTTCAAGCCCGGCCCCCACTTAATGCTACTCTCAAAATTGGTTATGCTGTGCTGGTTTTTCTTAAGTAAAGACATTGTTCTAATTATTCTTGTACTTCCCCCCAAATTAGGTTTGTTCTATCAGCAGTCCCACTTGTCCTTAGACTCAGCACAAAGATAACCCTGCCTTGTTTTGGCTCCAGCCAGGGCAGCACCAAGGCACGCTAATTTTTTCAATTGAGTTATAATTTATGGACCCCTATAGCTATGGGCCCATGGGTCAGTGACTCCACCTGTCCTCAGCAATGGCTCCAACCCCACAAAGGTGCGGCCCAAAAGCAGATCATCTAAAGCGTTTGTAGTTTGTCATGGGGGGCTGTCTTGTTATATAGCTGGATTTAATTTCAACTGCAACACTATCTGTTTATTATGGCTTGCCTTGTGGATTCAATTAAAAAGTAGGCATCATGAAGCAGCTAAAACAGGAACATTCATTCAAAAAAAATACTATAGGGCACAGAAATTGCAGTAAAAATTTTAATAACATCTAACAATAAACAAATACATTAAAATATATACACAATGCACTTAATGACACAAAAATACTTAGGCTGTTCTCTTTGATACACCTGAAGTTCTGGTTTATCTTACTCAGAGCTAAAAAAAATCCACTAATATTATGTAAAGGGAAAAATTTCCTACTTGAGTTTTGTAGTTTCAAGCAGAACAATTCTTTTGAATGAAATCTTAACATTTAAAAAGCATTCTCTCTTCTAAACACCATGTAAACTTTGGGAAAGAGTGTTTTCTCCTTGGAATGAATCTTTCAAAATGCCGTGAAAACATCTCTTGGCTACTAAAAACTATTTCTGTCTACTTTATTAACCCTGTCTGCTTTTCCACAGAAAAATTACCATTTAAAACAGCCTCATTGTATAAATAACTGGCTATCTCTTATCTATAACATTGACATTGATTGTTGTTTATAGCTAAGCAAATTCTAAATGTTTACTATGGTCTTATGCCGGAACTATCATTTGCTCGATTGTTATTTAGTGAAAAACTCTCCAGAAAGATATTCAAGTAAAGCTACATCCAAAACTCAAAATGACTCTTGTTACCTTATTCAAAGGTATCCTCCAAAGGTAAGATCATTTTGAGGTAGGGTTTCTAGCTCCTTTCACTGCCCACAACGCCCCCACCTGTTTGCAAGGTACTAATTTACTGCTGGATGCACAGTTAGATGGCATTCAGAACACGAACAATCATACCTCGTACCTTGCACTTTCTGCACAGTAGCCATGTGCTAGAAATGGCTATAAACATATTTTTTAGTGGGTTATGTTGAGGAAAGGCCAGGATCGCCTATAAAGAGCCCCAACCAACGAAGAAAGCAAAGAGCTAAGAGAGAGAGATCAGATCAAGTTTGTTGATCTTAGATTTGAATGATGGCAAGTTGTAGGATTCAGGAAAGCAAGAGGAAGGCAAGACGTTCCATAAGTTGCATATTCTGGGGATGAAGGATGATTTGTGGGATAGTTTGTGAAGTAGGCAGTGAAACTAGGAAAGGGTGTGAATGAGTTGAGCTTCGGGTGGTCCCAACACGCCTCAGAGGAACTGGAATAATATCCCTGATCTCCTGAGAACAATGCCCGTGAAAGTGTATGTGAAAGATGGAAAGATCTCCAACCAAACAAGGATGGGAATGCCCTCCGAAAAACCAAAGAGGGGGAGAGCTATTTCAAATAAGCCTGTCCTTCCAAAGGGTTGCTACACATGATTTCCTCTGTCATTTTCCCCATTGTTTTAGTTCCTTTCATAGAATTATTCAACCATGGTAGATCATATTCCATGGGCACTGCGGCTGTTCAATTGACAACAATACTGCATTTCTAATTCTAGTAAATACAAGTCATTTAAAAGCAGGGAAGTCCTTTTCTGTTGTCTATAGAAGCATTTTGGTGATGTCACAGTAGTGGCTTAGCCTGTGGACTTATAAAACATTGTTGGAGAGCTTGGATCCATCTGAATTCGCAATAAAAAGACCATCATTAAGAAAAGCAATATGAAACCACCTCATAAGAATTCCTTTCTCTAAAACACTCTTGGCCCTACAGATGGTTTTCCTGCTAACCTTAGAATCTGGTATGCCAGACAATCTATTTAATTGTCAACTGGTCAAATCAAATACCCATTATTCCATTTGTTCTGTGATGCCGTTATGGTTGTATTAACTTAGCGAAACATTACAGGTAGAAATAAAATTCATAAAACCTTTGCATAATATACCTAAAACTAAAACAGATGAGAATTTGCAATTTGGTATCTATTTTGCTAAAAACGTGTCTTGCGATTCCTTTTTCCTTTCACCATCAAATAATTCGGTCATTCCATAACATCCTCAGCCTTGCTTCCAAATAGTGAAAGCTAAAATTTCCTTCTGCGTTTATCTTCTCTATCTAGGTAAATCTCAGCCTTGCATGGATTGTTCAATTCCAGAAGACATCAATCTCTTTTTACACCAGAAAGCCGATGAAATTCCTAGATAACATTTTATGCTTATCTAGGGAATCTCTGCTCAGCTTTCCTTCTTGTCAACCGTCTCTTTTCGGTTCAAACATTTGTCTATAAAGTAGCGAGTTCATTCGTGGAAGCATCTCGTAGAAGTATCCTGTAGTCAAACTCGTTAAAACCCCAATAGCACCCTACGGCAGCACACCTACCCCACCCGTCCCCCCATTCGAAAATTCTTCCACCTACTCCGTTTTGTTACCAGCAACCTCATCTACCTTCATTACGCTCTCTATCCAGTGAGCATAATGCGATACATCAGCGTAATAATCTTGATTCGTTCCGCAGACTCTCGGTCCGTGTGTTAAGATGCCAGCGATGAAAAACCTCCCCCAGCTGCCTTGACAAAACAATGGCCCTCCCGAATCTCCATCGCACGGACCGATCCTTCTTTCCTTGTCCGGACTACTGGCACAAATTATATTCGACCGCAGCAAGCAATGTCCTAGGTATTTCAATTCTGAATACAGCAGACTTTTTGACAGCTGTCCGTCCTTTCTTCTACCCCAACCGGCCATCCAACATCTGGTTTTCTCTTGAAAGAGTTCTTTTCCCTTGCTTTTATCTGGTAGGCAGATTTTCTGAATCTGTTGAGAGTGGGAGGAGTGGAGAAAGTTTGATGATCATTAAAGACAAGCAAATTTCTTCCATCGTGGCAAATCAAGACCCTCTTTAAAAATATTAAAGTTTCCTGCCAATTCTAGTGCTTGCCAGTGCTTGTATCCAGTTTATTTCAGTCAACAATGAACATATAAGATTCTACTGACTTCCCTTATCAACATATAGGACCTTGCTTTCAATTCGCTTCCTCACTTGCGAACGCTTCAGTCCTCATCTAGGTAAAAGTTTCGTACTCTTATGCCGGCTAAATACCTAACGTTTGATATCCATACGGGTGTCGGACGAATATATCTTTAATAAAGAAAGCAATTCTAACGCATTGCACATCAAACATTTACTCGCACATGAAGATACGTCAGAAGGCACAAAACAGGATCTTACGCCGCTCTATCGTGGGCATTTCCAAAGTCTAAAAAATCAGCAGAAAACTGCTCTTTACAGATCTTCAGCAATTCTGATCTACCTCTCTCTCCTCTTGGCCTTTTGCTTTCTTCCTTTGTTGGGGCTTTGCATAGGCCACCTTGGCCTTTCCTCAACATATATCAGTAGAAAAAAAGAAGAAGTTTCGTCACTGCAAAGAAATTTTGACGTTTGGTAATCCTTGGGTCATTAGTAGAAGTGTAAATGACATGTCACTACTTACTGTGAAGGACCTCGTCTGTTCCTTTTCTAGTTCCAATAATGCCACGTCATTCAGCAACATCCCCATGTACTCAGGGTGCATGTGAACTTTCTTCACTCCCACCTTCTTCGCTGTGAGATCTTTGAACTCCTGACCCCCCAAGTAGACCTCCAGCTTCAATTTCTTCGAGGGGTGTATGCAGTGGGCAGCGGTTATGACCCATTTGTCTCCTATCAAAGCTCCCCCGCAGCTCACCTCGCGCACATTGTTCGACGAAGTGTATGAAGTTGTGATAATCTGCAAGGCAACGCAACCAGGTTGAAATTGATTGATCGGAGGCTATAGCATTGGCGTTGTTACAATTCAAGGTTGCAGCATCCTCCGGAAAACACACCTTGCTTTGGATTTCTACTAGTAGTGAACATTTGTATCTTAATTCTTACATATTACCATTTTGTTAAATCAGTTTGTTTGTAGATGGACGGCCCCTTGTAAACAAGCACGCTGAATGGGTTACCGTCCTAAAATAATTGAGACTATAATAAATATTATAATAATTATTATTATCAATTATCATTATTATTATTACTAGCATACGAACCGGAGCTTAAGATTATTTCAAGGGCCGCTCTTGAATCGAACTGCACAGCATACTTGATTTGAAGCGTAGCTGAAAGCAGAGACAGCGCTGAGTTCTTTCTATGCAAGTGGACTCTTCCATGGTGGTTTCCCCTGGCCTTCCTAAACTACACTGCATTCAGAGTGAAACGTGCAGATTTTGAGTCCACAAACCCTGCGTTGTTATTTTACAAACTTCGTAAGCCACTCAATCACGACTGTGCTATCCTTCAGTATAGAGCACCTCCAAGAAATGCAACTTCCCCGAAAACAAATGAATCAGGACAAGAAGCAATAAAAGATTTCTGAATTTTACGACCAACGTTTAGTCTAGTATTGTGTGCAGACTGAGGAGAGAATCGAATATTGAAGATGGTGTTTCATCCATCTTCTACTAACCTGAGCCAACCAAGGCATAGTGCCTTTCACGGCCATTTTGCCAGCAACGAACCGTCTTTGTCGGTGGTGATACGGTTGAGGTGGGAAATTGCTGTGGCCGCAACCCCTGTCTGTAGTCGTAAAGGAAAAATAGAATTAGCAGAGGCAAAATTGATAGCAAAATGTAATAACAGGTTTAACTTAAGTCAGAGTGATTCGATTATGATTTATTTCAGATGTCACAAACACTAAGCAAAAGTATCAACGAATCCAAAACAGTCATTAGTCGACTGAAGAACCATTCGTTTGGACAAACGGCAATCTCTGGAAAGTGACCGTGTTGTCATTATCATCCAGAATCGTTTGATAGTTATGTCACATCTTCGAGTCCATTCGCGGCTTATAAGATGAAACGTTAGTCAGCCAGGAAAACCTATTATAGAAATGTGAACAACTGTTAGAACGAAACTGCGTCAATGGAAGTAAATTGAGCAGATAAATGGGAGAGTTGAAAGTTTCAGTAGCCCGAAGACGAACCAGCGAGAATAGTCACATGCTCTCAATCATGATTTCGTTCGCCAAAAAAAATTTTGCCCAAAGATAATTGTTATTGATTAGTAATTATTGCGAAATATTCTAACGGGCTGGTGTTTTATGATTTCTATCTAGCATCAGAAAGTAGGTTTTTCGAAAGAGAAGCAGTTTGCATATCGAGTAGCACCCTGGTCCTACTTTACGATGTCACCGCACCTCGTGATTCCTACGTCTGGGAATACAGAGAGCTAGCGACAACCCTCATTGTAAGTGAAAATTGAATTTGAAGGCTTAGCTGGGGGCGGACTCGAACCACTGACCATAAAATCAATGCGCAAGAATTTAATTGCTGAGCTATTGACACCAAACTAAGACTTCTGTCATGGTTTTAGGAGATTATCTGAGAACTGAATAGTTACTTTGCATAGAATTATTCAATTCTTATGAACTCGTAATTTCTCTGAAACGAGACAAACCTTCAAGTAGGGAATTAGAGTAGATCTTAATCTGGAACGTGCATTCCCCATTTTTGGAGTTTTTATGTCAGAAGCTTTGTGCTAGCATGGGGTTCGACAACGATGATAGAACAACAGCAATTGTTTCCTAGAACCCCAGCATAAACTTCTATCTTGCAGTATACGGAGACAAGTCCGAAGCTAATGCAAGGCAACGTCTTGGAACTCTCTCACAAATCATAGTTCATCCCAAAAACATCTTACAACTTGCCGTCTTACAAATTTAAGATCAATAAACTTGATCTGATCTCTCTCCTCTTAGCTTTTTGCTTTCTTCTTTCTTCCTTTGTTGGGGCTTTGTATAGGCTACCATGGCCTTTCCCCAACACAACTTACTAGAAAAGAATACCAAGAAGCGCAAAGGTTGAAGCAACTAATTTAGTTAGCTGCAAGTTAGGCCCAACATCAATTGCTATTATCGTGTGGTATGGCCATGGTTGGCATAGTGATCAGAGGCCCTGTAGATTGTCTGGCAGGCCGTGTGTTGATGCAAAGCACTTCAACCTCGTTCTACATGCCTCTCTCTGGCTACAATATTGAGTGGCTACTCGGCATAAAGCTGGAGGCAAAATGCGACGAGAAAGAGCTGGACTCGCGATACCATGGCTTGGGGTGTTACCAATCTGATCAAGTGCCCCCAACGCTCAAATCGAGTATGGGCCTCGAATTTCTTTCCATCGCGTTGCAGAGAATCATTCCGCCTTGTGATCAATACGAGGCTGTCCGTTTACTAGCAGTGCAATAGCAACGACACTTACCATCGTATTTCTGGTATTCGGACGACCATTCGATTTTGAATCCTGGGAAATTCCTCTTCTTGTCTGACTTGAATAAAAACACTGCAGTGTTCCCTTCGATGTTTAGCTCCTCCACGGTGTCTTTTCCGCAGAACCGTCCCATGGTCTTGTTGCTGTCTTTGATGATGAGGAAGTCTTTTCTATGGGGAAAAATTTCATTTCGTTATTCACAGGATCATTGGGCAAAAGGGTGGGGGGTTGAAGATCCAGGACCCGCAGCTGGAAAGGGCCCGTTAAAATCCCAGACAATATGAATTGGCCATTACTGTAAAACTTCCCGGATAGCAAAAAGAATTTCCATGCTTCAAGGGTCGGGACCGCGCCTTCCTTCGAGATTTTAGTCACCTTTTGAAATAGTTTTTTCGAAATTCACCCCAAACCCACACACACGCACGCACACACACACACACACACACACACACACACACACACACACACACACACACACACACACACACACACACACACACACACACACACACACACACACACACACACACACACACACACACACACACACACACACACACACACACACACACACACACACACACACACACACACACACGTTAGAGCTACAATCCAGGATATTATTCAATATACAATCCAACCATGTATACCAATATACAGTATATTTTAGGTTATATATACAGTTAATCTGCTTCTTTCCCTGAAGACAGTTTGCATTTGCTAGACTGCTAAAAAGGCACGGAACATTTGTGAATCGATGTTTTTTGCGCAAATCTACGATTCTCAGCCGAATGGAATTCATGAAATTGTCACGGCACTCATAATCTAATATGGTAACCTTTAAGCGATCTCATAGCCTCGAAGCACCAGTACCCATAATTAATTGATATGCCTAATCGCTGTTGAGATATTTGGTACTTCGAATGTTTTATCTCGATTGTTGATCGTGTGTAATAGTTTCACACGTGACCTCGTTTGGGAAACAAAATATCAGTGATGAATCTAACAATACATTCGTAAACAACCCACTGGTGAGAAATTTCGCGTATGATTCTTTATCCCCGCCCCGAGGCACTGGATCTAGACGAAAGTGGCTAAAATCCTTGCAGGGGGGTTGCTTTTCAAATAATTCGTGTATTCCAGAGGATTAGTCGATGACCGCAAGACGGTCTTCATACTTATTTGCGAGATTTGAGGTTAGGAGTACCCCTCGTGTTTATGTGCAGGACGGTCAAGGGAGACAGTGTAAAGTCAGATTGACAACTAGGTGCTTGCTGCGTAGCATTTGAAATGAACTCACTTGCACTGCGGAGATGTGCCTTGCAGATCGAATTTTATGAACCTCAGTTTGATGATGCCAGCTTTGAAGGGTGTCGATAGTCGCCACGTGCAGTATGTATCGGCTGGGTAATTGTTTGGGTAATTTGGGGATTGAATTATGCCTTGATGTCCATGAATCGCACTGCTACAACCTGCATAAAAACCACCACAAAATCACTTTCTACGCCTTCCATACCTTGCGCATCTGAACGTAGATTTAATGACACTGGAAAGCTGTGACTATCTCATAGCTGCCTTGTCCAACCTATTATTGCGACCACGTTTTGCGGTCCCTACGTCTAGAATTATAGAAAAATTTCCCTTACGACCGAGAAAGTCCCTAGCTCTTTGTACAGGGCCTGTAAGCCCGTGGAGCCTGTGGAGGCCTAGGACAACTTATATATCGGGGGCCCACCACCTTACACCAAAACAAGATAGCTATATATCAGTGGAGCATAAAGTACCTGTATTTGTTGTTGCAAAAGCTTTGTTAAAAAGTGAAAGAAATGTGCTTAGTAGGCACTAAAGAAATAATAATGAAATATAATGCATATAATGAAGAGTGAAACAGCTACAAGAGCTTCTTCCTTATTTTCAGCTTCGTTAAGTCCTGAATGATGTCATTCATGTTCATTTCCTTTCTGACATCGATCTATGTTTTTTAGCAGAAAATTAAACTCTAATCCACCTTCAAGTGATGTGACAGACGGCAAAATGATGTACCCCAACCAGATGATTTTGTTTGACCAAAAATTATTTTTCTTGAGTAAATGTGGAAGCCCCCAATTGCGGTGGCCCAGGACACGTGTCCCTAGATCCCGCCTTTAATCCGGCACTGTATTTGTAATTTCAGGCGGGTAAGAATCAGGTGAAGCCACATCGAGAGAAGGACTAGGGCACTACTTGAGCATAGCTTCTTCTGAGTGTCCGACAAATCTATGATTGAAATGAGGAAGCGCAAAGATCCTTTTCCACTGCTCTTCTCATGCTAAGCAGGTGCCTCTTCGAAGATCTATCATTATCGATCAATGCAAATACAACAGCTTTACTGAATGCATTCCTGGACCTTACACGTGTAGATCTTCCTCGTTGTAACGTCATTGAATGGCGACGAGGACCTCTGAGTAGAGCCGAATGCTTAGGAAGGCGTTCTCCTTTGAAGAACTCACAACGAAATCAGAAACAATTCCATCAATGAAGAAGCCGAATCAAATTCATAATCATTAATAAGCAATTAAGCATAATGCAATTTTCGTTTGATTCACGTCAAAATGTATTCCCTCATTAACCCACCTTTACTTGCAAACCACAACAGCTTGAAACTCGTCCGCCTGCTCATGTCATCCCTTCTCGTCGGACTTGCCCAGAATCGAACATCGACTTCCCTGCCAAACGTTCTTGTCTTAAATAGGCCATGCTTTCCACAAAACCGCGCCCGTTTCTCTTTCCTACCGTCAATTATTTGATCAATTGCTAAATGGTCCGAGAAGCAGTGACTCAAATCGTACGTTACCTTCTTCGCTCCATTATACCATATGTATATATATATTTCGTTATAATTCTCCGGGGCGATGATTTTCCATCTGCACAGCACTGCCTGCGAGTACCACGCGGGTAGCCGAGGGGAACGTATAACTCCACTCGCACGTTGTTTCACTTCCCCGCACTCGTGACCTAAAATACAATTTTACGGAATATGACACTGCACAATACCGTTCAATACAATATATAACAATACAGTGCACCTCAGTACAACAGAATGCAATAATAATGGGAATCCTTTCATTCGAATTCAATTTAAACGTCAATTACAAACCTCTCTAATACATAGGTAGTTTGAAATTGGCTTGCCTGGCTTGGGATTGCAATATAAAACTAACAAAATGGGAAAAGAACAAAATAAGTGTAAATGAATACGAAGATGGATATCAAATCGATAGAATGGGACAGGTCTAATAGGGAAGAGGGCCAGAATTGGTCCAAGATTTAATTCTGCAAGTAGCAAGTATTATAATGATTATAATCATCATTATCATTGCAATATTTCATGCTTACAGAAGCTAATTTGGTCAGTATATAAAGCATACTGGTATTACTCAAGGACCTAAAACAAGAAATATGATAATAAGGCTAGGATCGGCAAGAACTAATACGTAGATCTAGAAGATTCACTGTTCCTCTAAAATTCTATTCGTAAGAAACTTTGATCGTCATTGCATCGACAAGAGCAAGCCAAAGAATAATGCCGAGAAAGCACACATGCTCTATTGCCATATTTCGATGCTCGCCATAGTCACCTCACTTTTATTAGAAGAATGAAGAACCAAGAAAGCAGATCCACAAGTATGCGATTTTGTTCATGTGCAGAACGGTCTTGCACGAGGTGTCAGGGTAGCTCAATGGTAAGATTCTTGCGCGTTGATCCTATGGTCAGTGGTTCGATACCCACCTTTGCTAAACTTTCGTTTAGAGTGAGGAGAGTCGCCATCTCTCTGTATTCCAGGCGTATGAATCACGAGGTGTGGTCACATCGAGAGGAAGGACCTGGACACTGCTCGATAAGCAAAAAGCTTCTCAGTGTCCAAATTTCTACCTTTGACATCTTGGTAGAATCATATATAGGTGTCAGGGTAGCTCAATTGTAAGATTCTTGCGCGTTGATCCTATTGTCAGTGGTTCGATACCCACCTTTGCTAAACTTTCATTTAGAGTGAGGAGAGTCGCCAGCTCTCTGTAATTCCAGGCGTATGAATCACGAGGTGTGGTCACATCGAGAGGAAGGACCTGGACACTGCTCGATAAGCAAAAAGCTTCTCAGTGTCCAAATTTCTACCTTTGACATCTAGGTAGAATCGTGTAAAAACAAAGTCGTGCCCAAGAATCCTGTATGATTTTGTAGTACTGCAAAGCGCTCTTGCCTACGGACCGATGAGTAGTGAAGGAGCTTAGTCTAAACACGTGTGTCAATAATTTGAGCCTCATTTTGGGCTTAACTCTCAATTAGAACGAGACGCACTTCATTCGTGGACTGGAATCCCGCACCGTTCACAGCAAAAATAAAAATGGCGTCGAGAGTAACAGGAAAATACCCCGTTAACATGAATTTTCCATAAAAAAATAAAAAATAAAGCATGGGTTTCACCAATAGAATCTGAACGAAGAAATCTAATCCAAAGGCAGCTAAAGATGGCACGAAATTGGGCCCTTCGATAGGCTGACACACTCCATGATCGTTTTCTATAGCATGAAACTTGGCCAAAAATAAAATAAAAAGGGAAATTATACTATAATGATGATAATAATGATATTTTTTTTCTTTTTTTTTTTTTAGTGAGTTATGTCGGGGAAAGGCCATGGTGGCCTATACAATGCCTCAACAAAGGAAGAAGAAAGAAAGAAGCGAAAGGCTAAGAGGAAAGAGAGATCAGATCAACAACAGGGAAGACAGTTGTCCGTGAAAACTTCCTCCCAAGCTGAATGGGTGACGTGGAAAGCTCAAGCTATATCATCCATTGCATTTCAAAGTATTGGGAGTTGGCTTCAACCAGAACTTCTTTTCAAGGAGCCTCGTAACTGGCGTGAAAGGCGGTCTGGGAGACGGGGACAAGCCATCCTATCTAAGCAGGACAGGGAGTCCGAAAAGAAGATATACGAATGTTTTGACTGGATAACCTATCAGTATTTACACGCTGTTATCGACAGGGTAAGGTATAAGACATAGAGAAAGATTTTGGCGTATATCTTGAAAATGTGTAGCATACTCGATTCTACGTTGATCGGAAGGAAACCTGCAGCAGGACTCCAGACTTTTAAGTATGGAAATAGATTAGATTTAGATAGATGTCCTTTTACCTTTCTCGTCGATTTTGCTTTGATTACGAACCATATAAGACTCTATAACTCGCTACTCCCTAGTAAGGAGTGCGCGCGCTTAACCACTACACCACAGTTGCTATATATAGGAACCGAATTGTCTATTTCCACGTCGGTATTCGTTTTAACCTCTTAAGACTTATTGATCTAAATACGGCTGATGATCTTCCTTTATGAAATCACTTACAGACAGAGCAGACTTCTTCGTTCTGTTTGATTTTCATCACGTCTCCGTGGCTTAAGCACACCTTGGAGGAGTTAAGTATACGTAGCATTAACATCAATGACATCTTGTGTCAATATTTCTCGTAGGCCATTTGAGATGAGTTTGTCAATGACTCCAGCAAGGCTCAGTCTAACCGTAGGAGGATGAAAGCCCTGTTATTAGCCACCACAAGGGAAATAAAACCATTGATATACTTAACCCATGCACAGCTTGTCATTTGCAGTGATAGAGGCTACTCATGGATAGAAACAAGTCCATTTGAATAAAGCTATCGCCACTCTAAAGGCCGTCATACTACAAACACACTCCAAACACGTGCTAGGTTTTTAACGAACAAAGCCCCCTGAATGTTGTTTGAAATCATTCCTCTTGAATGTCTTAATAATGTTCAATACATTGCAAATGCGACTCAATCTACCTCTCCTCGTCCGCTCCCATCTAATCAGGGGTGCAACTCCCAATAAGAGAGAGAGATACGCAGATTATAATCAGTGCTCGATTTCTTCGTCCATTGGGGTTCGAAACCTATACGGTTTGGCAACGAAAACACTGTTAATAAATAAGGAAGATAACGAGAAACGCCTCAAGAATATCAACCTCTCCGTCAGAATCTTCGGGTTCGTAGGCTGAAAAAAAACTAAGATCCCTGTTTCTCGTGTTTACTAAGCTCAGAAACGAACATGTCATGAAGTTTACCTAAGAAATTCACTTCCAATCTGTCTCTGGTTGCTGCTCGCAATTTTGACAACGAACTTTTTTCGTCCACACTGAAAGGGTACCCGTCTTGTAGGTACAGTCAACTCTGCTTAATTCGAACTCGTGTGATTCTAACTTTTGCTAATTCGAACAAAATTTTCAGGTCCTTTGAAAATCTCTTCACAAAAACCTCTATAATTCGAATCTCTACTATTCGAACTTTTTGCAATTCAGACATTCTTACGTTCCCCCAGAGAGTTCGAATTCGACAGAGTTGACTGTATTGCTTTTACGATGGAGTGAGAATTAGGGAATTAGGAATTAGGGACAGGGCCCCATGTAACCAGAGACGACATATCCGATAAGTGTATCTTTGCACGTAGGCGTCAATTCTACGTATCTATTTGCTCACGGATATTCGATTGTATCGTGGATTAAAGCTTTTAAGGAATTATCCAGAAGTAAATGAATGGGAGCCACTTCTATCAAAATTGATAATTTAAAATGGCCCTAATTAGTGAATCGCATAATCATCGCCAACAGCGTATAACTTTCTTCTTTTCTAGTCTTGTAGATCAAGATTGGAATGCACGTTGCAAGAAACTCAAGACCAACGCATTCGAAGAGAGGGAGAGAACACAGAAGATAAGACGGATCGGTAGGTGAAAAATAATTAACGTAGGTTTGCATTGCTGATTTTTACGAGATTGTAGATTGTAGGTAGTTGAACTTGCTGAATAAAAGTAGGCGTGAACTCTTAGGAGCAAGATTTTACAAATGTTGTCATTAAGAGGACTGTTATTGTCTGCCATAAAACCTAATTTATTTTGTTTTAGTTCAGCAAAAGAGATACTTTTCTTGCCCTCCTAATCATGGAATATTTGTGAGACAGTCACAGTTAAAGATACAGATATACCATAACATGCATTTTAATCGGAAGAATGTCCTCTTACATCTATGCCGATACAGAAGTTTCCATTTTCAGCGAGTACAGATGTATTTTAGGAGCTTGGTCGAACCTAGAAACGTGTAATGGAAAAGTTCCGTGTGTCCTCTGACGACTGCAAGTTCTAACAGGGATTTCATAGTTTGTGTGTAACAGTAAACATTTCGACCCGATAGTTTTATCTTTTGCTAGATAAGCAGGGCTGCTAAGTATAGCGGTTTATGTTTTTGTAGCCGATTTGATAGCCCTGAGCAAAGAACAGATCATCTCTATTGCTATTTTTCTTATTTTTGTTACTACATCCTTTGCTAAAGAAACGAATTTTTGAGTAATTCAGACGTTCTTCTCTATTAGACCTATCCCTTTAAAGTATTAATAATTTTCATACATTTGTATTTATTTGGTTATTTGCCCTTCTCTTCGACTTATCCTGGAATCCTTAGTCAGACTGGCCCATGTTAAACTACCTATGTATTGGAAAGGTTTGTGGTTGCAGCTCAATTGGAATTTAAACGAAAGGTTTCCATTTATCGCCTCTAACATGCTCAATGCTGCCCTTAATACGACTGTATATCCAAGTTCCAAGTGATGAGCAGACGTCTTAGAGCTCAGTTAGTTGTCAAATGAAAGCCTTGTTCTCTGCAAACAATTCTCTCTCGTGGAAAATGCTTCTGTCCCTCGGATATCTGTTATAAAGAGACTCTCTATCGTTGAGCGTCAACTCCTATGCAATTCCAAGCATACAGAGGCTACGTTTACTGATTTCGACACACTTCAACCTTCTCTTTCCGTCTTACTTATTGCGACCTTATCTTTATGCATTTGGACGGTCATCCTAGAAACTTTGCTTCAATACAGTCTTCCAAAGCCAGTAGAAGACAGGCAGACAGACAGGTGAACGGACTAAGTTGTGATTCTTGTCAGCGAATCATAAAGCCTTTTCGACCACGTTCATAACTCTGGAGATTTAGCCAACTGTGGCTCTCATCTGAACAATTACACCCTCTGACAGTTTTCGGGCATTCGTGTACAGTATCAAAGAACAGAGTGCGTATGTATATATCATTGTTGTGTACCTGCGATACAACGCTTGAAAGAGGCATTATCCTTCCTATTGGTACGAGTACTCGATTTCCTGGGATGCGTCGATTTTGAGTGAGTGAGGTGCATGTGAAGGAGGGATAAATGGTTGTGCTATCAAGAAAGTCAACGAGTACACAATTCAATCGTTTTCTTTACTAAGAACACCTGCGATCTCTTACAAATCGTTGTCCAGTGATCAGAAAGCCTAACGTCTCATATCATGATTTTGACCATTATATTCTGAAGGGATTCTCAACGCTGCATCAGGACCCTTCTTGATAATAGTGCACGTTCATTGATGACAAGGAAGCCCCGTATAAACAACTACGTCCTTATCATTCTCTGCTCTGGCTGTTCTTATTGCCGCAATTTACCCTGCTAGGAGAGTAACAAGGAATTACCAAGAGCTAACACAGGGGCCGACAACCCAAAATGCTAAAATAGCCATGTTGGACCAAAAAAAGCAAAAAACAAATATGTCTGGAGCCGCCCAAAATTAAAAGCCTTACATAAGCCTTATAATGAAGGCAACATATGCTGTATGTATATATATATAGTAGCCATATATTTTTCCGTTTTCAAACGTTTTTGAAAAAGCTCCAGGGATCCACTAGGGCAGCGCTAAAGAGACGTGGGTTGCCGACCCCCGGGCTAACAAGAGGGCCTTCTTCCTTATTCACATTTCTAACACTTTTCTTAGTATCCTTGCTGTTCCTAACAGTGCAGTCTTCTGCATATCAATGACGTTGCATGGGATGTCAAGCTTTTCAATCCATTTATCAAATCCTTTAGTTACATTCCCGAGGGCTCCAATTCCCCAAATTTGTCCGACCTCTCTTCATCATCTTACTATTACTATTACTGCTATTATTTCTATTATTATTATCTCAATTGTTACTTTATAAGCAGGATTCTTATTTCATTTAATTTTCCATTTCAATTCATTTACGGAGAATTTCCCATCAGGAAAAGCTGATTTTCAAAGCGCCTTCCGATAAAAAAGATTTTAATTAAAAAATTCAGCAAAATTGAATATTCAACAAAAAATCCATAAAGCTTAAACCTATCTAAGGTGATTATTCAATATTTACAGAGAAAATAAAGTCCAACCCCTTAAAGTAAATTTTTTAAGAATATTGAAGGAGGATCCTTCTTTTACTCAGCTGGAAGGCTATGCCACAGCTGGGTTCCCGGAAAGAAATGCATTTCTACTCTTTGCTTCCTTTTTTCAATTTGCAACCTCTGGTCGTTCTCTGTATTACCTTAAAAGGGAGCATTTTTAGTTTATATTCATCAAAATGAAATCTGAGAAGAATAACTGTTATCATCAGATGATTTTAGAAGCAGATCATTAGTGATGCAAATTGTTCTGTCTTTGATCACGTTCCCCAACGAACGATTACGGTCTCGGTTTGAAACAATGAAGAGAGGGTGCTTGGTTGCTGCTGAATCAAGTGCATCATAGACTGGCTTCAGAATAAGCAAAGCTATCAGTCGAGAAGATGGCCAGTATAGAGATATGTTACTTTGGAAAAATCAGCTTTTATATTCTGGTAAAAACGTCGCATCAGACAGTAAATATCTTAATGTGATTAGAACACGATGAGGTTATTCTTAACATGTTAATTAGAACTCAAGTCACTTCCTTTTCGGTGGAGGCACTGCTTACAAATAAGCTAATCCATTTAGGAACAAGCTGATGAAAACATCCGTGCGGTATGCTTTTCCGCCGCTGGTGTCAGCTACAAACTGTCACTCACTCACTCATAAAACAATGTTTCCCTTTACCACTCACTACATAGTCTCAAGCCACACGTCAAGTGCATACCCTATATGCAGTTAAACTCATTCTGGTTTAATTGAATATTTTCATCTTCTTCCCGTCAAAAACGAAGTTCATGATTTCCCGAGCCCATCTTTGTATATTTAAAAGAAAACCAATTAAACCAACGACTTCGTATATAGCTGGCTGAGGTTTTCGCAATTGGAAAGGATGACACCGGATGAATATATGCTTCAATATATAGATAGGCATAGATAGATAGGCATAGATACATGGGCATAGATAGATAGCCATAGATAGATAGCCATAGATAGATAGCCATAGATAGCCATAGATAGCCATAGATAGCCATAGATAGATAGATAGATAGATAGATAGATAGATAGATAGATAGATAGATAGATAGATAGATAGATAGATAGATAGATAGATAGATAGATAGATGGATGGATGGATGGATGGATGGATGGATAGATAGATAGATAGATAGATAGATAGATAGATAGATAGATAGATAGATAGATAGATAGATAGATAGATAGATAGATAGATAGATAGATAGATAGATAGATGGATGTATGTGTAGATCGATAGATAGATGGAAATTATAGCTAGTCAGTTAGTTAATTAGTTAGCTAATTAGTTATTTGATTAGTTAATCAAATAGTTAGTTAGTAAGTTAGTTGGTTGTGAGTTGTGCCTTTGATAGGAGGAATAAAAATGGCAGAATGACCTACTTTATTGCCTCTTTGTTTTTGCCACTGCATGGTATGATGGGCCCCGAGATCGTAACATTGAAGAAAATTTTCGACCCAAACCTTGTCTCCCTAAACAAGCTGCTGTTTCTTCTTCCTTTTTGTGTTCTCATCAAATGTCGGACCTCTTTTGAATTCTTGGCTTTCAGTTGTTGTAAATGCTAACTTAGGGATTTTTTGCATGGTGCTTAGGGCACGCATCTGCTAAGCTGAAGGCTTGGATCGAGACATTCTATCTATCCGTCAGCAGTAAATAGGTACCTGACGTAAGGCGTGGAGCAGAGTGTGGCGAAGAAGCGACTAGCTACCCTCCCTCACAAGGGACAATTCCGTTGCCAGGGTAATATCTATCTAGCGAAGGGCCTCCCTCCCGATACCTGAGGTGTTTGTTCGCGCTGGCGTACGCTGGGCAGGAATGCCTGCTGAATATCACCAAAGCGACTCAGGTTGGTGTTCAAGCAGGTACAGTGGGCATGGCGTGTGGGAAAATTTCGGCTTATTTGCTACGAGGATGAGCAGCCAGGCGTAAAAGCCAAACCTCATAAACGTCTAGGCACATTACTTGATACTCTAAACCAGCCGCCCACATTGTGGGAGAGAAGTCAGTTATAAGATTGGTATTAGCAATATCAGCAACAGGAATGATAATAGCTGTAACAGTTGCCGTTGTTTACGGACTTAATTAGCTGTTGCTGTTGTTGTTGTGGTTGCTGTTGCTATTATCGTTGTTGTTGTGGTTAAGTAGTCGTAGGCTTCTTTTTCAGTAGTTGTTGCAGTACTGTTGGTAGCAACAGTAATACTCGTTCGTTTGTCTTTTGAGCAGTGGTGCAACGGAGCCTACATTCCGCATCGTTCGACCTTCGTATTGGAAACCAAGAGGCAATATTTCTGGGTGATTTTGCAAGCGATGCTGATAGATCATAACATGCACGCAAGTCAAAACGGTGTTCGCGCGCACGAATAAGAAATTCGCTTCGTGAAGGCAAGCCAGAAGTGTTCGTTGTACACGCCTGGGTGCAATCATGTCCGTGAAAATAAGTGATGCAATCGTCTATGAAATTTTGTGATAAGAAGAGTTGATGTCATCCGATTCGAGGTGCAATGACTTAGCTGGGCAGGAATCGTGAAAAAATTGAGAAATGGCTGAATAAGCGTAATAAAGAAGCCTGTTAGATGAAAGTCAACAGATGAATATAACTGATTGAAGTAATGAATGAACTTCGATAAAAATGCTGGTTGAGAAATTGAATTGAAGTCGGACAGGTTATTGCGTACAATGAATAATGTTATGGACACGATAATAAAAGATGGGGGAAACCTTCTAAAGAATGAATGAACTGGGGAAAATGAGTGGCAAGAACAAGAATTTAACGAACTTTGAAAATCCAGCAAAAAAATTTATGTTTTGAAGCAGTGAAACCAAGGCAGTACCTACGAGATGCCGCAGGACTGATAGATCGATGGTTCTTGTATCGCAAAACGCCAACTTAAGTTTATGCTTCTTGCGCTAAACCCTCAGGTCTCAGATGCATCGAAACAATCGGCCGATTTTGATATTTCCTTACGCTGATCCCTCCCAGGTTTCGAATTGCAGGCAATTTTCATTCCTCTTTGCAAACCCAGCGACTGTTTTGTTTTGCGCTCTTGCAAAGTGATGTCGATTGTTGCACGAGATTGCACGACGACACTAAATTCAAGCTACTCATTTGCCCTCAAGCAAGCTCTGATCTTTTTCGCTTTCCGCCCAACGAGAATAAAGCATCGATTCCCTCGTGCAATTAGTTACCGGCTCGTAAACACATGGAAACAATGGCCCATGTGAGCCGACAGCCCTGCTTACCATATTTTACACGACCATGCTTCCTATCTATCTGTTTTCCATACCTTTATAGAGCTATCATGTACTTCAGCGTGCAGAAAATGTTGCTGTGACCAAATAATCGGTTGCTTCGAATAGCCCACGTGGACACACTCCAAAATCTATTCCTCCCGAGGGTTGAACGGGCTGTCTACGTCGAAAACTCGACATTCGAGGGAAGACGTTGGTGATTAAAATATGAAATATGAACTCACCTACAAGTGAACCTAATCCATACGCTGAGCCCAGGCTTTGAAGGTTGATGTGAATTGCTGCGAGTGTAAACAGCGACTTAGCTATGCCGTCCATTCCGTACGCAGGCAAGACTCCTAACTGCCACTGCTTTGCACGCGACTGGATGGCTGCCCCGCCAAATTCAGATGTGTACGCCTCGGATTGTTGCTCCCTTTTTTATAGGCGCGATTTTCAAGCACAACCAATAGACAATGGCCTTTCATTATGTTAAGTATCGTTCTCGAGATAGTTGAAACCCCTTCTCAATGGAATCCAAGACAAGCTTCGTGCCGACCCCCGTCTCAGTCAAATTTGAGCAGCCTTCCCCGTTTCCTTGTATCCGTTTACCCCCGGGGCGTGCGAGGCCACTGTACGCAGTAAGTAGCTATTTTAAGTCTCAACTGCGATTTCTGGTGGCACTGCATTTATTTTGGCAGTTTGATAAGCGCACCAGGCCTATTATTAAGAAACCGCGATTAGTCGGGTCATTAGTGAACAGTTGGAGACTCAACTGCTCAGCGAGCAACACCCAACGATATTCCACAATTCCTCTTCCTTTTTTCTCCTTTCAACTTCCGCACTCACATTTGAAAAAAACTGTTTTGGAGGCTCGATTTCGAGCGTAGCAGAAACCAGAGACAGGGTTCTAAGTTCTTTCTAGGGAAGTGGAATTCGTGAGGTGGTTGCCCGTTGCCTTCCTCACCAATGGCGCTTTACAAGTGACGCATGGAGGAATCGAACTGACAACCCCTGTGTCACCAAGGCACCACTCATATTTGCACAGCACCGGCAATTGACTCGGTGGTTGGCACACTAAATGCTTACTGCTTGGGGCTGAGGGCCTCAGGTTCGTTCCCACTATTTGCCCAAACATAGAACTCCTCTATTTGTCCATCCACCATCAAATGGGTACCTGGCTTGCAGTTGGGGACAGAAGTGTCGCGGGGAAAGGAACTGGCCCCCAGCATTAGGTACCATATGGAGCTTTTTCATGGCAAGTTGTATCATCGCTGGCAAGGTGGTTCTCGAGGCTCCGTCAAGTGTGGAAGTCAGTTTGCTTCACTTCTGAATTTATCCAGATATGCTGTACTGAATTTTTTTGGGGGAAACTGCTACATCAAAATGCTAAATTTTGCCGCACAAACACACCAAGATCTGCAAGTTTTTGATTGCTTTTGCATCATGGAAAATAGTTTACCTCTGCATTTATGGGTATGAATTATCTTTTTGAAAAACGGATCGCTGATGTCATGTCAATTTGCAATCAAACTGTGTTTCACATATTGAGAAAGTATTTCCTTTGACACTTAGGTTTCAGAAAAGGATTCCTGACCTCTCCTACATCCGTCAGTGATGCAGACAAATTGAAATACTGTATCTGTGAATGAAACACACTCGATAAAAGGAAAGATTGAAGACGAGAGGGGCCTATGTCTGTAAGTAGAATATTTCATCAGATGTATCTCGATTACAGCTATAGATAAAGCCGAATGAAAAACATGGCAGAATTAAAGTGCATTTTATCATTACATGAGTATTGATGCAGAAACCTCCACTTTGGTGTCCCTGGATATCGACCGCCAAAAGTGATCTCGACTCATTTTTCGTCGGCTCGTAACCGATTCTGTAACCACTTTCCCTCAAAGCACATTTCAAGGAAAGACTCGATGAAGACTTTGTTACACGCTTTGGCTTTGCAGTAGTCCTTGGAAGCTCTTCATTTCTTCTACCACCTTGCTTAGATCAAAATGGCTGCAGGCAGAAAGACTTCACTCTAATCGTCGTCAGACAAAGATTGGTATGTTGAAGAAACGCTTTGATGCTAGCAGTTTTATCCTACGCTACGCATTTCTAAGCCCTTGAATTCTCTTCCGTCTTCTTGTCTCATTGAAGAGCGGGAAATATCCCTTTTGAGGTATAGTGTCCATAGCTTTCTGGAATCTTCTTTGTGGTCCTTTGCCAACGTCTACAATGTAACTCCTCGTAGTTCTAGTGGCGTTTACGACCTTCTTAAAACAGACACACCTACAGTATTAAGGAACTTTAAAAAATTACCGATGACGGCACGACTGCATTTACCCATGGGCCTACTTGGCCTGGGTCTAAGGCCCTCGGGAAAAGTTTATGAAATTAGGAGCCTCGCAAAATTTTAAGGAAAATGAATTTGGACAAATTTGTTTTTTCCTCTTTTTTAGTAAGTTGTGTCGGGGAAAGGCCTTGCTGGTCTATACAAAGTCCCAACAAAAGGAGAAAGTGAAGGGCAAATTGGAGAGGGAGATCAGATCAAGTTTATTGATTTTAGATTTAAAAAGAAGCAAGTTGTAGGATTCAGGAAAGGAAGCGGAAGTCAAAACGTTCCATAAATTGCATGTTCTTGGGGAGAATGATGATTTGTTGGATAGAGTTCGTGGATTAGGTAGTGAAACTTGGAAATTGTGAGTGAGTTGAGCTTCTGCTGGCTCTGACACGTCTCAGAGGAACAGGAATAATACCCCTGATCTCCTGAGTGCAATTTGAAAACGGGTTTGAGGAGAACGCGCTGTGTCTGGATAGGAAACCGAGCTTTTCAGATGCATGTTTAGCAATGGAATGGAGGTATGGTTTCCAAGTGAGATTAGGCGATTGAGAAAGACCAAGTTGTGTGAAAGAAGTTGAGGTGTCCAGTTCATCGCCATTCATGAGGACAGGTGGAAAGTCTTGGTTGCGTTTACGTGAAGTGACAGCCTGTGTCGTTCTGCTTTGGTTGAACGAAACTAGGTTGTTTTCACCCCACTCGATAACTGTCAAATCATTGGTGAGAAGAGAGGGCGAGAAGCAATGCTCTTTTCCAGTTTGTGATTTACATTATCCGAGTGTGTGCTACAATGTAACGTTCATTTCAGGGCGTAGAACAGTAAACATATCATTTCTTGAGGGACAGCCACTCGATTTGCCAATGATTCATGCTCTCACAATTTTCAGAAGATGATTTTGTTCATGAAGATGCTGCAATTTTTGGTTTGAGAACAATGTTTAATGCAACCATAGCGGAGAGGTCAACAAAATGATTAAGCTTTCTTTTCCGAGTGTCTGCTGGGCGTGGTTTGACACCTTGCCAAAGTCGTGCTTAGGCCCTCCCACTCCCCTGTCATTTTGATACGTCGGTCATTGTTTACTGACCTACCCTGTGAAATTACCTCCAAATGCCAGGGCATGAAAACGCATGCAAGCACAAATGAGTATTTCCCTTCGCAAGCAATTTGAAAGATCCCGAAAAGATCGGAGAACAGACTGGGTTAGCGAAGGGAGCATAGCCCATCTGATTTTCAATAGTAATCAATTCTTTTTCACGATTCATACACAGCATTCTAAGATAAATCTTTTGAAAGAGACGCGTTTCACTTATCGAGGATTATCAAAATCCTTCTTCTCGATGTGGACACATTTCGCGGCTCCAACAGCTGAAATCAATTTCAGAAGGCTATAGAATCCCTCACTCTAAGTAGCAGTACAGCAGAGGGTTGATTTGAACCTTTGAACACAGAGTCAATGAGCAAGAATCTTATCACTGAGCCATCCTGACACCTTTAAGACACAATGTTGTTCCTTACTGGCAAGAAGCGAACTGATTGCATAACAATCACAAGCACTGCATGTTGATACTCTAATCTCCTAGTTTTAAAGAGGGACCTGACATTGTAACTTTCTTGATAAGAATCTATCAAAAGGTCGTAAACGCCACTAGAACTATGAGGAGTTACATTGTAGACGTTGGCAAAGGACCACAAAGAAGATTCCAGAAAGCTATGGACACTATACCTCAAAAGGGATATTTCCCGCTCTTCAGGGAGACAAGAAGACGGAAGAGAATTCAAGGGCTTAGAAATGCGTAGCGTAGGATAAAACTGCTAGCATCAAAGCGTTTCTTCAACATACCAATCTTTGTCTGACGACGATTAGAGTGAAGTCTAAGCTGCCTGCAGCCATTTTGATCTAAGCAAGGTGGTAGAAGAAATGAAGAGCTTCCAAGGACTACTGCAAAGCCAAAGCGTGTAACAAAGTCTTCATCGAGTCTTTCCTTGAAATGTGCTTTGAGGGAAAGTGGTTACAGAATCGGTTACGAGCCGACAAAAATGAGTCGAGATCACTTTTGGTGGTCGATATCCAGGGACACCAACGTGGAGGTTTCTGCATTGTCCCCGGTAACAAAGTGCAAGACTGAACCGTTCTTAAACCATGTTGAGAGATAAGCACAGAGACAGCTTTTCATGCTTTCTACCTACCTGTAACATCCGAAGGCAGATTTAAGGACCCCTTGATTTCTCGCCTGGGATAAGAGAGATTTAGCAACCCTTGCACCTCTAAATGAAAATTAACCTGGAGATGGGCCCCCCAACCCCTGACCATAGGGCCACTGTGGAAGCAATTTGCCACGAGCTGCTTATGCATTTACGCAAACAACCTTTTGATTTTTATTAAATATGAATGTTGCTGGAACGTAAAGAGATCAAGCTATCCCTCTGTTCAGTCTTCCGGATTATCATCTGTCTTGGGTTTGTCGATTGCAGAAAAACACAACGACAAAGGTTGCATGCTATCCTAGCGAATTCCAGACAACACGGGTCACCTGTGTCTTGTCTTACATTTTCAGAAGCCTTTGTACTCAGTGAATTCACTCAGATGCTAACTAGACCCATTCAGGCAAACCAGTTGTCATTGAACCATTGTGGAGCAGAAATGACGAACTACTCGGCCATTGTGCAATTCTTGAAAAGCAGAGTTTTATAAGTTTGACCCAACAGCTTGCGGTGAAGACGATTCGTTTTTGAATGGAGAAGCACCTAATTTTGGAATCTTAATAACGCTTTACATTCAATGCTACACTCATAATATCAATCTCGCAGAATTGGTAATCACTTTTACAGTTAAGTCAAACTATTTGGCTTTGATTTGGTTCTTTCCTCACGCCAGAACAATTATTGCTGTGAAAAGGCAGACCAAGGGGACTCAGATTTAGTTAAATCCCAATTAAAGGTCATCAAGAAATTGAGGCCACAGCCAATCATAGCCTCGAGGCAGATCCAGAAGGTTATTAAACAATTTCCGATCTCCCCCCACTGGAAGTCTACGCCCATATTTGTTAATTCGTTTTATTCGAATTGCTTCATTATTCGAATTAAAACATTATTCGAATTGCTTCATTATTCGAATTGCTTCATTATTCGAATTGCTTCATTATTCGAATTAAAACATTATTCGAATTGCTTCATTATTCGAATTAAAACATTATTCGAATTGCTTCATTATTCGAATTGCTTCGTTATTCGAATTAAAACATTGTTCGAATTGCTTTATTTTTCGAATTGCTTCAACATTCGAATTGCCTCATTATTCCAATTGCTTTATCATTCGAATTGCTTCATTATTCGAATGACCTCATTATTCGAATTGCTTCATTATTCGAATTGCTTCATTATTCAAATTGCCTCATTATTCGAATCGCTTCCATCGTGCACCGGCCTCTTTTTAGGCCTTATCCCTCCCATTTCTCGTACCTCCTCTTCCCGCCAGTCTCCAGCCCAATGGCTCTCCTGATGAGATGTTTCTCACAGAATTTATACATGGCGTTTCTCGCCCCATCCAAGTTGAATGGAACTTTACCTTTCGATGCCCTTTATGGCCAGAACCGTGCTCACACGTGTTTGGGACAGTCGAAGGCAGAGTTATCTTTATCGATCAAATCACTGACAACAAAACAGCCGATATCAGCAGACTTGGGTTAATTTCAAAGTGAACCAGTTGTGTTGCAAAGTACCTTTTACAGATTTTCGTTTGGTTCGCATACAAATCATGCTAGTGCGGGTATAGCCCAGGGCGTTATATCTTGCTTCATCTGCATGATTTTTACACAATGCTGTAATAATTAGCCACCGAAAGGCACCCATTGGGTGTTTTCCATTGCTTCTCCCTCACCTGTTTACTCTAGAGCCATCAATAGAATAGTGACAGTGTCTCCTGACCATCTCCAAATTTTCATTTTCTCAAGCCACTGGCTGAAGCAGTACTTTGTCGTTTCGAGGCAAACCTGAACTAAGTATATAATGCATTGTTTGCCCCATCCAAGCAGGAAATAACACGCAACCACCTGGATCTCACTTCGAATAGGATTTGGAATGAAGGCAGAAAAATTAGCAAAAATAAAACAAATAAAGCAATCGATTAACAGAGCGGAATCAGCAAACAGCTTCAAACAAAGATTCTAGAAGAAGTGCGAAAGGGAAAAAGGTGAAGCCCAAGTCAAACTGGTGTGTAACAAAGTACCCCCTGCCATTGCTGTGACAGTGCAATACGAAACAATATGGTTCATGTCCTTGTCAGCTGAACATCTGATACGGTGTCTTGTGCTGGGGTGTACGGCGCAGGGGGTAACCCCACTTGTGCAGATTTGTTGCTGTTTCTTCGTGCTGGATGTTACTTCAGTGAAAGGTCGTGATAGCGTTTTGTTATTTTGAGAAAGCCTGGTGCAAGTCTACTTAGCAGATATAAGTTGGGATAATGTGAATCTGGTTGAAGGTCACTTTAATTTGGCCGGATCAAATTAAAATTATAATCTATGTTTTAACCTTTGACACGGATATACAAGCGAGCCTTGAACTACATTTTTTTACTGTCATGAAAAACAGGAAATGTGGCAAAGGATAATGGCTGTGGGAATATATTTGATATGGATCAATATTGGCTTAGCATCGATTGAAGAAGCATGTATTTGTCGCGATGTTCTGTGCTTGAAAGTACAGAGTATAATGTTGCTAAATTCCTGTTCCTGTCGAATCAGTCAGTTTTCTGATTTTCATCTTCGCAATGTCGTCCAGTGTTCTAAGGTTTTCGTTGGTGCAGTTGATGCCGCCGCAGGTCATTACTAGATAGCACAGCCACCGGGGAAGGTTGCACCCACAAGGCCGAATAAGTGGAGACGACTGGGTGTAAAATGGGGCCGCACCATGCCACACTAATACAAGGGCAGATTTCGAACGCGCATCTGTATGGGTGATTCTATCGAGTGTGATTAGATGCTGAAAGAAGACAGTTTAGCTGAATGAATTCGAGTCCAAAAATCGATTAAAGCGTCTGGGAAACACCTTGCTAGAGAAGCAACATCGATAGGAGGCACAGGTGTTAGGATAGCTCAATGGTAAGATTCTTGCGCGTTGATCCTATGGTCAGTGGTTCGAGTCCAGCCTCAACCAAACTTTCACTTAGAGTGAGGAGGGTCGCCAGCTCTCTGTAATTCCAGGCGCGGGAATCACGAGGTGTGGTCACATCGAGAGGGAGGACCTGGACACTGCTCGATAAGCAAAAAGCTTCTCAGTGTCCAAATTTCTGCCTTTGAGATCTTGGTAGAATCATATATAGGTGTCAGGTTAGGTCAGTGGCAAGATTCTTGAAAATTGATCATATGGTCAGTGGTTCGAATCCAACCTCGGCTAAACATTCATTTAGAGGAAGAAGAGTCGCTAGATCTTTGTAATTTCCGACGTATGAATCACGAGGTGTGGTCACATTGAGAGGAAATGCCGGGACGCTGATCGATAAGCAAAAAGCTTCTCAGTGTCCAAATTTCTACCTTTGACATCTTGGTAGAATCATGTGTATAAAGAAAAGAAAGTAGAAGGCATTGCTAGACCGGGCGGCCACTTCCTTCCCTCACCTATCTTCATCACTAGCTCTACGCTTGTTACCCACTTGCTCCTGAGTGGACAAGTGCAATCGTGTGGCTGCTAAGCTTGTTGACTCATGTTTCAGTTTTCAATCCTGCACGGTCTACATAGCAAAACTGTCGGCACGAAAGGCAACTAAACAATGCCTTATGAAAACTTCACCAGAAAAAACTCGGAGACAGGTCTTTGGATTGGGCCGGATTCGGAACCAAGTGCGCCAGGCACGGGAGGTAAACGAAGTTGATTACTTGGATTGTGGGTCTGTTTGCATCATACTCGCAAGATTTTCAAGATAATGCGTTCAAAGGGAGTTTGGTTCAACTTCATGGCGAGCCCGTAGAACAGGGGTGGCCAACCCGCGGCTCGCGAGCCGCATGTGGCTGCTCTTCGCCGTGTTTTTTTGCGACTCTTAAAGGCCGGCATCAAACATCATCTTCAAAGAGAATCCAAATAATAATTGCTTCTCAATTGTAATGATGTAATTATGGCCAGGAATTTCCAAAAAGTGCTGAACTTCGCCATCACAAGTTATTCTGTGGTGACTCTTCAGTGAATTCTAGTTTACCAGGGGCCTTCCATTCGCTTTACAACATGGTAATTGAATAATCACAAATGAAGCTAATATATACTCTCATTAAAAATATGCAGATGATTTTTGTGCATGAGTGCCCACGTGTCTCATGTGGCTCTTTGCAACAACACATGGAAAATTGTGGCCATTCGTCCCTAACAGGCTGGCCCCCCCTGCCATAGAACGTAGCATAACAGTTTACAAGTGCATTGGGTCTGTCAGGACGGGAGACTGTACGCTTGTTTGCTTGTTTACAGAGAGATAAATTCAGAGAGTCAAGACCTGACGCTCGTAAATCACCCAAAAGCTCAATCTTTTCCTCCTTGAAAGATTTATTAGCACTCGTCTGTTTTTGTTGCTTGCGCTCAGTTCAAGCCTATTAACTCGAAGACAGGCTGAGGATTTTTAATGAATATAATTCCGACATATTCCTTCTCGGGTAACCGCTCTCTACCAGTATTTCCTGTTTGGTAGCAGCCATTTTCAGTTGTTTTTCATTCCTCCGACCATAATTGCATGTTCTCAGCGACTCTGATTGCACTGGGATTTGCTTTTTTCCCTCCACATGGGGCGTGCAGCGTAAGCCACTTTGTTTGGAGACGAAATCCAAACATCGGCCTTTCCTTTCGTGCATCTCTACGCATCCTGACTCAACAATGCAGTCATTGATTCATCTTGGCATGACGTTTTCTCTATTCCTGGTATGGCGGATGAATAGATTGTTGTTCTTTCATTTCACTTGCCCAATACCAGTGTTGAGAGTGCCCATGCTACAGAGCTACTATCGTGAACCAGGGGGTCAGCTCCTTCCCTCAGCGCATTCATTCTCCCCTTGCTTTTCACTACGTGCCCGTTTCCTGGTGGATGAACAGATAAACCGCATTCAGCTCGAGATATTTAGCTTAGAAGACAAATCCTTTTTAATCATTAAACCAACTACCCTAATGTCATATTTATACAGGTTGAACTTGTTTACCGCTACCACTGTCATTTTGACTGTCCCAACCATAAATCACCATTCCTTCAAAATGATTAAAAACAAATGCAACTTATGGAACGTCTTGCCTTCTTCTTGCTTTCCTGAGTCCTACAACTTGCCATCTTTCAAATCTAATCTAAATGAACTTGATCTTATCTCTCTATCCTCTTGGCTGCTCGCTTTCCTCTTTCTTCCTTTGTTGGGGCTTTGTATAGGTCACCGTGGCCTTTCCTCAACATAACCCACTAAAAAAAAAAAGAAAAAAAAAAAGCAAATCCTGCTATCAATCAAGGACCTGTCTTTTCAATGCTGCATTTTCTTGTCCCCCGAATCACAATACAACAATGCAAATCAAAAACAGGGATGAACTTCATATCTACAGCCCCATTCTCATACAGTCTTCTTTCCACAACGTCAAACTTGTCTCCAACTTCAAAATCGCACTTCATTTTCTGATTTTTTTGCGGCAGCTCAAAGGCCGTTTCCAAACTTCGCTCCCCTAAAAGAAAATCCACTTTGCCCACTACTTGTCTTTTTAAAGGCAGTTTAAGATCACTTTAAGTGTTTCTTAGAGCTCGCGAAGAGCAGTGAGAGTTGCGGGTAAACAGATTTTGTATATTCAATGGGGGCGAGGTCATTTAGAGTACTTGTACGTCATGACAGCTACTTCGTAACAAATCAGTTCTAGGATGGATTGAAGCCCAAGATTCGAGAGCAGCGGTTTGGTTGGGGAACCAAGTTCAGTTTCGTCGGAATAATCTCAGTCCAAAGATTTGGCATGTCCAGGACAATTCGATCCTGTTACACCCGTGCTAGTGGTGACGTTAATGTCAAGTAAAAATGATAATGATATTAATGAGGGCATTAGGATAAATGTGATTACATGTGATAATGATGTTAATGATGAATTTTATTACATGTCGCTATATCTTTTACATTTTATTAAAGCGATTTGTCATTAAAGCTTTCGGTCAAGACAGATAAACACGAAACTTGTTTGTGACAGTGATTCAACGAAAAATGCGAAGTGTTAGTCAACATGCGGATATTCTTAAAAACTTGAGACTGCGTGATGCTGTTGACGTAAAATCACGAAGCAGTTATATTTGCTTGTACATTACTGCTAAGCATGGTGAAGTAGATGAGTGTAGAACCGATTTTGGGAATAAACCAAACGGTTTCCCATCCAGTCCAAGGGAGTCGCCAGGATTACCCCGACGGGGAGCTAAGTTCCCTGACAGGGGGGTGTAGTGTACTAGAACTTGTGTAAGATGATTAGAGAGGTTAGCCTCGATCCGAGGAAACAAGAACTTAGACATGAAGTAGAGAAACATGGCGTCTTCATTTCAGCGTGCTTTCTTGGTCAAGCCTTTGATCTAGTGCATCTTCGATATCTTGTCCAGGTACACAACAAGGGGCTAAGTTCCCCACCAAGGGAGCTAGTTTATTAATTCCCCGATGCTTGCGTTTATAACGATTAATCACAGACTCTTTTCTCGACTGCGGGGACTAGCGCTCCCTGACGGAGGAGCAGCAGCCCCTGCCCCCCTGGTATCACTCCTGTATGGGTTCGCATCATTTAACATACGCACTATGCTTGAGGTGTGCAGATGCCTGGTCTTATGACCGGTGCTGATCACCCAATCATTTGCTAAGTTGTGATGCTGAGACCAATGCTCGAAATGGACGAGGAGGGTCATGAAACGCCCTCAGCCGTCAACTACTAATGCAACAGCTTGGAATATTAAAGTGAGAATATTACAGTTAGAATATTACAGTTAGAATATTACAGTTAGAATATCAAAGTTAGAATATTACAGTTTGGCATAGCATATCAAAGTATAGTATACAATTACATAGCATAGCATTGCATGACATAATATAATGTAGTATAATGTAGTATAATGTAGTAATATCACATATTTATGGCATAATATGATAAGATATAATATAATATGACATGATAAAATATAATGTAATATAACATAATATGATTTGACTTGATATAATAAAATATAGTATAGCATAACATGCAGTAGTATAATATAATATAAAATATGATGTAATATAATATAGTATGATATGATTTAACATAATATAATATGAACTAATACAATTTATGTAATAAAATGTGATGCAATGTAATATAATATGAAGTGATATGATTTGTAATACCGTAATATAATGTAATATGGCATAAAACAACATAATATTATAATATAATATAATATAATATAGTATAGTATAGTATGATGTAACATTATATTCTGTAATATAGTAGAATATAAAATAATGTAATATAATATAATATGATGTAATATAATGCAATGTAACATAATGTAATATAATTCTATGTAATATGATATAATATGGCAAGCATGCCAAATCATAGCTGAGCGTAGTGTAGCATAGAAGAATGCGGGATGGCATTGCATGAAATAATACGGTTAAGCATAACATTGTATAATTTAGCAAATCATGAAATTACATGATATAGTGAAGTATCTCATAGCATAGTGTAGCACAAGATGACGTGGCAAAACAACATCTGCAGGCAGAATTGTTAGGTTATTCAAACGTGTGCTTCCATCACTACACATGTACTAGGGTGATCATTAGGTCTTAATTAGATTCTGCCACTCGTTTCGGCTAAATTATGATGACAACAATAATAATGATAATGTCGACAAAAGGACAGTCCAAAGCCAATCGTCTAATGAAAAATCTCAACCCCACTAAGTATCTCCAACCTCTTTCTCAGCGTCGTTTAGTTGGAGATGTTTCCATCTTTTACAGATACTTCCACGGACATTGCTCTCAGGAGATCAGGGATGTTATTCCAGTTCCTCTGAGGCGTGTTCAAGAACACCAGAAACTCGACTCACTCACACCCTTTCCAAGGTTCACTGCCTACTTCACGAACTCTTTCCCACAAATCATCATTCCTCCCTAGAACATGCAATTTGTGGAATATATTGCCGTCTTCTTGTTTTCCCGATTCCTTACAACTTATCCTCTTTCAAATCTAAAATTGATCAACTTTATCCTATCTCCCACTCTTCTTAGCTTTTCGCTTTCTTCTTTCCTTCATCGTCATTGCTCACTCAAAAGATGATAAAGCTATTTATAATCACGCCATTTACCCACAGGGCTCAGAGGCGAATTGGCGGTTCGAGGTATTCTTTGGCAATTTCAATGCGGTAATATGAATTCAATGTTCGCAGATGCCCGTGATAGTAGATCCAGTGTAGTTATCGAAAACATTTGCTCGACAGACATTCCTTTGTAGCAAAGTAAACACGCATTAAGATTAATTTATTAATATGCTTACAGATGTATAGCTTTGTTCGTAATGAAAGTGGCGAGTCTGCTCACAAGACGCTTGGAAATCATTATCCGTTTTCCTCAACCGTTCCTCCATCTGCTTCAAAAATTGTTCTTTCATTTTGTAGACGAAGCATTTCCGTGTCTCGTGACCAATTTGTTTCTTTTTTTAGTGAGTCATGTTAAGGAAAGGCCATGGCGGCCTATACAGAGCCCCAACAAAGGAAGAAAGAAGGAAGCGAAAGGCTAAGAGGAGAGCGAAATCAGATCAAGTTTATTGATCTTGGATTTGAACGATGACAAGTTGTAAGATGAATCGAAAGTGAAGATTTTCTAAATCAGATTTCACCCGAAAATCAAGAGGTAGGCATCATTAGAAATGCTGCCTAATTTAGTATCTTGTTTGTCCCGTGTATGTCTTATCCATTGCAGCCGCAAGCACCCTTGGATGGATAAGGGAGCATATACGTGAGTGGATTCAGAGCCTGCTCTAGTAGGGTATCCTGGGGCGTTGCTCCCACCTTAAGCTACCTTCTATCGTAGGGATAAGACCAAAATACATTTTCGAGATTAAAAGTCTTTTCAGCTTGAACAAATATGCCATTCTTGTAGCTCATGGAGCTTTTTAATGCGATAATTTTTCTACATCCTCTGCTCAAACATGATAGACCGTGGACTAGTTGGATAATTGCATCTTTACTTCGTCATAGGTCTCTTATATCGAAAGATTTTGCTTTGATCCTGAGTGCATAAGCGAGACAGATGCCCAGTAGAAAGCCTCTTTGATTCACGTGCCCTCTTCTGTCCTACTGGTACGTAATGAATTTGTAGAATATCTTGCACTGCTTTGCATTGCCATCATCATCATTTCGGGCGAGTGGCCCAGACCGAATTGACTATTTCCCTCCATAGCTCTCTATTGTCCATAGCATTAGGAAGCTCTGTAAGTTGTACACCAGTGTCTTCTGTAAGTAGCTTTGGGTATGTCTTGACAGGTCTTCCTACCCAAAGTAATACGTCGCTGACTAACTCCTCCTTTCTTCTGAAGCAATGCCCTGCAAAACTTGTTCTTCTTTCCCTGATTATTGAGGAGATCCCAGGCAGCTTACCATACAGTCGATTGATTGTTGGGTGCGTTTTCCAGTCTAAGTCCAATACTGTAGGCTCCGTCTAGTTTGTTTTCTTGTTTTTTGGTGAGCGACCATGTTGGGGAACCATATGGCATTACTGACTCCACTACGGCCCTAAAAAAGCTTTGCATTGTAGTAAAGTATGTTATATCATTGGAGGGTAGAAAAGCAAAGTGGAGTCCTGGAAGCGTTGGGAAGCACCTTGTTAGAGAGGCACCATCCTAAGCCACGGTGTTACGAGGTAGGGTGGCCAGTTCCTTTCCTCGCCGCACTTCAGCTCTAGTCTTACACCATGTACCCATTAACGGCTGGGTGGAAAGAGAGAGAGAGGGTGAAGAGAAAAATGCACCCGGGTACCTGGATCCCAGACCATCTGCATTGTAACGTGTACAGCGGATGCCCCCTTGAAAATAAATTTCGAAGGGCTACCCTCCTTAAACATGTGAAATAATAATGATAATAATGATAATAATAATTAATAATACATCTTTCTCGTCGTCCGTCGACCAACGTCATATAGCAAATGCAACAAGCAATATCACCTCTCATTTATTGTTTGAATTAATCATAAATGGGAGGATAACAGTAAGAAGGTGTTGGCACCATTAATTCATTACTCGAATGTACCTGTGCCATTAAATTCGACAGAAATCAATTCAGCCAAGTGACATCATTCGCAAAAGTTTCCCTCTTCATCTTCCGATTGACGTCTCTTCATATTTCTGCCATTTTGAATTTCTTAATTAATATGGATATCAATGTCAGGCGTGAAAGAAGATCGCAGATCTAAGGGGAGACCACTGGTCAGCTACCTTGATAATGCGAGACACTGGAAACAGAGAAGCATTACGGAAAATGGCCGGAAGACGGCGGACGGGTGATGCTGACGCCCTCCTTGCGAAACGCAGAAGCTGTGGCTCAACGTCACTATTGACAAATGCCATGATGATGATGATGATGATGATGATGATGATGATGATAAATGTGATGATGATGATGATGATGATTATGATTATGATGATGATGATGATGATGATGATGATAATGATGATGATGATGATGATGATGATGATGATGATGATGATGATGATAAATGTGATGATGATGATGATTATGATTATGATTATGATGATGATGATGATGATGATAATGATAATGATGATGATGATGATGATGATGATGATGATGATGATAAATGTGATGATGATGATGATGATGTTGATGATGATGATGATGATGATGCTGATGGTGGTGATGATGATGATGACTATCACGATGATAACTGTGATGATGATGATGTTGATGATAATGATAAAAGTGATGATTATGATGATGATGTTGATGTTGATGTTGATGATTATGATGATTAACTTGCCCAGAAACTTGTCGAAACCTCTAGACAGTCTTTGGCGTCTTGTTTCTTTGGACATTTTATAATTTGGCTTTCGACTGACGGCATCAAAATAGCTTGATAATCGATTAATGAAATCAATTGCACGAATCAGGGAAATCATTTCTGCTTTCCTAATAAGCTTTGGACGTATCTAGAACTACTAGTTCACTTATTGCTACCGATCCTTTTCATTTGATTTTTAATATGAATTATGTATATTGTTAACAGACGATGAGAAACTATTTTCTCGTCGAGCAGTGTTCCAGTGCCTTCCTCTCGACGTCACCACACCTCGTGGTTCCTACACCTGGAATTACAGGAGAGCTGGCGATTCTCCTCACTATAAGTTTAAGCTTAGGGTGGGTTCGAACCACTGACCCTAGGATCAACGCGATAGAGTCTTACCACTGAGCCATCCTGATGCAATCATCTCATCTACCGTAAACACATTCGACCTCCAACTAAGCTTTACATTAATCTTTCTAGATATTTATCACACAAAACCGTCTGGAACCAGATCAATCAAATAGAAATAGACAACACTAGAGAGAATTGCACTAGGTATTTAGGATATATAATACATCAAAGATGAATAAACCAACAATAATTTCTGCATTGAATTGTGAGTTGCATCCTTTGGCTGCAAGATTTAAAAGCCTGCATCCTCCCAATGCAACTTCAGAATGCGTACGAGCTGCAATGCCATTTTTTCTATATGCAAATTTTTATTTCTTTCCAATTTCATGATGGATTCGATTGCGTATCTAATTAGGCTAGTGATAATGATAAGAGGTTTTTTATACTGGGTAATTCAGTCCACTACTCTAGATTAGCTGCTATCAAGCCCGTTCACAAAGAAAATATAAAAATTTTTAAGTTATAAGAACTCAAAGGCCTACAGTCCATAAAAGATATAATATCCTGCAATAAATAAAGGTTTTGAAGTGAATCAACCAATCAAAATATCTTGTTTAAACGGAAGATAGAACTTTTCCTTCTTCGAGTGCTTCGGTAGGGTATTAAATTTCTTTGCTCCACTAAAAGACAGTCCTCTTTTTACGACTTCAGTTTTAACTTTTGGAATGTTCAACTTGTTAGCTCGATTAACGGCGGTTTCTTTTTCACTTCAACAGAAAATTTCTGTGTTCCGCCCTCGAAAAGGCTCATTTGATGGTAAAAACAATTTGAAATTTCAAACTGCGACTATCTCCTTCAAAGGTACATCTTCAACGGTAATTTGTTCCTAATTTAGATAAAATCATTTTGTCATAAAAAGTGTTTACTCTATTATGAAGGCCGTCGTTTGATATGTTTGAATCTAACTTTCATCATTGCAGTGTTGTGTTCCAAAAAATTTGTAAATTTTTTTGCAGGTAGAAAGAAAGGAGCTTCTTTTAAGTTATCCGGTGTTTCAATAAATGCATCGTCTGTTTTGAAACACAAGGAGGACCTGGAGCCATTGGTACAATGCAATGGGGCTGGGATATTTCATTGGAGTGACTGATGTCAGATATCTCGTTCCATCATGAATGAAGACGCAAGATTCCAGTACGAAATCGAAATAAAACTAATCATAGCCACTTGTGAACTCTCGAAACCAACCCACGCCAGGAAAAGCAAAAAAATCAGCATGCCCGCTAAAATCTACCTATTCAGAGCACTGGAAAATTCCTAAGCTTGTTATGACTGCGAATCTTGGGCAGTGGCCATAAAGATGGCGGACATAAAGAACTCCTGTGTTTGAGATGCGATGTTTCCGTAGACTTTTGGGCATAACATTGAAGCAATGAGAAAGACCCACATCTTTGATCGAAGAGATCCAAGCGAAAATCGGAAATTCTAAACTTTGCTAAACAAGCATTGTCTACAGCATTGTAAAACTCATATGACTAGTAACATGGCTCCAAGCTTCGGAAAATTTAAGTCTTCACATAAACTCATTTTCAACTACTTAATTTTGTATAAAGAATAGAAACATTAAACCCTTATTTCATACACAAAGGTAGATGGATTATTCAATTCATTTGTTTGATTTCGTGTTTAATTTATGCGCTGTGGAAACATGTGCATTAGGATCAGTGTTTTTAATATACATGCATACATACATAACAAGTAGCTCTCATCCGGCTCGTTGTGGTGCACAGAGGCCTGTATCGCTGCCCAATACAGTAATCCACGGACAAGGGCCTGGGTCGTGCAGGGGCAGGGGCAGGGGCAGGGGCAGGGGCAGGGGCAGGGGCAGGGGCAGGGGTAGGGGTAGGGGGAGGCCGTGGTAAGGCTGGTTTGCCGATATCCGCTGAGCCATGGAAGAGAGACCATGCCCCAACCCCTCTCTGGATACGGCTGCTGCAACAAACTATCCTGAACTGAAATGGTTTATTCCGGAAGAATGTCAGTGGCTCCTAATACGCAATATATCTAAGCTCGGGGGACTGTGGAGTTAGACTAAAGGACACCCTGGTTCGGTTGGGGGGCTATTCAAACCCAAAAGGTTTTCTATTGTCAAATTTATCCTTATTTTGCATTGTAGGGGCTGATCGAACTTAGGGGAGGACACACCCGAAGGGCTTTAATTTCTAGTAAAACGGCCGAAATAAAGATAAGCCGAAATAGTCGAGGGAAGGCCATGGTGGTCTTTCAAGAGCGGAAGAAAGAGAAGGTGAAAAGGTGAAAGGGTAAGAGGAGAGAGAGATAGGATCAAGTTTATTGATCTAAGATTTGAAAGATGGCAAGTTGTAGGATCAAAGAAAGCAAGAAGAAGGCAAGATGTTCCATAAATTGCATGTTCTGGGGATATATGATGGCTTGTGGGATAGAGTTCGTGGATTAGGCAGTGAAACTTGGAAAGGGCGTGAATGAGTTGAGCTTCTGGCGGTCCATAAATCTAGTGCATGGATACTAATACCAACAACAAAAAGCTCTGTCAATAGAGATGAAGATGCTTGATTGACTTCTGAGTCATTTTTGACAGTGTTTACGTGCAGTTGGTCTTGTCGTTCTGGCAATATGAATACAACCACGCATCCTCACGACTAAACCATAGTTGCCATAGTTATCCGACAAGGTCACGTGAATGAGGTAATTGTTACAGTTGATCATGTGACTTGGAATTTAGTGCTTCAAGTTTGGGAAGAAACGCTTGTGTGATAATTCAAAAAGTATTTCAAATACAAACAGCTCTAACATAGATTCTGTCGGACTGGAGAACATTTTTACTGTTATGCTACGTCATGCTTAATGTGAGCGGCACTTGAATGAAAGGGATCGATAATTTATTTACTCACATCGTCGTCATTCTCGTCATACTGAGTGTGTGCTGTTGAAACCTGCTATTTCGGTGGCCTAGCAAGGCCAATTACTTGACATTCAATCGTCGGACAACTAATACTCGAGTTTTTCTTAATCCGTCGACTTCAGCATGAAGTGGATTGTGTTGACTACAGTTTTATTTTATTTCGGAGTATCAATCGTTTCAGCCGCTAAAGTTAAGAAGTGTTTATTACATTTGCCAACTGGTGTCGAAGTAGATGATTCGACTAACAAAGTCGTGTTTCCTCCGGCAACTCGAGATCCGTCTTCCAAGTCGCAAATTTTAACTGAATATGACACGAAAGGGCTGGATCCATTCTTCAACCTCGCCAAATCCTTCATGAACACGGTGCAGAGGAAGAATTTTCCCGAAATGAAAGGTAAATATTTATCCGTAGCGGAAAATTTGCGATACAAGTGTAATTGATGCCTTTACTACAAACTGAATTCTCAACTCATGTTCTTTTTTAACTAGAATCTCAATATTTAAGACTTAAATGTTCACTGTCGGGCCTTCCGTATTCTATTACGTAACATTTTCGTAGGAACACAGGAAAAACCTGGTGGAAATGATAAACCTTAGCAAGTAGGAAATAGAAACCTCAGCTTCGGGATGGTGTTTCCTCATTCTCCACTCCTTTATCGTGGGAGGCAACTACCTTACGTGTTATTGTTGATCGACGAACCTTTTTTCGCCTTCTCGACTATTCCCGATACTTTATCAACATGTATTGTGTTAAATGACGTTTGGCCGGACTTCCTATGTTGGCTTTGGACGGAAACTCTTCCGCTCTCTTGCTTTGTGATTTTACCCGGCCTACCATGGCTAAGGGCATTGATAACCAACCCTTGAACAGTGGTAAACTCACTCCTATCCGAAACAAAAAGATTTCCCATTGCTATGGGCTAGAAACTACTATCGCTAAATACCCATTGAGGTTTCCAAATGTCATAGTAAAATTTCTTTTTTCGGATGTTTGGCAATACATACTAGCATCAAGGCTTAAAACTATTATAACAGCATTGTCAATCCAATGTGTCTTTCAAATATTATAATATAGAATCAATCACAATAAAAATGGCACTCTGTTTTCGGGTGTAGTAGTTTCTAACTTTTAATCTTAAAAAATAATTGCTCACATGCCTCTAAAGGATGATTCATCTGCAGTTAACATTCTTTCGTTAAAACTTGTAAATTTCACCCGATTCTGAAGCAACTTCCAAATAAATTTATTGCTACTAGCTTAAGAAGGTGCGTGCAACTTATGGAACTTCCTGCCTTCCTCTTGCTTTTTGCTGAATCCTACAACCTGCCATCTTTCAAATCTAAGATCAATAAATTAGATTTGATCTCTCTCTCCCCTTAGCCTTTCAATTTCTTCTTTTTTCCCTTGTTGGGGCTTTGTATAGGTTACCATGGCCTTTCCCCAACATAACTCACTAAAAAAATGTTGGCATAATGATTAGGGCACATGTTTACGGGGTCAATTTCAGTCATGGGTATGTGGTATGCTTCTCTTTGCCCATTATCCATCCACCCAGCAGTAAATGGGCACCAGACAGTAAACTGGGTCAAGGTGAGGAAAGGGATTGGCCACCCTACCTTGCAATGCTGTGACTCAGCACAGAAGTTGCCTTGTGGTGCTCATTGTGAGTACAAGCCTCAATTTCACTGTATCTCAGATCAAATGGGAACTTAACACCATGTGGCTTTAACACCATCATTTTGATACTTCTGGTTGTAATAGAAGTGTGCCGTAATCTCCTGTTGATATCTGTATGTTTCAGGGTCTCTCTGGGTCTTGTGAAAGGTTGCTAGTAACAGAGATCAGATTCAGTTTCTAGATAATTTTTTACAGGAGTTGCTTTAAAAGTGTATTGATGTCCTTGAGATTTTCCGTATTTTTGAAGGTCATACCATAGCCGTAATTCTCCCACTGCCCTTATTGGTAACTTTATTTCACCTTTCTACTGGTGCCGGTATAATTCAGTGGGAAGTGCTTGCACAGTCAGACTTAACAGTCTGCGGTTCAAAGCCCACCTTGAGCCAGAATTTCACTTAGAGTGAGGGGTAGAGTTGCCATGATGCCTTTTACATAGTTGAGGAAAGAAATGTAAGGTTATCAAACCACACTCATTGAATTGAAACATAGCCAAGAAAACTGAACTTCCTGTTATGATACATACCTCCTTTGCTGTAAAAAACAAAAGCTGTGAAGCCTTTGCTAGGGAATCTTATTATTTTGAGTTCTTTTATTAAAAAGCCAAAAATGATTTATTGAAGTCTCTCCCAGGTTCTCTGAAGAAAGGATATAAGCTGCTTTCTTCAGGGCAATATTTTATCATCCTTTGCCAGTTATCACACCATGTAGGGTGATTGCAGTCAATTATTCTCCACTTTGCCCTGTTTTCTGTTCTCTTCCTCTCTGCTTCCTTGGTGACTATCTGCACTTTGGAATCACTCCTGGAATGATTTGTTGGCAGCAGCCTCTTTTAGCTGTTTCTTGAGGTACATGATAAAGCTAAGCTATTTTGCTCCCACCCCATAGCAGCTTAAAAGCATTAAAAAGTGGAATTTTCAAGATTCCTGTCACAATTATATCTTCTAATGACTTATTTTATAATCGGAATCAATCATAGCTGAGAATAACAGTGGCTCCTATAATCTTCACATGGAAGCATTGCTGTCCCCATTATATCTTCTAATGATTTATTTTATAATTGGAATCAATCATAGCTGAGAATAACAGTGTCTCCTATAATCTTCACACGGAAGCATTGCTCAGTGTCTATGGTGTTTGTTAGCAGACCCATTGCATATTAGTTTGAGATGAGCACAGCATTGACATTCACGTAGGGCAAGGGGAATTGATTGCTCTCTAATTCCAGGTGTAAGAATCACAATGTGTGGTCACATCTAGAGGAAGAACTAGGACCCTGCTTGTAAGCATAGCTTCCAAGTTTCCTACCGCCAATTCCCAGGTGGAACTCATGAAATATCTTTGATTGTTTCTGCATCAGAAATACAAATAAATCGCTTGATAAAGTGTAGTTTTGATATTACTGTTAGCTTTTCTTCGCTTTTTTGACCATTGCATCTGCAGTTGGAATCTAGTAAGATAATTATTTCCAAATTGCTATTTTAAGGCATTGATTTGTTGCAGATGCCAGTGGAGATCTTGCCTACGAAGAAGAACTCAAGCAACTTCAAAAGCGCAGTGGAAAAGTAATTTGCCTTTTTAATTCAATTCAGATATAAGAATTCAATGATTTGGATAGTAATGTGAAAGACCATGCCTGTTGGAAATTTTTTACTCAGTGAGAGCTTTCAGGGGAATAAATTTGAGTGGAGTAATGGCATAGTAGCTTGTACTCACCTTGGTCCGTTTGCAATCTTGCTAGGGCAAAATTTCTAATGCTAGCATGCTGTCAACCAGAAGCAAGTCAATGTTGTGCAAGGCGGGGACAGTACAAGCATTAACAAGTCCGATTTGTAGTCCATGTTATGTGTCGCTAGACCTTTGTATGTTGCAATCCATTCTTGAGCCCATGTGCTTTGGCCAATGGCCTAAACTTTACTGAACACCACACCACGGTGAAGAAGTTGACTCTCCCTCCATCATGTCACCAGCTTTTACCCATGCCAAGAAAAGGAGTCAGGTGATGTAGCTACATTTAGAATGATGAGGAGCACGTGCCTGGCGGTTTTGTCAGGGACATAAACAAGATTTATTTCATTAAAACGAATGTTTTATTAGTAACAGCATTCCTTAAAGTTTACACTGAATTCATAGTGCTGTTTTTTTATGGTTTTACTGTCAGGATTCCTATTCATTAGCGCACCAGAAATTTTGTTTTTGGCATGTATTTTTTGTTGTATGAATGCAACTCTTTTTCATGGAAGTACTGTTTTTTCCAGCTGTATGATTATGAGGTGCCCATAGCTGCCTGTTGCATAATCGGTATCCTCTTTGCAATATTAATGCCATGTGTTGGTTGGTGCTTCTGCATGTGTCGCTGCTGCGGGAAATGTGGTGGGGACATGACACAAGATGACAAGGCAGCGAATTCACATTGCAAATGTTTCATCTTTGCTGTTATTCTCCTGTTGGTTGCAGTTTTCATGCTGTGGGTAGCAATTCTTTACTTTGACTACCATTGTGTAATACTGGCATTAAGAGTACCTGCATTTTTGCTCCACTGACAGCTGCAATATTATGATTACTTCTTCAGATTATTAATGATTATTATTCATTGAGATCGTTAATCTGCTCCACGTGGTGAGGGAGGATACGGTGAAGGTGGATTGAGCAGTGGAGGGAGACAGGGTGGATTGGGTAAAGTGTAAAAGAAGGATGTGATGTGGCAAAGAGGAAGAAGATTCACTATGACTATTAATGCTCCATTAATGATAACATCTTCAATCAATCAATCAGGTTGGGCAGCTTGCAAGCCTGCATGAAGTTAGTCAATGTATGCCCTCTCTGGTCTACCGGGTAGTGTCTGCCCTTGTGTAGGATTCCAGAGAAGAAGTTCACTTGTCAGTCCTCCTTTCCTTAATAACATCAGCTGTAATAGGGTCAGTTACGAATAACTCCTTTGGTGTTTGGTGTTGATGCCATGGCGTGTTGAGTATCACACAAGATATATAGTTTTGTGTATGCACCTTTTTTAGCTTGTCAGACGGTTGTTTAGTCAAGGTCCACACCATGCGAAATGTTAGAGATTGTTTAAATCTTCATTGATAAGGGGTAGCCATTGTGCCATGGATAGCATGTGTCATTCACCGACAAGAAGAAGCAGTTCCAATTGTGTTATTGCTTTTTTGTGCTAGAAATGGCATCCAGCTCATATTGCTTCTCTCTCTCAAATGTTTCCTAAATGCGCTGCCGCTCACACTGGGAGCCTTCTCTTCTCCCAAAAGGCCATGGCTTCCCTGGGAACGCACGGGAAGTAGAAAGGAAGATTGAGAGAAATGATCTCACCTTAACCCGGCATCTGTGATACTGCTCATTGATCAACCAGTCTATCATCCAATCAGTCATCAATCAGTCATCAATCAGTCATCAATCAATCAATCAATCAATCAGATCTGATCATTAGTATAAAAAGTAGCCCTGTGGTTATTAGGCTCGCAATAATTGTCTGATGCATTTTGAACCAAGTCATGTAAGATCTGTTACATAGAGGTCTTGGTGTCCCGAACATTATAGGTATTATAGGTCATCCATAGGCAGGAAATCAATGGATGAAAGTAGATTCTCCATTTCTCTTAGTTCTACCTTAAAAAATCATGTCTTTGTATTTGGATGATGGAGTAGAGAACCATCTAATTATCATAACTTCCTTGAGCAAAGCAAGATGATAGCTTTATGATAGCAGTAAAAATTATAATGCCAGAGCTGTAGGCTTTGTACCCCGTCAATGGATGTCAGGGTTGAAAGCGTAAGAAAGAACATGTAAATATCATGATAGAATATGAATGTTTAAGGGTACAAAAGAAGGAAAAGACAAATACAAAGAAGAAAGAACAATGCCTCCGCCACCGACAGGGGGCACAACTGCCAAGCTTGCAGAAGAATTTGCGCTTCTACTGCTGGACTGACTGCACATCTCCAGTTCTGCAGGAAATAGAACCCTTCCCAGTCGCAGCTAAAGCCGGCCAGACATTCAACGGCATTTAAGGCTACCTCATCCTCTTCGGTCGTAATCAGTAGTATTCTCTCTTATTCATCAGCGAAGTATCTCCACATAGTTATTTTGCCTTTTCCTTGCAGGGCTGGTGTTGCAATGATGTTTGTCACAAATGCGAACTTGAAAAGTGAAATCGGAGGAACAACAAAGACATATAGCAATGCAGTCAGTGAAGCATGGAGGTATCTAGGCAACGTTAAGAAGGTAATAGAATCGTTAAAAGTCTTATCCTGTAATTACCTAGACGATGAAGTTGGATTTCAGGACAGCTTATTGTGGGGAAGGGAGGGGGGCTGTCCGTTGGTCTTATTATTAGGGGTTTGAGCCCCATGTCGAATCAACCTTTCATTTGTTGTTGGAAGAATCAATACTCGATCTGTAATTCTTGGGGTAGGAATATCCTTGTGTACAGTGTCTTGATATCCATCCAATGCATCGCAAATTGTAGGAATGAAGCGTCGTACTTATATAGAGAGAGTACGGACCAGGACACTGCTCAATGAGCGTAGCTTTTCACTGGGCTCAAATCCACTCTCGGGTGCTAGTAGAGAGTTGGAAATTTATGCAATCATTTAAAGGTCATCGAACAAACGAGGCTGCAAGTTCCTACGTAATCCTAGCTCCAAGAAGCTAAAGATGCTTTGAAGTGTTCTCTTTCGATGATCGTTGCTTCTCAGATCCTGGTTTCTGTGCTGGGCCTTTAGATGGAAGGTTCAAGTGGACATTAATAAATTTGTGAAAGATGCATCTTCAAATTTTTCCAGGGTAGCTCAGATAAGCAATTTCAGTACAGCACCTCCTTATATACAGCTCCGACCGAGTCAATGCCGATATGAAGTACCCCTGGCTTGCGTCAGCAGAGGGCCTTCGCTCGGTGACCGTTACTTGGTTTAACCGCACAGCGTTTGCCGCTACCCACCACTATTAAAAGGATACTGCTCCAAGCATTGCCTGGTGAGGATGATGGTGGGCCAGTGTACTGGGGCACTTGTTCGCGCGTTCTCTCCCGACGGAGGCAACAAGGACTCGGGCAAGCTCGCCACCCAAACATTAACTCTGATTCGCGAAAGAGTCATACTTCCTTAGAATGTCGGTGATCACCTCCCTTGATTATTTTTGCAGGAACTGAAAGAAATAACTGTCAATAAGACGAACTGCCTGTACGAGGACCTTATCGTGAAAGATATCAGCGATACCGGAGCGAAGAATCTAGTTGGCATACCTCTGCAGAATATGTTAAAGCCACACATTCTGGTGCCACTCGATTCTCTGGTTAGCGCTAGTGATAGTAAGTTTGCATGATGGTTTTTGAAAATTCATGAAAGTTGTAATTTGCCTAATCACCATCATAATAATCATGATCATCATCACAATCAACATCATCAACCATCATCATCATTCTTGCCATTATCATCATCATCATCAATCATCGTCATCATCATCAAGCATCGTCATCAGCAATCATCGTCATCATCATCATCAATCATCGTCATCATTATCATCACCATCATCATCATTCATCGTCATCCATCGTCATCCATCATCATCGCCAATATCGTAATAGTCATCATATCAATCATCATCATTCTTGCCATCATCATCATCATCATCATCATCATCATGATGATCATCATCATCATCATCATCATCATCATCATCATCATCATCATCATCATCATCATCATCAACCATCTTATCAATTACCAATTTGAATGAACCAGCACAGATGGTAACCCCCTCAATCATGGTGGCTTTCCAACCGCCAAGACTCAATAGTAACAACTGATTTTAGTAATTTATGCCCTAAGATAAGAACAGTCGTATTATCTCCCGTGCTGTTAACCAAATTCTCGCATCAATTTGCACTCATTTCCGTATTGTGTGACTAAGTTACCGCAGTTGGCTTGGGAATCCTATTAATATTAACGATTCTACAGGTGTATAAGCCATTAGCAATAGAAACTGGCATAGCATTTCTGCATAGGGGTAATCAATTAAGCATAAGTGTTGCTTGCAAATGTGAGATCAACTACTTTCCGCCACTCAGGCGTACAATGCCTTTATGACAACTCTTGAGGCATTTCGTTAATTTTGATTGGTCAGTATAACAGCACCTGGTCTAGACATCTCAGTAATACAACAAATCACTTTATTTCCTTGCGATCGCTTGTGCTCGCACTTCCAGAGAGACGGCAGGCTTTTGTAATTGATTGGTCCACCGATTCGTATCTGGATAGCAGCGTCTCTTTCTCACCTACGTATACCAAAGATGTAGCTAAATTTCATTTCGTTTTGTTCTTCGTGTTTTCTACCTAGCATCAGAAGGTAGATTTTCAGGTGCTGATCGATGAACTCAGCTTATCGAGCGGTTTCGTATTGCACTTGTGAGTAAGTTTGACTTACCGTGACCGGTGCACCGACGATCGGCTAGCCATGGAGATTGAAAGGCTAAGTGGCGAACTAATTTTCCTCGTTAATGTTGCCAAACGATAAAAACTGAAGTGGTATGGCCACATCCTCCGCCACCCCGACCAATACCCCCCTAACCCACACCATCGTCCGTGGCACAGTACCGGGGTGCAGAGGACGCGGACGGCCACGAATTAGTTGGGATGACGACATCGCAATCTGGACTGGGCACAGCAGAATGAAAGCGACGAGGAGCGCCCAATATCGCCAAGGTTGGCGGAGTGTCGTTGCAGTTGCGGCTGCGTCCACGGACCCTCCCCCCCCCTGTCTATGACGACGACGACGACGAGTTTCATTAGAAGAATGACGTACATAATGTTGCAGAAACGCAGCGTTTTTAGGTCTTCAAATCCCCGCACAAGGAATTGAGAACTATGGGGTGCTGTACTGTGGCACCTAAACATGGGTTTTGTGGGTTCGCATTTCTCAATGAAAACACAATCGACGAGGAAGGCAACGGGAAAACATCTTGTAAATAGCCACTTCCCTAGAAAATAGTTGGAAATCTGTCTCAGTTTTCTGTCCTTGCAAATAGACTGTGAAGTTTTCTCCACTTGAAATGTGGTCCCGTACAAGGAAATAACCAGAAGCCTCCTCTCTCTGTCTTGGGTTGCTAATTATAGATTTAGAAGACGTAGTCGTCATTAGAATTCGTTTAGGCTGATGAACTTTGAGAAGTTTCGATGGAATATTGAACGTGCGATTCACGTTGCCTTTTAGATGTGACTGCTATGAAGAATTCTTTGGACATCGTGTCAAATACGTCGTCGGAGCTGAAATCATCCGCAACTGAGCTTGAGAACCAGCTGAAGAAGGTGAAGACGGATTTGGACAACATCAAAAGCGACTGTAGCTCTTCGGGAATCCCTGGCGGCTGCGCAGAGATCCAAACGGACGGGCTGAAGCAAGCTGCGAATTTCTCAAATCTTCCAAGCGTTGACAGCGAATTGACGAATGTCCGCGACATTATCAACCAGAATTTCTCAGGAGCAGTTGACGAGGTGAGACAATTTGCACGAGGACCCCTTGTTGCAATGCACCAGTTAATCTAATATCAAATTCAGTTGGGTCGCGCTGTAGTCTGCCGTAAGAGGCGACCAGATCATAACATTAAGTAGAAAATATTAAGTCTTTCTATTGCTATCGGGGTAAAAGCCGAGAAGTGAAGTAGTCTATCACCCTTTCGTTTGCGGTGGACAAGGGGAGCTTTTTTTGCTTAGGTGGAGCGCAAAATCCACCATCAGCTCCCAGATCATAAATCGCATTATTCAGATTAACAGAGCTGTTCTTTCTTTAGTGAGCTATGTTGGGAAAAGCCATGGTGGCCTATAAAGGCCCCAATAAAGGAAGAAAGAAGAGAGTGGAAGGCTAAGAGGAGAGAGGGATTAGATTGAGTTTATTGATCTTAAATTTGAAAGATGGCAAGTTGTAAGATTCAGGAAAGCAAGAAGAAGGCAAGACGTCCCACGAATTGCATATTCTTGGGATGAATGACGCGGTTTTTGAGATAAAGTTTGTGGATTAGACAGTGAATCTTGGAAGGGGCGTGAATGAGTTGAGCTTCTGGTGGTTCTGATACGCCTCAGGGGGACAGGAATAACCTCCCTGATCTCCCGAGAGCAATGCCCGTGCAAGTATCTGTAAAAGTGGTACGCAAATGCTGAGTAGGCGACGGCCGGAATCGAGCCCATAACCTTTTGGATTCCAAAATTGATTACTCTACCAATTAGTATAAGGTGCCTTGATTGTTACAGTAGCCACGGCTGTCGTCACGGCAATATGCCTTTCTGAATCTCATCCAGTGGGCTTCATGAATTCATCTGTAACGAATGCTTATTAAAGCAGAAATAAAATCATTTATCATCACAAAACGAAAAATTTCGAATCAAATTGAGAATAGTTGATATCCATATATACATAGTGGTGCCGTGGTGTTTTGGTTAAGCGTGCGGATTCATAACGCAGGGGTTGGAGCTCGAATCCTGCATGTGTCACTTTTAAAACACCATAGTGAGGAAGGCAACAGGATACCACCTCATGAATTCCACTTCCCTAGACACAACTCAAGAGCCTGTCTCTGGTTTCTGCTACGCTCGAAATCGAGTATGCAACGCAGTTTTTTATATCCACTGTAAATTTTAATGCAATTACCAGTAAAGTAACTCAACAGATGGTACCAAGGTTCGAAAGGAAGCGAACTAGATTCTTACTATAGATAAGGATTTTAATTGAAATGTCCCTGGAGCGTGGAGCTGTGATTATGCATTTCACGTGTTTCAATGCGTTCGTATGCCGGTCGCAGGACTGATAAACATCTTTGTCTTATGCTGGCTGTCTTTATTGTGCCACTTAGCAGTGAGAGGTATAGAGGCATTAGCTCTCAAGAGTTGAACAACCAACGGAAGGACTCGTTCGGTCTTGTCTCGTTTAGCCGGGGCTCGGGCGAGGGGCTCGGGCGAGGGGATCGGGCGAGGGGCTCGGGCGAGGGGATCGGGCGAGGGGCTCGGGCGAGGGGATCGAAGCGAGGAAAGGAACCGCCCCCTCTACCTCAAAATGCTCTGACTTATGATTACGTCGTAACGATTATCTTCTCCCTTTTTTCTCTCCGTTGAAGATGCTCTGTTTTGTTTTTTCAAGGCAAAGAAAGTGTTTGCCGATATTCCGGATACTGTTGTCAGTAAGGCCAGTAGCACGTTAACAAGTAAGCATGTGGGACATCTGTTGTCTTTTCAACCGTCTGACATCAGCTCTGATTTGCTCCTTTTCACCCTTTTCATAGTTTTTACGATATGCACCATCACGCCAAAGTCGCATCTGTCACCATCGTTATTCATTAAACAATGACATCATTTGTCATCACAATCAAGCAATCAATCACTGAATCATTTATCAATAATAATTCAATCATTGATCCTTTGAAATCATTTATCAGTCATCAACGGTAATCATTGTCATCAGTGAATCAATTATATTAATCATATGTTATTGTACATTGTAAGCAACTTTTCTTGTCGCCCTTCGTTGCAACACTGCCATCCAGGTGTCCATAACCGACACCAGTCATCATCATCACCATCATTATCCTCATCACCACCATCCTCATGATCATCATCATCATCATCATTATCCTCATTATAGTAATGATAATAATAAGGATAACCAACATCATCATCATCATAATCATAATCATCATCATTGTCAGCATCATCATTATAATCATCATTATAACATTAATCATCATCATCATCATAATCATCACCATCATCATTATCACCACCATCATCATGATCATCATCATCATTGTCATCATCATCATCATCCCTCCATGTATTCACATTTTTGGATGAATCGGTTCTGTACACGTGACCTTCTTTATGCCTCTGCTAGGTGTGCGAAAATTGGCGAAAGATGGGAAAGAAAAAATCGTAAATTCTACAACTGACATTTATGATAAATTGGATGTGAGTTTCATAAATCTCTTCAAATACAGCTTTTTTACTCTTTTAAAAGCAGTACAATCGCATCCTAGCAACCCATGTTGCTATGGATGTTCTGATGAAGGAAAGGCCATCATTGAAGAACAAAGGCAATGACATGGCAGTTCTTAATGTATTACATACATTCACATGTGTTGCAATTGGTTATGTATGTATTCCTATGTATGTATGGCTATGTACGTATGGCTGTGTATGTCTGGCAATGTATGTATGATCATGTATGTATAGCTACGTATGTACAGCTACGTATGTATGGCTATGGATGTATGGCTATGGATGTATGGCTATGTAAGGCTGTGTATGGCTATGTGTGTATTGCTATGTATGTCTGGCTATGAATGTATGACTATGGATGTATGGCTATGTATGTATGGCTATGTATGTATGGCTGTGTATGTCTGGTCATGTATGTATGGCTATGTCTGGCTATGCATGTCTGGCTATGTATGTCTGGCCGTCTATCTTTGTCTTTACCAATTTGATCGAGAGCCTTGAGCATTAATAAGGAATTCATTTTCACGTTTTCTCGTTTACACAGACGAAAGGGCAATTGCTGTTCGATGATTTTATATGCAATTTTTTTCTGCTATAGAATATCATCAAAGATAGATCAAAGTACGAAAATTACAACAGTGATATGAAGACATATCTTGACAAAGACAAGTTCAGGTGAGAATGTTTTATCTTAATTATCAATAGGGCCATTCCCGTTTACAGTAAACGTTGAAACTTTATCTGGTTTTATTAAGTCTCTTTGTTGTTTCTGCTTTCTACCTGACGTCTCAGGGTAAGCTTTGAGACCTGTCCTGTTTAGCTAGCTAGGCTATTTCGCCCTTTAGCCAGCGCTTCGACCGCCCTCCTCCGGTCCCGTTGGTTGTGGACGGCGTCGCGCGGAGTTCCGCCAACGTCCGCCCGATGTCGCCGGTCACAGCACCTATCCGTCTATGTCTTTGACGACCCCTTCGCCGTTGCCCCTCCAAACGGCCGAACGTCATGGCGCTCTCCAGACTTTTGGGTGTGACTGTTTTAAACACGGAGAAGCTATTGTTAGCGATCAGTGTTGCATTCCGTCACTCTCCTCACTGTAGCGAACCACCAACTACATGGTCTGCTAGAAACTGGCATGTCAATGAACTATTGGTTGCTTCATATTTACGGAGCAGCGTCTTACGAAAAGCGGTGGCATTGTTTTTTCATGAACGCTTCAGTAAGCAGAAACGGAGCCTGAGAGATACGGTGGCATGAGGGCGCTTCAAGCAGCAGCTAACTCCTGCACGAATATGCCCATCTGCTGCTTCTAGAGAAAGTTTGCATCACGTAACGGTATCACTCATGGCATTTTATTTTGTGTTAGTATGACTTACTTACTTGAATTAATCTCTGCGGGCCAGTTCTGGCCCGTTGGTGCCGACAGTGCGTTTCGTCACGTCTCGCCATGCCTTTCGGTCTTCTGCCAGTCGTACCAGTTGCGTGATTGACATGTCCGTCCAGCCAATGATGTCATCTAGCCATTGACGTTTGGGCCATCCCCTTTTCCCATTGCTATCACTCATACCAAGCATGATGGTTTTTATTAGCCGGCCATCCTTAGTATATCAGATGAGTAAGGTTGAGTTTTGGTCAGAGTGAAACAGGAGTATTCCTTTTCTTTCAACACCTAAAATATATGTTGAAGCGCAGGTAGTTTAGCTAGGCTTTTGCACGTTGCGGGACCTAGCGGCAAAGTTGAAGTGTTTAATCCAGTAAGTATTCTAAGAAGGGGTGCAACGTTGAATTTACCAGAATTTCAAGGTTCAATTCTTTAAAATTTACCTGATTTTACGATTTGATAACCTATTTTTACCTGAATTTTAAATCGTTCCAAAAGTTGGGGGGTGTCGCACCCCACAACCCCCCCCCCCCCCCGATCGCTGCACCTCTTTGGGGCACTATGGAGATTAAGTAAGAGGAGGTCCATTGGGAATGGTAGTGATGTGAAATGGGGAAGGGAGAAGAGGAAGACCAACGGAGAGATAAGAATGCAACTTGTAGATATGGAGTGGTTGCAGAAATGAGGAGCAAAGGGGACAGGCCGAAGACAAGGGTACTAAATTGTGCCAACGATTAAGTATGCCAACGGCTCAAGACGAAGACGACTTAATGGTATTGATTATGAAAGAATAAATACCTATTTCCCATGCTTTTTTCTAGGTACTATGGCTTCGCAGGGCTTGCCGGCATCATGGCGTTGATTGTGGCTCTTCTTACCATCGGTCTATTCTGCGGTATCTGCGGTTACGATCGTGACAAAACCCCAACCAATCGCTCCTCGGCGTCACATCATGGCGGCAACATGATCATGTCGTAAGTGTGCCATTCGCTGTCTTATACTCCAAATGCTTGCATCGGTGAAAGACCCTGCCGTAGCATTGCTTAAATGTAGCCTCAATATCAGTGATGTTCATTCATTCAGTTCCGAAAGCGAATGGCTAGGTTTTGTACGGCTGGATACCTCTCACATCTCCAGTCCTCCCCCATCTGAGCATGTCCTCCTGGAATGGGATTGCTGCAGACCTGTTTGCCTCAGTGTCTCCATCCGCTGTGCCCACTCAGTCAGTTCCACAGAGCTGACGGGGTTTCACCCTAATATCTCTCGTATCCCAACCTTCTCAATTCATCCAAGCTTGTCACCAGCGCTAGCTAGACGATACTTGCTTTTGATTCAAAATGTAAGACTTAAAGGGACAGAAAACCCCGTGAGTCTCTCTCGGTTAGTGAAATAGCAGTAGTAATAGTAGAAATAGTAGCAGTAGTAGCAGTAGCAGTCGCAGTAGTAGTAGTAGTAGTAGTAGCAGTAGTAGTATTAGTAGTATTAGTAGTAGTAGTAGTAGTAGTAGCAGTAGTAGTATTAGTAGTAGTAGCAGTAGTAGTATTAGTAGTATTAGTAGTAGTAGTAGTAGTAGTAGTAGTAGTAGTAGTAGTAGTAGTAGTAGTAGTAGTAGTAGTAGTAGCAGCAGCAGTAGAAGAAGTAGTAGTAGTAGTAGTAGTAGTAGTAGTAGTAGTAGTAGTATTAGCTATGTACTACTTCAAAAATTTTGAGATTAATTCTCACTAAATGATGCTTTCTTGCTTTTCAGGTCCGTTGGTTTCATGTTTATATTTGCCTTTTTCTTCTTCCTTATCACGTCGTTGGCGTTCTTCGTCGGAGAACATTTGCACATAATGTGCAGGGAACTAAAAGATGGGAAAGTCATAGATACGGTTAGTTTTTGTATGATTTGCAATATGCGAATTTATCCCTCCCAATATCCATGCAAATCCATGAGTTGACCGATTCCTTTGCTACTACTTCTACAGTTTCATTTCACAAAGTGACCTCTGCTGTGCTGACTGTAAAATATCGAATCACTTATCTTTGTCAATAGTCTCCGTTACTTGGGGTCCACTCTTTCATGAAGGTCTAGCTTCGGCTTTTCTATCCTCGGTTGACTTGCCACCAGCCTCGTAGGCACCTTTGCGACACACAGGTGATACGCAGAGCTGCTGGGAGGGAGGGGCAAGGGAATACTGCCCCCTTGAAAAAGAATCATAATTACAGCTTTTGTACAGTTAATGGCATGTCGAGCAATCTTTGCAATAAGTTGAATCATGCTCAAAACATGGTCGAGTGAAATGATTTTCATCCGCGTTTCCATACAACATTAAAGTTCACATAGGAGAAGTTCCCCTACCTATTTTCGTTAAGTTTCAATGAAGCAAAAATGACTGCTTATCGTGAATTCTACTCCACGTTTGATTAAATTTTTATGTTTGCATAATTCTATGCAACAACTGTCTTTATTTTCCCCCATTAACGTGAAGTAACTACAGTTAGACTAAGACACTGGAGTGCCAATCGGATGCATTACCCTATTTCTGCAAAGACCTTAGTAGGACACACACCAACTCGTAACCTTGTTCAGTACCCGCATAGAAGCCTAACCCTAACCCTAACCGGAATCCTACCAACCAAACCTTGCAGATGCATGGCACTAACCCAACCCTTACTCGAACATGTACCAAAAAACGAAAGCTTCTCACCCTATATCAAACCTTCATCCTAACCGTGAAAGTTTCCGGCAAGTTTCCCCGCTGGCATGCGGATGCATGGTGATGCAGTAAAGGCAGTCTATGACTCTTAAGAAGGCACGGTCTTTCATCGAGTAATTGCTGTAATTTTACTTCGTTGTAGTACGGAGGAAAGTATCTACGTTACAACGGAACCCAGATCAGTGCTGTAAACTTAATTCGGTAGGCTCTTGTTGATTTGATTGCAATCGTTCGCTTGTTACTTCGCCAGTTTCTTCAACCCTGCTCCTCTTTGACACAATCCTTCCACCTTAGTACTAGGCCATCCCGCCTTTTCCTCCTGACTGCCATCTGTCCCACTCTTTGCCCCAAATGAAATCATCATCATCATTTGCTCCTAAGCCGATACGGCGGACCCAATCACAAACAGTCCTCGTCCAACCACCCTGATCCTTCGCCATTATGCTAAGCTCGTCCCCTCCTTTTCCACTGCACTCTTTCAGATTCCAAATCCAGTTCCCCTTCGGTCTTCCTCATCCACGTCTTCCCTCCACTCCGCCTTTAAAATGATACGCAATTACGAAATTACATTATGCGACCTTTGTCTTTAGAAATTGCCGCGATGGGCAATCAATCTACAGAGCCGCCAATGGAAAGTCCGTCTTCAACCTGAACGATAAACTCAACTTTTCAAAGGTACGCGAAACCCAGCTGCTCTTCTCGGTGTAGCCGTAGTTCTTCGGCTCACAGCAATGAGTCAACCATGGAATCTCATCACACTGAAACTTAACACCACTGAGAATAGTTCTCCAATTTTCAAAAAACTGCTCGAGCCGTGTTACTACCAAACATCGACGATGGACTTGTTTAGTATAAGGCAGCCGTGTAGAGTAGTCTCTCGGTCCATTAACAGTAGACTCCGTCGTCAAATTGTTGCTTTTTTACCAGTGTGCAGCGGAGTACCTTGACTTATTGTAAGGTGTGCTGAGAAAATTATCGTATTTGGTCAATAATCGATATTTCCAACCCCGATTGCTTTAAAAATCAAAAGCAGAGAGAAACTGAGAACTCTAGGGGGGGGGGAGAAATTCGTGTGTGCCTATCTTGAATTGCTCACAAGACATCAGTTTTGTTTGCATCTAGACAGGCCGATGTTTCACACTGAATATGATTGAATGAATGAAAGAATGAATGAGTGAATGAATGAGTGAATGAAAGAATGAATGAATGAATGAATGAATGAATGAATGGGTGAATGAAGATATTAAATTGCCACAATTAAGCTTGAGTATCATTTCCGTCATCCTTTTCTTTGGTGGTGTGCCATGGGGTAGTTTCAATGCAAAAACATGATAGGGCTAAAGACAGGTTGGAAAGCACTGGTTTTACGCTATGCAATGCAATTTGCGGAAGTAGAAATTCGCCAATTTTCTCGAAATCGTTTGGTGTTTATAGAGGGCTGCGTGGGAGACTTACGTAAGGACTGGGACTAGCCCGGTCCTATTTGTTGTTGTTGTCGTCGTTTAAATCTCATTTGTAGCCGTCCATTATTCCTTTCTTTGGTGTTCGAACAGAATCATTTTAGCGAAGAGATAGATGGACTCTGATCTAGTTTAAAGTGCAAATGTATACGCCTGTGATGTTGTTGGTCCATTTTCAGTTGGTGAACATTGATGATACTTTGAATAACTTGAAAGTCAATCTCTCGGATCAATCAGTTCTGAACGCGGATACGGAGAAATCGTTAATGGACCTTAAAAACTCAAGTGTGGACAAAATAAATTTTACGTCGTTCTTCAACGAGGTAAATATTGCTCTTAGTATTCATTAAAAATAGAAATTTTGACTTTTTGACTTTTAGGAGTTTGAAACGACCGGCTGGTCCTTTTTGTTGGGTATCTGATTTTTTTTCTTAAAAGTTCCCTTCACAGCAACTATTGATAGAGACCAAGAGAATGTGATTAACAGCGAGTGTCTGGACACTTGTTGCGTATGTCTAGATTTGCTGTGGGTTCAATGTGAAGACTCGAAAACCTTCAAGGAAATGAAGAAGCGAAGAATTATTCCCTGGAAACCTTTGGGGGGAATTCCAACAAAGATCTTCGCAATCAAATTGCACAAGAAGCCACTGTAAAGATCTGTACATCCCTTAGCTAAATACTGAACATACGAAAAATGGCTATCACTATTATAGTGTTAAAGTATAAAATACGATTCCAACCGATGTTAGGGAGCTCCTGGCTATTGGTTGCTTCAAAAGGAAGTTGAATGAGGTCTTGAAGAGCTGATTTTGGTTATAAATATCCATTTGAAAACACAGCCCCATGGAAGGACAGCATTTTAGGATATGACTCTTTGTACCTACTTTGTTCAATTTCATTTACTTAAATTTGTTTTAATGTATTGTTGATCTACTGTATGTAAAAAAATTCAGCCAATGTTGGCCCCTACAAATTTTACTGTATAAAATCCGGCCCCCTTTTCAAAAATTTTGGACATCCCTGCAATAAACGATGAACTGGTCTTGGGTTTAGCACTTTTCTTTTTACTGTACCAAGCAACCTTGTGTAATCGTAGCGCGCTTGAAAAGTTTTGTAAAGATTCATATCAATAGAATACATTTGACTTAATTATATTTCTTTCATGTTTTTAGATCAGGAAGAATGTCGTCCAGGTTAATCTGACCTTGCTTGCATCCAATTTAACAGAGCTAGCAAACAATGTCAGCGGACTATCAAATCCTAATGCGTCGGTAATGCATCCTTTAGACAATTTTGCTATTCAGTTTCTTCGTCTGCGATTTGATGGCCAGTCTTAGGGTGAAGAGGGAAAATTTGAGTCAATGCTACCTCAGGGGGGACACCTTCCTGGGATGCTGCTACCCTGAGCCACGGCGCCATGAGGCAGCGCAACCAGTTCCTTTCCCCACCCCACGTTGCTTCCAGCTTCACGCTAAATACCCATGTACTACTGGCCAATTAAAATCCTGCAAATGCAGACCTGGCTAAAAATGTAAGTTGTATTTAGCTTGCATACAGCAACTGACAAGGAGAAAAGAGTCATACCATTAAGTAAATATTAGTTAATAAGGAAGAAGACCCGGGTTTGGCAATGGTTTATTTCTAGAACAGAAGATGTAATGAGTGGTACGGATATTAATATTGATGATAATAATAGTAATAATAGTAACGGATGTCAACAGATCGCATAATGTGGCTCTGCTCTGAAAGATGCTAAATGTTATCTCTCTTGAATCTAAAAGAAGGAGATTATCGTAATTGCGTCAGTGTTGTCTATGAGGTGTGGACAACTCCTCAACTAGCTTCATACATTGTGCCTTAAAGGGAAAATAGCTATATTGCCATTTTCTTCTTTAGATATTTTTTTATAGTGGGTTATGTTGAGGAAAGGCTATGGTGGCCTATACAAAGCCCCAACACAGGAAGAAAGAAGGAAGCGCGCAGTTAAGAGGATAGAGAGATAAGATCAAGTTTATTGATCTTAGATTTGAAAGATGGCAAGTTGTAGGATTCAGGAAACCAAGAAGAAGGCAAGGCGTTCCATAAATAGCATGTTATTGGGATGAATGATGATTTGTGGGATAAAGTTCGTGAAGTAGGCAGTGAAACGTTGAAAAGGTGTGAATGAGTCGAGCTTTTGGTGGTCCTGGCACGCCTCAGAGGAACTGGAATAATATCCCTGATCTCCTGAGAACAATGTCCGTTAAAGTATCTGTAATAGATGGAATGCCTTTGATATGCCTTTGATAATGCTAGAAAGGTAGTTCCAATATTGCCATCAATTTTATCACTTTGTATTTATCCTTGTTGCAGAGGATAGCGAATAATCTGCGATACGTTGCCGGGAATCTAACGCAGATGAATAACGTTACGATTCGCAAAATTAAGAACAATACGGTATGTTTTATGAAGCAATCCGCGTTCTCCTTCTTTCCATTTTTACCTGTCCTCCTCAATTTCCTTCAGTCTTATGCTCCAAGTTTGCACCTCACTGAAAATTGCATGGGACTTGATCCAACCACACTCTGTGCACTTTTGTTTATCCATAGAAAATTTGGGCAACCCTTATGAATTGAGTATTGGCTCTTCATCCAGAGAATTTTTCCTTTTGTGTTCTATTTAGCATCCCAACATGGATTTCTTGGACTCTGAAAAGATATGTTTGTCGGGCAGTACCCAGCTTATTTTTGTCGACTCACAATGCAGAAACCTCCACGTTGGTGTCCCTGGATATCGACCGCCAAAAGTGATCTCGACTCATTTTTGTCGGCTCGTAACCGATTCTGCAATCACTTTCCCTCAAAGCACATTTGAGGGAAAGACTCAATGAAGAAGGAACTACACATCGTGAAGCCGATGCCTGCGACTGCAGGGCTAGCGAGTCCACTCATTCCATGTGAAATTTGAGTGGGGGTCTTGTTTCCAAATACCGTCCTGGTCAAGTGCCTTTGAGCCTCCCTAACATTACGGACTGCCTCGGTTTCGGTGCCGGGCTTTGCATAGAGCCAATACTCGGGGCTCAGCAATCAAACAACGCTAGCAATGTGCGAGCATTCTACTGTAATGCCTACTGCATCCCTCGTGTGAGTTTTAATTCCCTCAATGTCGTACCTCTTAACTTGACTTGATGACGTGGTATGCTCAAGAAGCTGTTTCACTCATGTTCTGTCATCGTTTTGCGAGTAAGAAACAGCTATTGTTAAAAATGGTTACTCTCAATGAAGCTGGGTAATTTTTATTTTGTGATGAACAGAAGTTCAGGACAGTCGAAGCGCAGTTCGGCACACTTGAGATGTTTTTCCAAAACTCAATGGTACGAAAAGTCACATAATGCCCGAAGTAAGACTAGTCTGCATGAATGCTGTCGGCACTCCTTGACTGTGTAGGCTTCATTCGATGCAAAAACTTCAATATTGCACAGAAAAAATGGAACCGCGATTGTGACACATTGAACATCTCTTTGTTGGGCACTGAACAGAGAATGAAGCGTCATACAATGACCAGAACATGACTGTGAAAGTAATACCCTGACAACGCGAAGTCCTGGTCTCCTGTCTTGAAAGTCACCCTACGTTTCAAGCAATGATAAGTGTCTAACGGGGAGACCTACAGTGTGGCGCGGCAATGTTGCCACGTACGTGTGCAGCAGTAGCCTTGAATGCTAGGTCTGATGATACTTGCTTTTAGCATACAAGTCATTCAAAAGCAAACTCGTTTCTGATCATTATGTAAATACTCGTGGCGTTTTGTAGAATCTACTGGAGACTAATTTGAAAGATGTGAAGGTGAAAGCAAATGATTTAGAGGTAAGCTTATTCTTGCACGTTTCTCAACGAACGTAATGAAATTTTGATGCATTCTTCCATTCGTTTATCCAGTCTACTTTTGAACATTCTACCCTTCCCTCGAAACTTTACATTTACTATGCTGCATTTTATCCTGCGCTGCTGTGCTTTATCTTCTCTAATCCGCATAACTCTGCTCTACTCCAATCCTCCGTTCTCTGCACTTTTTAATTCTCTTCTCTACTATCCTACATTATACTATTCTGATTTGCGCTACTCTTTCTGCATTTGCAAACTTCAAAAACTAATATTTTTATTGTTCCCCAATCTAAATGAATTGGCATGATTTTCCAGACTGTGGCACAAAACATCTTAGATCAGCTACGAACTGCAGACAATTATATCAAGACGAGTGCTAACAATGATGTCAAAACGGTGAGTCTTCATCGCGTTGATTTCCCCACCTCTCCTTCCTGCTCGATCGCTGTCTTTCCGTACTCCACTCGACGTTTTACTGTTGTAAACATTGGAATGATCGTCGACCAGTTTGAGCTATGAGCTGCTGTTCTTGCGATTTTCTACTTGCAAAGGTGTAATTTTTTCTGTTCTAATGGTTAAGTGTTAAAGTACCTTTGGTGGCATCGTTTTTGGGACATTACGTAGCCCCCAGGTGATTGTTGTCACAGCCGTCACTTCGATTAAACCCTCAAATCTGTTACCGTCAAGTTGTTTTTCCCTGCAAACTAGGAAGGGAAATATTATTTTTCAACTCACCAGCCCCGGGACTTGGGGTGTTCTGTAGCTGCAATAAACTTGCATAACCCAATATAAGTGGAATTACGTGTCAGTCCTCAAGGATAAGATAAATTATCTGAGTTATACGCACACAGAGAGATTCAAGAATTGAATTACTACGGCAAATCCCGGAGCATCGTGTGAATCCTTCAAATCGACGATGGTACCAAGCGTAAGGCTGCGTTTACGCTGAAAGCGAAATAGCGAATGAGCGAATTAGCGAGCAGATCACGTGTACTGAAAGCAATACTGTGTATGTTCACACCAAGTGAGAGCCGTAGCGAAACAGAGCGATGAGATTACTTCTCAGTAGTTCTCAGTAATCTCATCGCAGCGAACGGGAAGATCTACTAGTGTAGCTAATAAGGCCTACGCGGAACCATTTCAAGCTATCACGTTGATACTGATGATGAGCCCTGGGGACGGACATATGGCGCTATAGAAGTGGCTATATTTTTATTATATTATTATACTATTATAGTATTATATTATTATATTATTGTATTCTTATATTATTGTATTCTTATATTATTATATTATCTTATTCTTATATTCTTATATTATTATGTTCTTATATCATTATACTATTATATCATTGTATTATCATACTATTATATCATTATATCATTGTATTATCATACTATTATATCATTATATTATTATGTTATTATATTGTCATATTATTATGCTATTATATTATTTTATTGTTATATTATTATATTCTTGTATTATTATGTTCTTATATTATTATACTATTATATTATTATATTCTTATGTTCTTATATTCTTATGTTCTTATATTCTTATGTTCTTATATTCTTATGTTCTTATATTAATATGTTCTTATATTATTATACTATTATATTATTATATTATTTTATTACTATACTATTATATTATTATGCTATTATGTTCTTTTATCATTGTACTATTATATTATTATACTATTATATTCTTATATTACTATATTATTATATTGTTATATTGTTATATTATTATGTTCTTATATTATTATACTATTATATTATTATACTATTATATTATTATATTCTTATATTATTATATTATTTTATTATTATGCTATTATATTATTATATTATTATATTCTTATATTATTATATTATTGTATTCTTATATTATTATATTATTATATTATTATGTTATTATATTATTATGATGATAGAATTGGAGCAGATGTGAATTCCATGTTCAAATCGTTTCTGTTTTGTTGAAATGCTCTTTTATTTCAATTTCAGATAATTAAGAACTACGTGAACAGAGTAATTGGATGGCCTGATCAATTTATACAGCATGTTTTGAAGGAGGTAAATGCAACACAAACAGACTCTCTGATACACAACGCTTGTTCAAATGGACCCCTTTCTAATTCGTTTCCAAATCAGCAGGGTTTTTACAGCAATATTGCTTTTTGAGTTCTCTGCCCAGCTCCTAAAGGGAGATTTTAGGACCCTGAGCAATTGTGCTTATCGAGCAGTGCCCTGGACCTTTTTTATGATGTTACGTCACATCATGATTTCATTGATTCATGAATGATAAGCTAGATTTTAGGACACGGATAATTTTTGCTTATATCAAGCTTTGTCCTGGCCCTTCTCATAATGTTATGTCACATTAAGATTCCTACGATTCATGAATCATGAATCATGGGTAGATATCTGGGGCACTAAGAAGCTCTGCTGTGTCCTGGCCCTTCTCATAATGTCATCATACCTCGTGATTCATTGCAGAGAGCTAGGGATTCTCCTCACTGTAAGATATCCTAGCCCCTGGACTCTGTTGAGCCCACCCACCCCACCCCACCCCACCCCCAATAATCAGGTATAACCAATCAAACTTAGCAAACGACAATTATTAACAGGCGTTTTACAGGCTTCCTTTACTCGTTCTGTAACATCTCCGCCAATTTTCCATTTCATTTCAACTTATAAAAACAACTTTATTCAAGTCCTATCTTTTAACTGATGCCCGTTTAAGATGCAGAATGACGAATTAAGAGTCCGGGACTCCATCGTTGTTTCACCACGTTTCACGTCAGAAATAAATGCTGAACATTTTCCTTATGACAGCTTGATAACAATGTCGCCAACTGCAAGCCAATTGCAAACATCTACGATGGCCTTGTCAATGTCTATCTATGCACAGGCATTATCGGAAACTTCGTGAGTCTTCTATCCCAATTTCCGTTCCTCTTTTCGTTCATGTTTGCTATACTTCTTATGTTTGGTTTCGTTTTCCATGCAGTGTAGTTTATCTTCATTTGAAAATTACCAGAGCTCATCGTTCGCAAGAATCTTCCGTCAAATCATCGATTATAACTGCCCTACTATGCTCTATTTAATTTTGGAGTGTTCTCTTGGTTATAACATCCCTAGGCGCAAAATTCGAGAGTTGTAGACTAGAAATTTATGGCTTGTTTTGACATGGCCTTCGCAATGCTCCCTTGGACAATGCAACCTTGGACAATAGACTCTTCGACAATCGAACCTGTATTCAAGAGCCATTATAATAATCTCTCCATCAAGCAATATTTTTTATTGTCAGTGTCTTTATGTTAGAAGGTATATCCTCATGAGACATTATCTGCATCCCCATGAGACATCTCATCAATATTTTTACTCATTTCTAGAACGGTTTCTGGTTTTCGATGGGCTGGTGTCTCTTCTTCTTCCTATTTGCCATCATTTTTGGTGTGAAACTTGCCAAGTTTCTAAGGAGAATGAGATGCAAGGCAGAGTTTGACCCGTAAGTTTGAATCATTTTACCTTTCTTTCCGTAGTTGCAGATTTCTTACTTGATATAAGAATGGATATTTAAGTCTTAGATGCCTCAATGAATTCAGCGCTTGGTTACAGACCCAGTGGTCCTTCGGTCAAAGCAACCTCGATCTCAGCTGTCACTTAAAACAGAGATTCGCTCGCAGTCTGTAATTCTATAATGCGGAGGCATCACGATGTATGATCGCATGGAGACGAAGGCCCAGGACTGCTCTCAATAAGCACGCCTTCTAAAATCTGCCCTCAAATGTAACATTTTCCTTAAATCCACCCTCAAATGTAACATTTTCCTTAAATCCACCCTCAAATGTAACATTTTCCTTAAATCCACCCTCAAATGTAACATTTTCCTTAAATCCACCCTCAAATGTTTGGTAGAATTCGCAAAGAATTGAAGATTTGTGCATGTGGGGTTTGAGTGCATGATTGCTCTTTCCTTTGGTTCCTTGAATTTCGTGACTGGTTTGATTCGTCATCATCAAGGTAGAATTTAAAGAGCATCAAGGCTATGTTAACCCTTAAGCAAATTGATCTTCACTTGTGATGCGGTCCTCAATATATAGTCACGGAATCACGAGGTGCACTTACCCTGAATACAATGTCTTGAAGATTCTAATCTGTTTTTCGGGAAAGTTGCCATAGGTCGTATCAGGACAATAAGAATGAAGTAAGCAACAGAAATAGTCAAAAAGAAAATTCGGCTTTTGCCTTATATGGTTATGATACAAAGCTTTCTACTTTGCTGACAGTTTTTGACTGTTCACGTTGACTCGAAAGTCGTCCCGATTCTTAAGCCGATTGCCAGTTCATGCATTTTGCAGCTGCATAACCATTCTGATGAGTTCTGTGTAGTTGACTGTACCATCGTTTCCTTCGCGTTTGTCGATGATTTCTGAGACCTGCTGCTCCGTCATCTTGTCACCCACGTTCATCAGGACATGTCGTAGCTCTGCTGATGAGATCATCCCAGTCTGGTCTCGATCCAGAGTCTTCAAGCCCTCGACCATGTCCTCAAAGCCGACCAACGGCTTCGTTGTCGCCATTTGATGGTAGACGCCGTAGAACGTCTCGAAATCAACTCTCTTGCCGATCATTTCCGATTCCTTCAAGCATTTCTGCACGCTTGCAGCGGTGGGACTAAGACCGGTCGATCTTAGCACGTCGCAAATAAGTGATGCTTCCACCTTCATGTCACCTTTTTTGTCAAATAGCGAGAAGCAGTCCATGAGGTCATCGCGCAGCTCTTCATCAATGTCCATGTCTCTCTCTTCCTCGCACGTAAACGTGATAAAAGGATAACAGCTGTCCTAGACTGCTTCACTCGCCTTCTTCGTTTCGACACTCCTGTATCGAATGATTATGTCCCAACCCAGGATTATGTTTGTTTAGGAAATTGAAATTCACTCATTCATGTAAAAAGATTGCTTTCTAGCTGTATACACTACTCCTTTCAAATCCCGTAGTGATCAACACTAGTTATTCGAAGTAACCACACACCTCTAAGTCACTGTTGATATCTGCGCTTCCACAAAAGGAAATCTAGCTTTCTTAAACTGTTTTTTGCTGTTCCTGTTGTGCGTGTAAGTGGCTTAATTCTGCATCCTTTCGATTGTTAATCTTCGTACTGATGAAGAGCCATGCGGCAATCATTGCTACCTGGCTCTGAAGTTGGAATTACTTAGCCACAGAATATCAAAACTGATCTGTTTGGTTTTACACGAGATTAATTCTCTGGTTTCTCGTTTATTCGTCTATGTCATTCAAGGCCTGTATCAATCATGCATTCATTTCGACATGAAAGGTTCAAATCGTGTGTGTTATAGTTTTGGCAATGAAGACACTTTTCGTGTAAATTTTCTTTGTTGAGTATTTGGCGGCGGTGTTCCGTCAAATCTTCAAGCTTCATTTGTTTGATTTACGGTCCGACTTTGTGTAGGTCTTTAATCCTAGACGAGAAGTTTGATTTCTCGAAATCAGATTTACGATGTTGTTCAGTTACGGCCGGTTGAATTATAGAAATGTGGTGGATTATAGTTTAGATCCCAGATACATGGAATTTCATCTTTTTATATCACATCTGCATTTATGCATAGCCATACATACCTAGCCATACATATATAGCTATACATAGCCATACATACATAGCCATGCGTAGTCATATACAGCTATACACAGCCATACACAGGCACGTAGAGCCATACATAGCTATACGTACATACATAGCTATACCTACATACATTGTCATACATACATAGTCATACATACATAGCCATACATACAAAGCCAAAGATAGCCATACATAGCTATACGTACATACATAGCCATACATACAAAGCCAAAGATACATAGCCATACATAGACATACATTGCCATACATTGCCATACATTGCCATACATTGTCATACATTGCCATACATTGCTATACATTGCCATATACACAACATAGCCATACATGCATAGCCATTTAACCTTGATTTCTTCCACGCCTGACTTTCTGTTGTTATTCCCTTCCAGGTACCCAGGATATGAAATGCAACAACGTCCAGTCAAACTACCAATGAACGAGTAAGTCTTGGTCGTTTCTTTTTTTTTCTTTATTTATTTGTTTTGTGTGTTTCTACATTCATTCGTTACTCTTTTCAGTCTGTATTAAGTGTGCTTGTAGATTAGTTATCCAGTGGCTATTTCTACCTACACTTATCGTTCACTATTTTACATTTAATCAATAAAGCACTGATTCAACATATCTTCATCAGTTCTACTACATCAAATTCTTCTTTAGTAATTTTTATACTTTTAACATTAACCTTTAATTAACCAGTGGTGAATCAAAATCTAGCATTGAAGATAAAGTTTCAACTCTAACCGCAGCAGGACCTTAAAACTACTGACAAACAATCTTGAAATATCCATAATGTGCTTAAAAACGTTCCTGGATCAAGCCTTCGTTTCGTTTATTCGACCTCAATTATTTCTCTTTGCTTCTTGAGTTACGTACACACATCTTAAACGCACCTTACACGCAAATTAAACGCACCGTGCACGCAGATTAAGCGCAAAATACACGCAAATTAAACGCACCGTACGCGTATTTCAAGGGTACAGTGCACGCAGGTCAAAGGCACCCTATGCGAAGCTGAACCTACATTGCACGCAGGTTGAACGCATCATACACGCTAATTGAACTAACCACAGAAATTTGTAGCCGAATATTTACCACACCAATATGTTGGGTTTTCTAAAAGTTGATGAGCCGGTACAGTTCTCTAGTCTTTTGATTGCTTTCAGGGTCATATTTTGTAAGATGTTTTAGGTTCATCAAGTGTGATGCCACACTAGTCCACCTATTTTTCTTTATCCATACCGATAAAACTACGCATTCAGTTAGCATTGTAGGGAAGTTGTAACCATTCTTTCCTCTCACTACAGTCTGTAGTCTTTGACGCAAGCACCCTTGGCATAGTGTTTAGTTAGCATTGAAAACTGTTTCATCGTTATGTGTGTCGTATCTTAGTGAGGTCGTCCTTTTTTCATTGAATGTGATACTATTTTTCATGACATTTGCTCCCCTTGGCGTAGTCCCCGTCGTCTTTTGTATGGTTCTTTAGTATTTACCGGTAGAGTAAATGTGGATAAAGTTCTTCCTGTAATCTAGACTTCCGCCCGCTGAAGTCGCAACCTTGGGCTCTTTATTCAAGATCAAGACGGCTAGACAAGTCTTTATCATTATGTACTCTCTGGGGTCTTGTTGCTCTGCTCTCTGCGGGGATAGTAGTCAGTTGTACCTCGTGAAGATTGATAGCATTGCATTCTGACATTGTTTTACCATCTCCCGCAGTGCCGTTAGATCGGAAAAAGGGATCCCCAATCAAAGGTAATTTTCAGCATCACACCACCCTCATCATCGTCAAATCAGAATCATTGTGACCAGAATCACTAAGATCATATCAATCGTCAATCGTCAATCAAATCGTTAGTCAAATCATCAAAATATCCCTCTAGCATCATTCTAATCAGTTGACATGATTTAGGTTGCTAAACGTTAGGTTATGATGCAATAACACTCGGCAGAGGGGCGGGAATCACACTGGTCAACCGATTAATTTAAAATAATCTTCATTGACAAGCACTTGGATCCGCGGGAAGTTCTAAATTTACACCAAGTCTAGAATTGATACTATATTTATTTATATTTATTTGTTTGTATTTATGTTTATATTTTTATGTTTATATTTTTGTTTATATTTTTATGTTTATATTTTTATGTTTATATTCTTATGTTCATATTTTATGTCTATCTTTTTATGTTTATAATTTTTGTTTATTTTTTATCCTTTTATGTTTATATTTCTATGTCTATTTCTTTATCATTTTATGTTTATATTTTTATGTTTATTTTTATCTTTTTTTGTTTATTTTTTGGTGTATTTTATGATTTTTACCGTCCTGGATCCAAAGTGAAGCTTTGAATAAGATATTGCGTTAATATAACTACCAATTAGCAAATCAATGAAGATGAATAATTTGTTTATTGGCTTTTTACTGTAATTGACAAGCAAGTCAGTAAATATGAATAAAGCTGAAAATGTATATATATATTTATATATATATATATTTATATATATATATATATTTATATATATATATATTTATATATATGAATGTAAAATATATGAGGCATGGCCACACACAAATGTTTATATGTATAATTGTATGTATATATCGCAAAGTAAAAGGCAGTCCGCTATTTACTCCTTATCATCAAACAAGAAAATATTTCCATCTTTAGACCAGCAATTGAAAGGCTACATAATGATAACATAACGAATCTTTAAAGAAGAGATACATTTCAACAAAAGATGATGTTATCGACATGATAAATTTACAGAATCATGTTATAGATACAGATCAAACTTATATCAAATAATCTCACTTTTGATGCAAAGTCTTTGCTCCGTGTATGAATTAATCCACCAAGTAACCAATGAATGCCATCTCAAGAGGAAATCTTCAAGAGAAAGTCGTTTCAATACCAACCCAGCAAACTCTTTAACAAACGCCTTACCCCGTACGTATGCAAAAGTTTCTGAAATGAGGCCCCACATGCGGCATGTGTGCAAACGAATTGGTTATGCAGCTGAAGAAGATGCTTTTTCGTATCAATAGGATATTATTATGAGTTTTGAACTGCCGCCGAGTATCTACGATCAAGAGATGAGCGTTTGTCACAGATTCCTGTCAGAGGAATGGTTCATTGTGGAATCAATTCGATTCATTAAGTTACATATACCCATTGGTCATACATTTGGACACGTCAAAGACACTCATACATGCAGAAAATCTCGCAGTCATGCACGCGAGACTACACGCACGCTTAGTTCAATTACCTCCTTTTCTTATGTCGTTTTTTTTCCTTTTTCGTTAGCGGCCAAGGGTCAAAGGCTTCGGCTCCACCCCTGTACCCTTGAGCCTTTGAGCAATCCTGGCCGCCGTTCAAAGTAAGGATGGATTTATTTTCGATTTACCATCTGTAATGTTGGCGGTCTGCAGAAGCCACGACACACGACATTTCTTTCACATCAGCGCCGAAAATCTGCTTCCTTTTTGTAAACTGTATAAGTTAACAATGGAGGTATTGGTTGCGAGGCCCAGCATTTGTGGAGCTAATGAGTCCATTTGGACCTGGTTTGATCCTTAAACAGAATAACGGAGATATACTTCGAAGGCTGAATAAGACTTTGGGTTTTCTTTAAATTTCAAACCACTACCCAGTAAAGTTTGAAGAGATTCTCCTTGCTGCTCCATTATCTACGTAATCATTGTGTGTAATTTCAATTAGCAACTGATCTCTGTATAAAAATGAATTCGTTTGAAAGTAATGGCTTAAGAAAAGTTGGACTCAACAATAAAGAAATATTTCTTAAAATTCTACTACAGATTCGATCAAAATAAATGTTTTAAAAACCATTGAAACAGATGCATAAACTGTTGCCGTATAAACTCGCTAGTAATTAAATCGCGTCGTAAAATCTTTCAATTTTCGTTTCTCTAAATGCTTCGAGTGAACGTTTTGATTGTTTGATTCATTCATTCATTAATGGATTGATTGTATCATTGATTAGCTCGTTGATTGAGAATTCATTCTCGTTTGCGTGATCGATATTTGATTAAAAATTAATAAACATTGATCGATCACTTTTTGATTCGATGCTTTCATTGGACATGTCAGATTCTCATGATTAGGATATTTTTCCTTCGCAGTTACGCTGGACACGGAGGCCGAAACGCTGCTCCGCCTCCTTACGTCGGTTAGTGTGGCTCATTTGATTTATGAAGCCGTGGAACATGAAGTCAGATTTTCTTTCTGTATAAAGTGGGTACGATTCGCATATGCACGCAGTACAGACTCGTTTTAATTTTGTCTTTCGTCTTAACGAGTCGCATTTTACCGATAATAATCGGTGCGCACAGTATTTGTTGGTGTTATAGAAGAAATCCCCGTCTACTGTATGATAAGAGAAGGATCTTCCTTCTGTCACTCTAAGTCGTTTCTCGATTGATTTTAGTAAACATGATTTCCTGTGCATTATTTAAACAGTTCCTTATGATCCGCACTTTGGATTGTGTGCCAAGTTAACGGCTTTAGAGTAAGCAAGTATTGCAGTAAAGCTTTATTTGCTTTTACTTTGCAAAGTACCATTAAGTTTGGCTTCAGAGAACTGGTAGAGGAATTTCGTTTTGCGATTTATCATCTGTCGAACAGAGTTTGCTCATAGCAAAATTATTTTTCTGTGTTTTAGAATTTACCGCAATGAATATTTTACTTATGAAACAACTCGAATTTCCCCTTGAAACTCTTGATGTTTACGACATTCGAATGGCACAGGAGTGAATTATGAATAAATATTTTGTGTGCTACCAGTAGCTAAATTACATGTGGAATAGACTAACGGCTGTGTAATTTTTTAAGTATTAACGCTGCCTTTTCATGATTTTGGTGTATATTTTTTTATTTCCATCTAGAACAGTGCGTGCTCTGTATAATTATTGAGTTAACTCAGTTTTGGACTCGTCAGCTTGTCTTTTCAGCACATCAGTTTAGAAGCTGATGATGCAGCCAGCTTTCGGCTAGGATTCTCAAAGCTCCAGCCTCAATACCGGCCATCGCCAGGCTAACGTATGAGAAACACAGCATGGGTAGTCACACGTTTTTGCAGTTCTTCATCGAGTCTTTCCCTCAACTGTGCTTTGAGGGAAAGTGGTTGCAGAATCGGTTACGAGCCGACAAAAATGAGCCAAGATCACTTTTGGCGGTCAATATCCAGGGGCACCAACGTGGAGGTTTCTGCATTGTCCCCGTTTTTGCAATGAATCATATGAAGAAAAAAGACCTGGTGGTGGTTCCTGCGTGCTATCTTAGCAAAAAGAACTTCCTAGGTCTACGCAAAAAATGGGGATAAATTAATTTGCTGCTCGGCTAGTACTGACATTGATTCACGTGCACCCACCAGTCAGCAAATGAGTCCCGTCGACTCTCTTCGTCCGATTGGCACCCACATGACTTGCCCATAGCCCTGGGACCGTTGGGGCTTTTGATGACTGCATTGTCTTCGCCAGTTTTCGATCGAATGGCACCCATTTATGTTGTACTCTCGTCGCCATACCCTTTTAACCCGAAGCAAGACACTCTTGTTATGTCTCTTCCTTAATTATTTATCGATGTCCCAGATTAGCAACTGATAGCAATTTACTGTCAGAAGAAGTGCACACTTTTTATGTAGATTTTAGACGAACCCGTATTGAGATTGGTGTGCATACCAATACAGCCTTGTTTCCCCCCCAGCCACCCCCTAGAACCCCTCTTGGAGGTTGCTCCTCGCTAGATGCCATCTTGTTCCTAACATGAATTCCTTTACTTAGCTTTTATCCGTCTACCCAGTGCCGAAAATTTTCCACAAATTAGAATTCCATAACGTCAATATCTCTAACTTGTGCACCCCGTGCATTGCTGTTTCGAAGTCTGTGTAAATGTTAAGAATATGTAAATCCTACAAAATTATTGACCGAGACAATTCTATCGTTAATTTGAAGATAGTTGAAGATACTTTAATCAGTTTCGTTATAGATTTATTGCTTTTTGTCCAGAGTAAACTCAAACATTAACAATTCAAACTGAATGGTCACTTAGACTTGTTTACATCACTCCTAAATTTTCGTCTCATCCTCCTCCTCGTTCACTAGAAATCCCATTTCATTCGAGAGAGGCCGTTTTCAGAATTTCTTAGAATCCTCACAGGTAGCGTGGTTATCAGCTACCAAAATGAAACAATTGCAAAGACAGCAGAATATTATCATCCGAGTGATCCTTGTCCTTGATTGTCATGAAAGGATAACTAATTCCCACCTATCTGAACTAAAATGGCTTCATTTGAAGGACCAGCTTCTTCTTAACCAACTTAAATTTATTTTCAAGATAAGAAAAGAAGGACCAGAAGCTAAACATTTTCTCCCTACTTTTGAAAACAATCATCAAATGACTGAAAGATCGAAAAGTAGATCAGATTTTAACGTTGCAAGGGTGAAAACAGAAGAGCAAAAAAATTTCAGCAATCAGCTTTAAAAACCTGAAGCACACTGCCTGCCAGCATGAAAGAAATAACCATCACAACACAATTCAAGAAAACAAGTTTTTTTTAACTAAGGAGAGAAATAACCCTTTTTCTCTCCTAAGGGCATGTCGTATTTTTTTTCAAAACTTGTAATATATATTTGCATATTTATTTGTTTATTTCAAAAGCTGAACCACTATTTATATCAATTCTAAATTGTACGGTGCTATCCAGTCTAAATAGTCATAAACAACACCAACAACAACAACAACAGCCATTCACAGGCTAACTGCCACCTCACTTGTCCATTATTCAGAGGTTGGTAAAAAAGTACTCGTAGGTAACTCTAAGGGCACAAGCGATGATACTGCAGGCCTATGTCAGATGCATAGCTGCCCATAAATCCAGTCTGCATTAAGAAATACAAAGAAAAGGGAAGAAACGAGATGTGGGAAGGGCTAGTCTGTATTTTGGATTGGGGGTGATCATTTCCCAGTACTTTAGATAAAATTTGTCTTTTTGTCTTTGCCAATTAGCATCTTCGTTCACTCAAAATTTACAAAAAGAGATTTTTATTGAGGTAGTTACCCTGAGCACAAAATTTTAACATGAGCATCGCACTGGCTTTGTCTCATCTTATATGGGAGGCTATTTTCTCGCGCTTTCCTCATTTCTATCAACAACGCTTCTCGTTCCTTGTCTTAAATGTTTTCCGCTTTCAAGAGCTCTCAAATCAATTCCTAGTCAGTTAAGTGATTCAAATTTTGATATGGAATGTTGAATTTTTCTGTTATGAGATTGAATTCAGTTTTGCAGGCAATGACCATTGCTCCTGGCCCTGTAGTGGATTTCTTAGCCAGTCTTCCAAATGACATGTTCGCTGTGATTATAGTGAAGTTTTAGGTTATTTTAAAAAATTATATCTGGGTTGCAATACCATGACAATGGAGTGTCCTTAAACAATCCCATATCCCTCAATTTTCCTTCGGGAACTTTCCAAAACGCTGAGCTGCCTTCGATGGACTCCATTTTAGTTCGTCAAGCTTCAGTCTGCCTTCTCTTTTCTTTGCCTCATTTTGACAACCACCCTCTCATGGGATTCTCATCGGGATTGGTCCAAGTGTAACCATAGTTATTGTGACGCTTTGTGTTGTGGTGATCGTCTCAATGGAACGCAGAAGGACCTTTACAGCCAGAGACCTATCACCGGATAAGCCTGCCATCATATGAAGTAGAAGCAAAAGCTATAGAATCATTCTCTAAAGCATGTCAGAGAAAGAAAAAGATACACCAGGAGCAAGTGAGTATCATATTTTCGTTTCAAGCCTTCGGTTCTCCCTCGGTGCCATCGAACTCTCACACGACGAGGGCGGACAAAGCAGAAGGAATACCTTGCCTTCTTTTGAAACGATTTCGAGCCCTTGAATGATTAACTAATTCATATTCGTAGAAAGTATTTGATTGAAGCTTTTTGCAGTAAAATACGTCTGCAGACGAGCTGGTCTTCTGCGTGAGTTGCTACCATGCGGTGGTAAGCTATTGTCCTAAGCCTAAGTCACAGTACACTAAAAAGACAATGCGGATTTAAGCAGATGGTTCATAAAAACGAAAGCTTTTGGTATTATTCTGCGGTTATTAGCTATCTACCGACAGTTCTTTATTCAAAAAGCTAGGGTCTGAATTTGAATCTTGCCCACCCTATGGAGATCGTCCTAAAGCTGTTTTGGTAGGATTTAACCGTCAACTGTTCGAAAAGCCTGCTCTCTTTTCGGCTGTAGCGGCCTTGAGAGCCGTTACCAAAATACGCAACACAGACAAAACTGTGTTTATTTTAGCTATATTATCTGTTCTTCCATCTGTGAATCGCCGTTCGGTAAGGATCCGCCCACAGATATTGCATCTATTATTATTATAAATGCCACAGTCTCACATTAATAATAGAAATTTCTCTTCCCACCTATTTCCCAGTTTTTTATTGTAACTACGAAACACAGCAGGGATTCTCCTGCGAGAAACTTTCGCGTGTGTTTGTGGTTTCCTAGTCACCGATTAAAATTGCTTTCAAGCTTGACACAGAACAGCCATTAACTGTCAGAAACAATACTTCCCGTGTTTTGTCGAAGTGTTTATCACCAGTCCTTTGACAATGGAAATAACCAAGTTAAATGTGATTGGCACTGTGTGATTATTCCAGCCTTCTCCCACCTACCAGCTCCGTTTTGAATTTGCACTATTGCTACAGCAACCACGGACGGCCTGGGATTTTAGGGGAGGCAGTCACTGCCTTGGGTAACAATCCTTTCATTCCTAGAAGAATAACTTTTACTACTTTATTCAATCAATTTCCTGGCAAATCTAAATAACAACCTTACTCGGTTTCAATTTCCTGATAACAAATCTGCTGGAATTGTGTGGCGCAGGACAGGACCCCCAATTTAAGCTACTCGGAATAGGATTGTTCAAATTGTTTTTAACTTTTCCCAATAATGAGTTGTATTTTGCATTGCATTTTGTCTCGTTGGTGGCTCTTTGCAGTCATAGTTCCCTCTTCACAAGATTCCACTAAAACTGAAGCAAAATGAATAAAGCCTGATTTCTTCTACTGAATGATCCATTTGCTTTGAATTAAATTCAGATTAGAAGCTGGTCTGACTTCACCTTGTCAGCCAAGATTTTTGGAAATTTATTGGATAACATTTGGCACACAGGGGCATGCAAGTTGCAAGCAACTATAGTTCATAGGGCCATGAGAACGAGGCGACGAGGGTGCCACACCTGTAATTTTAGATGCAGGAAAAGGTAGCCGTAAATTGACTGGAAATTATGTGAGAGTGATCCTAAAAAGGATGTGGTTATGACCCCATCCCACAAATCATCACTCATCCCAAGAACATGCAATTTATGGAACGTCTTGCCTCCTTGCTTTTCTGAATCTTACAACTTGCCATCGTTCAACTCTAAGATGAATAAACTTGATCTGATCTCTCTCTCTCTCTTAGCCGTTCACTTCTTTCTTTCTTCCATTGTTGGAGCCTTGTATAGGCCACCATGGCCTTTCCTCAACATGGATTTGAAATGGTACTCACATTTGGGAGTGATAGGGCTCAGAAGGTAATTGGCAGCACATAGTGATTTGTGAACACCCCCACTGTGCATGAGGTCCCATATTCAGTTCCTCCAGGGCAGTAGGGCAGGGGGGATCTGGAGGGAAAAGCATCCCTAGTTATTTTTTAGGATTTTGGGAGGGGCTTTAGCCCCCCTAATTGTTTAGTTCTGAAAAATCCTTTGTGCCCCTGTTTATTTTCTGGCTTCATCTACTTGTTATTTTGCTAATGATTTATTGTCCTTAAAAGAATGCGTGTTGAGGTGATAACTTCTCTTGATTTTATTTAATTTTCTTTGGTAGATCCCATAGTTATTTTTATAGCTCTGCGCCACTGAGTTCCACATCCCTGCCCTGTTCTGCCTGCCCTCTATTGGTCTACCCAGCAGTAAATTGAAAACAAGGGTAATCTAGGGGTGGAGGGTGGCAAGAGAAGGGACTCACCCCATCACCTGCTGTGACCCATCAAGTGTAGAAATTAACTCTACTTTGGAGCCTTGGATGAATGAAAAAAAAGTTTAAAATTTTGCTTTGAAGTAATGAAAGCAATACTTAACAGTCTTGGATGACAGAAAAATTGAAAATTTGTTGGCTATTAATTTATAAAAAAAAAGCAGCATTTCCTTTACCAAAAAGGAGATGTTTGTGAGAGGCAATTTCATTTCAAGTTAGTGCCAATTTTTCATTTTGCCCATTTAGCTTTAATATAGGACTTTAGTTTGCACAAATCATCATTCATCCCCAGAGCATGCAATTTATGGATATCTTGCCTTCTTCCTGCTTTCCTGAATCCTACAACTTACCCACTTTCAAATCTAAGATCAATAAGCTTGATCTGATCTCTCTCTCCTCTTAGCCTTCCGCTTTCTTCTTTTTTCCTTTGTTGGGGCTTAATATAGGCCACCTTTGCCTTTCCTCAACATAGCTTACTAAAAAAGGAAGTTACAACAAGCATCTTTATCTTTAAGAGATTCATAATCGTAAATCTTTTTTCTTTGATTTTGTTTTCAGGTGAAGAAAAAGTCAGAAAGCAATCTTCAGTTGGAAGATCTAGTAGTGGGTTGGTAATAAAAATCCATAATTGAATGATTGATCAGTTAGCTTTAAACTGTATCTCGTTTCATTAGAAAAAATGCGAAATACCCCCGCCTTTCTTTGTGATTATTTCCAGTAATCTATGATGAATCATTTTGTATTGATGCAAATCAATTCACAATTTTCTGCTTGTTGACGTCATAATTTCATAGATGCCACCCCCTTCAATGAAAATTATTGCCACCATCTGCTGATTTTGACTAGTCTGTAAGGAAGTCACCTATTGGAAATTCATTTGCCCAGAGGAAACTTGCAGTTTTGCGAGTGGTTTTTGCTCAACTCCGAATGGAGTCTGCTATGGGTTTGGTTTATTTAGTTCGCTTCCCCAGAAGAAAAGCTTTGAGCCCTTTATCCGAGTTCTGCTACGATTAAAACTAGTATACTACGCAGTTTACTTCAAGTGCTCCCTGTCTCTGGTTTCGCATGCCTCAAGTCGAGAAAGCTTGGTTTCAGTGGTCAGTTTTGAACTGGGGGGGGGGGGTAGCATTCTTGGGGATTTTTGTGTTAATTGAGTTCACTTTCCCTTTTAGTAAAAGTCGTATAGAGACGCTAGCGAAGCCGAAGATGTTGAAATCAGATTGGACTACAAGATACGAGTGAGTTAATTAGCTTGTGTTGTCATTTCAGTCTGTTGGGTTTTATGGTTACTAAATACCACTAAGAAACGTGGCCTATAGGTTGTTTTCAGTCAATAGAAAGCGATCATAGCATAACGATTTATGATACTGGCGATAAAAATAGTATTGGCAATACAGTGCTTCGTTTTTGAAATTGACATTGTCTTTCAAAAATATGACTATAAGTTTACGTCATTAGAGCCTTGATTTGATGGGAGAGGTCTCTCTGATATTTTTCTTCACTATTTTGTTCATCCAGACTGGGTGATATAGGCAGCTATACAGCTGATGTGGGCCTGTGGCTTTACTGCTGGTGCCCTTAGAGCTACCTCTGAGTAGTCATTTGCCGACCTCGGAAGGATGGACAGCTGAGTCGGTTGTTGGCTGTTGGCTTGTGGTTAGTGGTTCCAACGACGGGATTCGAACCCACGGGAGTTATCCCCACTAGATTCGCCTTACCACTAGGCCGCACCACCATTGAGGATGTTGATTTTGATTTATGTTTATCCTGATATACAGCAATTTAGTTGTCTCATCAAAGCTAAGCAAATCCAACACTTCGATCATCGAGTCTTTGTGCAATCCTTGCTTTCGCAGGAGAATCTTTCTAGAATAAGAATTTAAAATTGCAATTTTCGCTACTTTTTGATGATGTGAAGAGAGTGAAAGCTCACTGTGTCTAAAAAATTGTTGTCAAAATTCGCTCGAAGTTAATTGCTTTGACTTTGTACGGAAGAAAACTTATGTCATTATTCTATTCATACTGTATTATGTCCTATGAAGCTTTTTACCTCTCTCTCTCAGTCTCTCTCTCTCAGAATCTTTCTCTCTCATAATCTCTCTCTCTCATAATCTCTCTCTCTCATAATCTCTCTCTCTCAGCGTCGCTCTCTCAGCGTCTCTCTCTCTCTCTCTCTCTCTCTCTCAGAATCTCTCAGAATCTCTCAGAATCTCTCAGAATCTCTCAGAATCTCTCAGAATCTCTCAGAATCTCTTTCTCTCTAAGGCCTCTCTCTCAGAATCTCTCTCCCCTCCCCTTCCACTCCTTCTGATTCTTGATATTACCAATGTTCGAAGATTCTCCTGAATTCCAACCTTTTCTGACGTCTTAGTTCAGAGAAATATGTACAGTTGCATGCTTTTTGGCTGACATTTCGTAGATTTTATGACCCTGAGAAGCTGCGCATATCTAACAGCGTCCTTGTACGTCTTCTCGATGTCTCGATGTGACCACTCCTCACGATCCTATCCATAGAAGTACCGAGAGCTGGCGGCTCTCCTCACTAGTGAACACTCGGGAGATGGCTCCGACCGCCGACCGTACGGTCTGTGAGCAGAAGCCTTACAAATGACTCATTCTATTTTGATTTGATTTCACCCTTCAGCAATGAAGCTGATTTTCAAGGGGCCCTCCATTCTCACAGTATGAGACTATCTGCTCTGTCTGATTGACTATTTCCTTGCTTTTCTAGGGCCAGTTTGGTTTGGGGTAATCAAGAACCAATTAGGCCGATAAGCCGATCTGCATTGAAAGCTGTTGCGAGTGAGCGAACTGGGACAATGGCGCAAAGTAAAAAGAATTCACAAGAGAATTTTCCTGAGAAGTGCTGCAGGTAGTCTTTGTTTTTATATTTCCTAACAGAAAACTATGATCAGAGGTTATTACTAGTAGTCACAAGTAAAATATGAAGCAGTTGAATTAAATGAATCTTTATTTATCATGAATCAAACTCCAAAATTTTGTTTTTAACCAAGCGGGTTCTCTCGCCTCTATTTGTGTATCTTTTGAGAGAGCTCCTCCTTCTAAGAAATTCATACGATCATGCCACCATGAATAAACCCGTTCTTGTCTGATCACCGTAGTTAGCAATGGTAGGGCCAGGTAAGTACCTGCACGGGTGAACGCCTGGGAACACCTGGTGTTGTAGGCTTCTCTTCTCAGGGTAGGCGGGTCGCGTGTAGGACAGGAGTGGTCCCCCTGCTGCTGACCCGGATCGGCTCCGGGCAGGCCGTTCTATCCGTCCCTTAATTTTTTTTATTTTGTTAGCTTGTATTCTTTATTGTATTTTGTGATATTTTCTTAGGCATTGGTTGGAATTTTAGAATTAAATTAGCTGCACTGAACTGAGTAGGGCCTTTGCCCTTTTGAGGTGTCCGCCTTTATCAGGTTTCCGTCCACGCTGTAGAATTGTTCATAACGAAATGATCTTTATAAGAGCTGTGAGTTGTTAATCTAGGACAGTTGATCAGTTCAGTTTGATTTCATTTTAAGTCCCACGACATACCCAAAGAATTTCAAAGTAAATTAAGTATAGATAAATATAAGTGAGAATGAAAATAATTATGCAAGGAAGAATAATTCATTTGTATGCAGGAAATTTCTTGGGGAGGGGCCCCCTCGCTAGTTCAAATAATCGAGGAGAGGAACCCCCTGTGTTAGAAAAAAGCAAAGAATTTGCTAGAAGTATTAAGGACTTGTGCGAAATTTTTCCGAAGAGTGAAGCAGCAATCTATAAATGTGAGGTCATTGTACTACTGGGAACCAGACAGGTCAATACCTTTTCCGCCCCAGGAGCACTCTATCACCCAATCTGATACTCGTTTGTGAAGAAAAACGTTTTTCGATTTTTTCGAAAGTGAAGTTGGAGGTGGATTCCTCAGCGTTTAGTGGAATGCTGTTCCATATCTTAGCACCGTAGTGCTGCACTGATCTGAGGCCATATAATGATGGCTTTTTTATTTAGAAGGTTTTATCCTTTGCTGACTGTCAAGTACTGTATTTACGAACAAATGCCACTAGCATAAAGGAATCATAGAAGTAAGAAAGAGAGGTCCATTTGTATAATCTTATGTATATATAGCAAAGTAGCTTGCATTGAATAAGGTCAGATCGCGATAAGTGACATGTGATTGATCAGCATTCAGTGAACGGTGGTTAGCGATAGGTGATAGGTGATAGATGATTGATCATGGAATGTTGCAAAGGAGTATTCTCTTTCATTGCAAATTCTAATGATAGCAAAGTTGAATTTTTCTTCTCCGCCTAGGCCAGAATACCTCCACAGTTGTGGGAGACCTTCAGTTATTTGGGAGGTGAGTCCATCTGCCATGCAAGGTAAAACTACTGATAGAGTCGAAATGCTATCAAGACACAAAACTGAGCCCGCAGGATTCCAGGATGACAGGTAAGTTGATCAACATTATTGATTAATGAGGTATAGAAGCGCTCAGAGTTATTCGATCTGTGCGGTTGTTTCCCTTACGTGCTATTGCATTTCCCTTTGACTCAAAATTAGAGACGAAAAACTCGTCAAGTCGCGACTCTGCGCGTCTAGTTCCATTCAATAATTCTGTAATTTCATATTTCAGGCCACATTATCCTCTTGCCTGCGGGCGCTCGTCACCCATTTGGGAGGTCAGTGAGAATGCGAAAAACGCAAGAGAGAAACCAGAGAACAGTCGACTGGCAGAGCCAAAGAAAACTCATCCAAGTTTCGTCCCGGCTAGGGACGTTCAATGGCCCGTAACACCGGCTGCTTTCCACGGCCAGGCAAGTTCTCGAACGGAAATGTTAGCCAGGCCGAAGGACAGAGCTGATGGGCTAATACGACACCCTGTATGGGCAGTGAGGAGACCGGCGCTGAAAGCAGTTGCTAGCACCCGATTACAAGAGCTGTCGAAGCCAAGGCAATTGCCCGATGAATACCGGCCACTGAGAGACGTCGAGTGGAAGGTACCAAGGTCTGCAGTGAAAGTGCACGCGTCAGAACGAATAAAAAGCTTGTCGCAGCCGATAGTGCGGCAATCAATGGACCACGTGCAGTTTAATCCGGACGCGTTCAAAGTTAGCGAATCGGCGAAGAACGCGAGAATATCGTCACGCGTAAATGACCTGGCACAGCCGGTCCAGCGTAGCATGCGGATCAAAGCCTCGTAATGAAAACAAGGCTGTGTTTAGTGAAATCCCCCCATTTCCATTCGAAACTATTGCAATTTATTGTATGATAATTATGATAGTTGACGTACACATTTATCTGAGACTCATACATAAAAGATATATTTATTCAATGTTTGTAATTTTAGGTTCATTAATTGCCACATTTTGTATGAAAAATCTGCTACCGATTTAGTTACCGATTGCGAGGAAGTTGTTTCATAACTACTTCACCTGAAGTTACCATGCTTGTCATCATTCCCGCTTTCCTTCTTCTGAGACATTGAACGCTCTATGAAACCCAGGCATGTGCAAACTTTTCAACGCAAGGGTCACAGTCACAAATTTTAAAGGGCCACACAGTAATGTTGCCAAAGCTTTTTCAAAATTGGATTGCCACGCAATAAAAATGAAAAATATGCTCAAATCTTTTGAAAGCATGATCCATCCTCAGCATGGTAACGCTTTACATGTTTATAATGCGTCCATGTGGTATCAAGCGAATAGAAAACGAGAATAACGGGAGAGTTGTTTTTGATGGATGCAAGTTATTGGCGGGCCACAAAAAAAGCACTCGGCGGGCCGCATGTGGCCTGATGAAACCCTTTTCCTTTCATTTTTCATTCATGGTAATCCCTCAGGTATGCCTTTTTACAGGGGGCCCTTAAATCATCTCTTTCTTTGGGGTCCCTCTCAACAATAGTTGCATCAAACGCATCATCAAACGGATCATCAGAAATACGTAGCAAATTTTGATCGATAATTAATTACTAGAACGTAGCAGTTTATGCCTTACATCCTTCATTTTTTCCCATTCCTTCATCGCATCGGAAAAGAAGATGTCTTCTTTCGAAATGAAATACTATCTGAGACTCTCTGGTATTACCCACAGACATTGAAGAACGAATGCATCTGTGTTAGACGAATTGGAAGGCAAGACGGAGGTTCACACCGATACTGAATGTTGTGAAACACAGGGAGCTACAATGGTCTGGCCATGTTAAGAGAAGGCTTGGCACCCTTGCAAACACAAGCATGCATAGGATGGTACCAGATCCAGAGGGGGGGGGGGAGACCAAGACCAGAATGGCTAACGGACATCCGAAACTGAAGTGGGAAATCAATGGTGGAGTGCAGCAGACTTGCTTAGGACAGGAGGCAGTGGTGACGGGTTGGCACCATGCCACAACAGCCAGCTGCAATTATGGGTGTGACCTGATCCAACCTTCATTGCTTGTATTCACAATCACTTTCCCCCTTTTGTATTTAATCCTGAGCAGCACAGTAAGTGCCGGGTATAGAAGAGACTTAGTAATTTGGTATCATTCTGCTATGATCACTTGCATTGTGCCTTTTGCTTAGCTTACAACGTTGGTATCAGAAAATTAGGTACATGACGGCAAATATGACAAGAACATGCTTTATCAAAGCAGGCCAGCTATATGCCACTGCGCCATTAGAGAGAAACAAAATGAAAGTTAAGATTTCACTTTGACTGCTATTGTACAAAATTTGAAAAATAGTCTTGCGAATGAATCAAAGATAATTTAATAGGATTTCATTTGCAAGGTTTTGACTTGTCACGTTTATTCAGAGAAGTTCACCACATCAGATTCAATAAACTTCCATTCTAATTGCAGGCTCCTACTTGAGTAAAAATAGGCTTGAAGGGTAAAACTGAGAAAGTTTTAAAATGTGAATGCCAAATCTTGCTTTGTTTCCATTAAAAATACTGATTGGCATGCTTCCGCCATCGACAGAAGTGTTACTGCCAGAAAAATGAGTCTTGCAAAGTTTCCAGCTCGTGGAATCAAAGATGCTCCCAAAAAGCTTGTATGGAATTTCTGTTTTTATATGGTAAAAAATAGGAGCATCACGGGTTGTTTCATTGCCAGCTAATCTAATCCTTTTGCTTAAACAATGTCATACTTTAAAATCAGGTATTTTGCTTAAAATGGAGCCTGGTCTATTCCATGCAAGTACAATTGATCAATCATGACTTTGAGTGATGAAATATAAAGCACCTAGCAGTTAAAAGTCAGCTGGGAAGGTGATGAAAAATAAAAGTATAAAATCTTCATAGACTTGGTCTATTCTGAATGATTTCCGTGGCATTGCTACATGATTGCCTTCCTTGCTCATTCTAGTATCGCAGATTTTTAGTTGGCACAGCGTCATCATCAAATCATCCAATCATTACAGCAGCATCAATGAATAATCAGTAGCTGTCAAGATCTCTGACAGCATGATAATCGACGTAAATCTGATAAATCCGTTCTTCCTCTTCAAAATCCTTTTTTCCAATGTGCATTAATCTCGCATCACACGCACTGAGGAACACAGACAACAGCGAGAAACCGCAGCCAGTGGCCAACAAAGCAAATACATAGCAATTGTCACTGTTCTTCTTACAATTCCACCACAGATGCCCAGTCTTGAAGCATGAACTGCTCGACTTGCTGTCACGCACTAACACGTATACCAAAAGAGAAGATGACAGGATACATCCAGCAAAACTCAGTGCAACAAGGAGGTAGCGACTGATGCAACTGAGGAAGGGGCTCCGCTGCGCAGCAAACGCAAATTCTGGAAACAAGCACTTGACTACTGAGCTTGTGAAGGCAGCAAAAATTGCAAGATGGAGGCAAATTGTTGCAGCAAATAGCAACGTAAACATGCAAGACTTGTCTGTTGAGCCAAAGTCCCAATTCCAACATGTACCATTTCTATCGTCATGTGAAAGGGTGGTGTCATTTTTGCACAGATACCTACTTGTAGAAGTTTCTTCGCCTACTTTTACGATGACAACCAGGAAAAAAACGTCAGTCGAGACCAAGAAGAAACACAAAAACAAACGGAGGATTGCTGGATGCATTGTTCAGCTCTTGAAAATAATTTGCTATTTGGCCTATATCAAATGAATGCTTAGGATTGCTGATATTCGTATAATTCTCAGGTGATTCTTTTGGCAAGTGAATGACTGACTGGCTTCCAAATCTTCGTAAATGTAAGAAAATGACTGGGCTTATGTACGTGAATGCGGTGGATAATTGGATAATGCGAGTGGAGCTTCCCTTCAACTTGAATTCAAAATGAGGATAAAAACCTGAAGATATAAAAAAGGAACAATTCCAATGTTCATTGCATCCGAACTTCCACAGATATTTATTGAATGATTCATTTTTATATGGTCTCTTTCATTTTGAGGAACTTCCATTTTCACTGATCACATGACACCTCCACCTCTGCTTCGTTTCAGCCTCTTTTGAGGTAAGATTCAAAATGGCGGATGAGCAAGTAACAGACATTGAAGATTGTGATATCTCAGGAGCAGGCTACGAATGTGAGTCTCTTCACACGCACTAGCTGTCGTGAAATACTATTGATAGAGAGCTATTGGCTCTGGAAGTTGCAGTGCTAACCAGCAGGAAATTCATTATCAGTTAAGACTTCACAAGATAAACCTTGTCTCGGGAAGATACGCATTTTTCGAATTTCATACGGAATTATGAGTTTACATCAGAGAGGAATTTCATGGGTTTTCTCTTCAGCCTATTTTTTTCTAATACCAAGGTTTCAAAGTCGCGTCATTTTTCCTTTCATTCCTCCTCTGTTTCACAACACTAACAATTTGAGTTTGGCTTGAAAGTGCCCCATTTTATTATGGGCCCCCATCTGCGATCGTCAAAAGAGTGGAGCCCCCATCTGCGATCTTCAAAATAGTGCCCCTTTACAGTTATAGGATTCGAGAATTCGTTTCAAGTCAGAGCCCTACTTATACTTTGATTTTCTCAGCCACTTATCGGAATATAAACATCAGAATAATGAACAGAATGTTTTTGTCGTTTTATCAAAGTTAAAACTTTTTAGTCTCTCGCTTTGGTCTCCTTTTTGCGTGCCTTTTTCTATTTCATCCGATGAAAAATAACCCTTATGAATGAAAAAAAACTGAGTTTTTTAATCCAATTTGGTTTCAGATCTTGATCACACTTCGGATGTACAACTTCATTCCTGGGGGGAGTCGTTGCAAGAGGCATTTGAGCTGTCTGCCTTGGCCATGTTCGGATACATGACTGACTTAGAGACTGTGGAGATTGCGCAAGAGGAAGAGGTCAATGTTGAGGGGCATGACATAGAGTCATTGCTTTTCAATTTTCTTGATGAACTTTTGTTTCTGTTTTGCGCAGAGCCATACCTGACTGGTAAAGAGGTTGAAATCACAGAGTTTGACAAGGAAAACTTTAGAATTAAGGCAAAGTGTAGAGGGGAGCCTTTTGATTTGGAAAAGCACCCACAAGGTACTGAAATAAAAGCTATAACCTATTCTAATTTGCAAATTTATGACGAAGAACACAAACACGAGGTCTATGTTATTGTTGATATTTAGGTTTCTATCTTTCTATTTTATAGTCAAATTTATTTCAGAAATTTTCCTTGGCTTCCTCTTCATATTTAACTCCAACCGCTATGAGATTGCTTCAACTAAAATCCCAGAAGGATTCCCCAAAAAATTCAGACTACACCTGCTGAAGTGCCAAGAAAAACCCTTATAAGCCCCCCCATTTTATCTTACAATCAAAATCGATATTGTAAGATAATTCATCACATTTGAACACCAGAGTTTAGAGGAATTCAGTTGAGTCTATCTGGTCCACCCTGGCTTCTATGCATGGAGTAGCATTTCTATGTTAAACCACCTACAGAACCAAGTCATTTCATCAAAATGCGCTGAGTTCTCACCCCAAAAGGCTCAAATACGCAATCCGTTTTTGTCAGTTTTTGACTAACAGTTTTCAGTTTTTCAAAAACTGATGTCCAACACACATGATCAGTCTTTGATTTACAGTTTCAATTTATTAAATCAGCTCTGATGAATTTGCAATAGAGTTTGCAACTGGTGCCGGTGTGGAAGAATAAATGATGATAAATGAAATGATGAGTCTGTGATAGTAAATGAAAATCTCCTCAGTCAAAAACTGATGAATTTAGAAATTTTCAAACTCTTCAATCAAAACTGACAGTCACTAATTTCATCAGCTTTTTGAGATACACGGTCAGTTTTGACTGAAAGCTTACAAACACCAGTTAATAATTGGTCGTGAATTTCAGCTTTAAGTCATTTAATAATCATTTAGCTCATTTTGTGGGGATTTGCTTCACACCGTAAGTATCCCAATGCAAATCAATTGTTTAAGTACTTTTTTGCAATCACAAAATGTAAGTTAGTTTTCCTTAAGTATATACATGTATTTTACAAAGCTCTGCCATTTAGAATTCCTGCTTCTTATAAATTACCGCAATGCAATCACTCTGTTACCATATTTTTGCCCATTCCTCATTCCATATATAGTAATTTTGTAGCCATAACTTGGGTTGCCCACTTCAGGATGCCTATGTGGTAAGATTATTGCGCATTGATCCTATAGTCAGTGGTTCCAATCCATCCTCAGCTAAACTTTCACTTGGATTGACGAGAATCGCCAGCTCTATGTAATTCCAGGTGTCGGAATCACATGTGGAGACTGCTCGATAAGCAAAAAACTTCTCAGTGTCCAAATTTCTACCTTTGACATCTAGATAGAATCATATATAGGTGTCAGGTTAGGTCGGTGGCAAGATTCTTGAACATTGATCATATGGTCAGTGGTTCGAATCCAACCTCGGCTAAACATTCATTTAGAGGAAGAAGAGTCGCTAGAGCTTTGTAATTACCGACGTATGAATCACGAGGTGTGGTCACATTGAGAGGAAATGCCGGGACGCTGATCGATAAGCAAAAAGCTTCTCAGTGTCCAAATCTCTACCTTTGACATCTTGGTAGAATCATGTGTATAAACAATAATGTAGCTATCAGCCGAATAGCAAAGGAAGTCCATCCTATTTCATTCCATGCACTTTATTTAGTTAAAGCAACATAGCTTCCATCAAATCTAAGACAATTAACCATGCAAGTCTGAACACAAGAACTATACTATTCATACGCTGGGTTGGCGAGGACCGGTATCGAACCTGGCCCCTTGAAATCTCAAGACAACCGCACCACTGACTGAGCAGTTTAAGATGCATACCGATAAATCATTAATTCATACACGGTCATACTTGAGGCAGCTGTTTTGTATATTGCAAAAGCTCCCAATGTTTACATTAAAAACTTAAGTGTCCCTTTGAAATCAACTTAAGCACTCCAAAGTCACATTGTGATCAACTTAAGCAAAACACTGGATTTATCGTAAAAATCTACACTTGTTTGCATAGAGATTTCATATACTGGTAAAAGCAGCGTTTGTTCGCGCTTTTGTTGCGCAATGAGATGCCTCAGCTTATCACTTGTTCATGTAATGCTTTATGCACGCAAGACGCAAGATGGCAAGTTGTAAGATTCGGGAAAGCAAGAAGAAGGCAAGGCGTTCCAGCAATTTGCACGTTCTTGGGATGAATGATGATTTGTGAGATAGAGTTCGTGAAGTAGGTAGTGCAACTTGGAAACGGTGTGAATGAGTTGAGCTTCTGGTTGTTGTAGCACGCATCGGAGGAACAGGAATGATCTCCCTGATCTCCTGAGAGCAATGCCCGAGAATACAAACTTCCAAGACTCGAACCAGGTGAAGGAAAGTCAGAGAAGAATCCTGGCACCCTTTGGGAGGCTGAGTGACATTTTTAGAAATGAGAAAGCGGAAAGTCTTTCCTCGCTTTGCTTAAAGCGGAAAGTCTTCAACTCCTATATGCTAAAAGCCATGACCCACGGGAGAGAAACGTGGACGACCGAAAAGAAGATGCACGAAAAGCTCTGGGTTGGACAAAGAGCAATGGAACGAAAAATGCTAAGCATCGTAAGGAGGAACCGATGGAGAAACTCACGGATCCGGGACATGACAAAGGTGGATGACGTCATTCAGACAGTTAACAAGGCAAAATGGAGGTTGGCCGGACACTAGCACCGAATAAGGGAAGACAGATGGACCAGAAAGACCGCCGAGTGGATGCCCAGAGAAATGAGAAGATCTGCAGGTCTATCCCCTAAGATGGGGGGGGGGGGGGTTGACTTCGAAGGATAACTAACTGCGTCGCATATTCGCTTTCGAGCGTAGCAGTAACCAGAGACAGGGCTCTGAGTTTTTTTTCTGGGGAAGTGGATTCTATGGGGTGGTTTCCTGATGCCTTCCTCACCAATGGCGTTTTAAAAGTGACACATAGAGGAATCGAACTGACAACCCCTGTGTTGTGAGTCCGCATGCTTAACCACTACGCCACGGCATCACTCTTTGAAGGATATATGGGGACAATGTGGGGAAGGGTAGCAGGCGACAACCTGCTGTGGAGAAGCCGTGCCAAGGCATGCTACCGCTCAGCAATATCGTCAAATTTTTATCAGGCTGGCATCATATCCCTCCAGTACCCCTAGATATCTATGACGAAGTTTTGGTTTTAAGGAAGCTGGGCACTAGTCAGATGGGCTCCATTTGATTGGATGAATTTTTCAATGCTTGAAAATTCAAACGGTTTGTGAAACATTCCAAGACAGGACTGAACACAACTGCCCGTCCAAGGAGACTTTAGAAAACATCTAGCAACCATCGGCACTTAGATTAACTTTCAGTTGGATAAAGATGGTGAAAAGCAACGGCAAAGACAAGAATCAAAACATCCAAGTGGCTGTGAGATGCAGGTATGGAACTTCCTTCTTCAATATTTGTCAAATACGTAGGCCTAGCCATGATTCAGAAATTAAGTGTGTCTTTCTGGGTTATGAAGCTGAAGCAAAAAGCGATGCCTGAATATTGTCGGAATTGACAGCTATAGCGATTTTAGAAGTTTTACAACTGGGATTTTTACATGAAACAAGTTAAGTGGGACGCTGGTGAACCAAACATCATAACATTGAACTGGGAATCAGGATGAAAAAATTATAGTAACTTTTTGATGCTATCTTCAAAATTGTCCTCGAAGCGACCAATCTATCATTTAACGGTAGGATTTCGTGTTTTGTGTAGCTTTATATCATTTTAAATACAAAACGTAAGAAACCTGGCCCTTTCCCTTGGGGTAAAAGTGCCTTTTATTTTTGGAATAATTAGACTACCTTGGTTAAATCTAGTAGCCTCTCACAAATTACGCGCGCTCTCAACTTTCTCTACCAATTCCTCAGTATCACAACATGTAACAGCTTAATTGCCCATTCTATATGTAATGGCCTTTCTTTGATTTGCAGGCCACGTAATCAGCTAGAGACCAAAGCTGGATCTCCAGCTGTCGTTGAGTGCTTTGCTGACAGAAGGGAAGTCAATGTCAAGCAAGATTTAGCATATCTTGACAGGGGAAATAAAAAGACGTTTGTTTTTGACAAAGTTTTTGGGCCTGAATCCAAACAGATAGATGTGTACAAGCATGTGGTACAGCCTGCCATTGATGAGGTTCTCACAGGGTACAATTGTACCATCTTTGCGTAAGTATGATAATCATAATGCCATTGGAATCACCTGCTCCTGAGTCTGGAATAAACTTGCCCTCACTTCATTTTTTTAAAAGTTCCACCAATGTATCTTTATTCTATGCACCTATTTTTAGTACTGAGAGCAAAAAGTGAGAAAAAAGTGAGGATGGAGAGATTGTGAATGAAGAACTGGATGAAGTGTGAATTAAGAAGATTTTTTATCATTTTGTTCTTTTACAAATAACTTTGGTTCTGCTTTTAAAAAGGAAGCCAAAGTATTCCAATGAAAAGGGATTTCAAACCATCAGTTCCTTTTTTGTGATGAACGAAACAACCCTGTTTTCTTCTCTGTTACTTAGCCTGATGATGTAGTCATACTGTCAGTCAGTTGTTTTCATTTCTTAATGCCTGGCTCAGTCTTTGAATGGCACTTCATTTTTCTTTGCTTCTCACCTTAACCAGTACCTCCTTTGCCCAATCTAATAAATCACATATCGTCTCTCAATGGTTGAACACCTCCTTGAAAACATATCCCATGCCTCATTTGGTCATACTGATAGACATATTATTCCTCTAGGTATGGACAAACAGGCACTGGAAAAACATTTACAATGGAAGGAGAGAGAACCCCTGGAGGCAACTACACGTGGCAGGATGTGAGTTTATGTTTCATTAGAGAAATTAACTGTTTAAATTTCTTGGAAAAGTTTATGGGCCCTAATTATGTGCCACTATAATCCTAAATGAATCAATCAGTGGATGAATTAAGAAATGAATGGATTTAATTGTTTCCAATATTATTTGTGAGTTTAGCTTCCTGGATATTTGAAAAATTGCCCTTGTAATGAGTTCTAATTGTTTTCAATGTAGCTAGCAATTTATAAGTATGATAAAAGTTGATCAATTCTCGTGTAATATCTGTTCCAATTCTAGTTACCAAAGTAGGGTGTGACTTTGTTGTCTTTGTGTCCCTATTGATTTGGTCAAAACCCTTAAAAAGGGAAAGACGTGTTTTGGGAATCGCCAGTTTGTAGATGTGCATTGAAACTGGTCGTAAAAAGCTGCTGCTCGATTCAACCCACATGAGCCATTCTTGCTTGCGGTCTTGTTTAATTTAACATGCAGAGAACATGGGGTCAGGGAGACAGCGATTAGTGTTGTAGTGTTTGACGAACTAACTGGCTGGCTTATTGAAATAAAATACATGTTTACATAGCAAAATAACAAAGAGCTCAAGCTACCAAATTCATCAAGTAAGAATAGGAGCAGAAGGGTTGGTTGATATTGCGAAAGTAAATGCATGGGTAATGAGTTGATGTAAAGAATGACAGGAAATGACATAGGATTGAATGAATAGAAATGCAAATTTAAGCTAAGCGGCAATGAGGGTATCAATATGGATTATGAGGGCAATAAAGCTGATGTCCTGACAGTGTTTTGTCCAGTTCTGACTTCAGAGTTCCTTGTGTTTTCAATTGCTGCTCTAAATAGCAAAATGTGCTTGACCACTCAAAGGCTATTCCTTGCAATTCTTCCAGGATCCGTTGGCAGGTATCATCCCAAGAGCTATGCACCATCTCTTTGAGAAATTGCCGCAGCAAGAGGTGAGCTATCTTCACACAAACTTTCAAAGCCAATTCTGTTTATTCATTTGAAAAACCTTCTTTCCTTTGGAGCAAGACAATCTCTTCTCCTGGTTTTGTGATTTTCTCAGCAGCAGATTTATGTCCTCTTGCAGGAAAGATTTAAGTAGAAATCTAGAATTATCACAACCTTACTAGAATACATATATGGGTTGCTCAACAGTGTGGGACCTCCTCACAGATGCTAAAGAGTCTCATCTCAGACTTGTCTTTCAATTAGAGCATTTTCAGTCGCTAAATTTGCTCTCAGATACTAGCTGTAACATATTCAAAGAACGTCTACTCCCATCTACCTTTGAGTATTTTCCTCTGTTTCTTTGATTTTAAAAACTTTCTTCTTCACAGGATTGTGCTGAATTTTCTGCAAGAGTTTCATTTTTGGAGATTTACAATGAAGAGCTCTTTGATCTTCTTGGAACAAACAGTTTGGAGAACCAGAGGCTGAGAATCTTTGAAGATTCTGCCAAAAAGGTATGATGGAAGAATTTTGCTTTGAATCTGCAACTACTTTAGCCAAAATTTTAGGCTGGATACTTCCTAGATTTAACAGATAACGCATGATTATAAAATTGTTGTTTTCTCCACCCTCGCTGTCAATTGCAACCTTCCATCAATCATTGCTTTCTATCTTAATAATGTTTTAAGTTGGGATTTGTTTTGCTTTGAAGGGATCTGTTGTCATTCAAGGCATAGAAGAAGTCATTGTTCATGACAGGAATGAAGTTTTTGAGATTCTTGAAAGGGGTGCCCAGAAACGTCAAACTGCAGCAACTTTGCTCAATGCCCATTCAAGGTAAGACTGAGCAAATCAAATTGCCACATCCGTTTGAAAATATTTCAACAAGTAACATATACAAATACCTTCAAATCTTTTATACCAAAACTTTGCTTAGATAAATTCTTATGTTTTTATGTCTACGTTTTTCAGCCGTTCACACACGCTTTTCTCTGTTACGATCCATATGAAAGAAAACAACATTAATGGAGAAGAATTCTTGAAAACTGGCAAGTTGAATCTGGTATGTATTCTTAACCTCTTTTTTGATGTCTAGTCCAACATGATCATGTCACAGGCTTAAAACCGTGTTTCAAATGTGAGATAAGCTTAAGAATGAGGGAATACACGACAGACTGATTAAGAAGCCAGACTTTTCAAAAAATATATTTGGTGCATGGACTGATTGAGTGGTGGTTTGGTATATAGTTTAGTGATTAGATGATTGGTTGACAAATTGGATGATTAAATGGGTAAACTCATTACGCATTGGTTATTGTTTTGTGCCAACACTGTTCGAAAAAGCAACACAACCAGACAGATGTATTAAGAAATAGGAATTTTCATTTTAACCAACAAGGAATTACAAGGAATTGTAATCAACGATTAGAATGAAACTACTGAATAACCTGTAACCTGCAAGTGATCTTGATCTTATCTCTCTATCCTCGTAGCTGCTCGCTTTCTTCTTTCTTCCTTTGTTGGGGCTTTGTATAGGTCACCATGGCCTTTCCTCAACATAACCCACTAAAAAAAAATAAAAAAAAAAGTGAGGCAGAAGAAGCTCATCTCCTTGAAGTCCCTTTTCCTCCAAAAGCCTTGTGCCCTGCCTCTGGCCTCCTCTAAGCTCAGAATCCAATGTGATATTTGGTTTTTTTGCATTGCTTGTAAAATTTAAGCAGTCTACAGCTCTAGGAAAGACTCAAGGTATTGTCTCTGACTTTGGCAGATCTCAGAGTTAAGCGTGAATGCAGTGCCGATCATTTTCTTATTTTCTTCTCCAGGTGGATTTGGCAGGAAGTGAAAACATTGGTCGCTCAGGAGCCGTTGACAAAAGAGCTCGAGAAGCAGGTTAGATATTTTGCTGTCTACTTTGCCTTGGTTCCATGGAATTATAGCCGCATTCATCCAGCAAATTTACGACACTCTCTCTTTTGATTCGTATATACCTAAAGATATCTACGCCTGGAGGCAGCCTTGATGATTTAAAAGAATATTAAGTCAATGAAGGAAGTTGAATCAGGAGTCACTTGAGTCCTGCATCAGAGAAGACCCATTCCAAATGCCTTTAATGGAGGATTCAGTGTCCCTAGTAAGCTTTTGGCGAGGATGATCATTGACAAGCGTCAAACTTTGTTCGTCGCTTGCAGAACTCCTATGATGATATTTTTTCATAGGCCTTGTATATTTACAACAGACTCTTCCTTTGCAATGGTGTATGCGCAGCTAACAAAATACTTATTTTATACATGGCCATGTTATCGTGATTATCATTATCTTCTCAGGTACAATCAACCAGAGTCTTCTCACGCTTGGCAGGGTGATAACAGCTTTAGTCGAAAGAGCACCCCACGTACCGTACAGAGAAAGTAAACTGACAAGACTGTTACAAGATTCTCTGGGTGGAAGGACAAAGACATCCATCATTGCTACCATCTCACCAGCTGCTTGTAATTTGGAGGTAAACCATTCGCTCATCCTTTGAATCGAGAGTTTTCTAGTTCGTCTTATTTCCATTCACGATCCGTTGGGTACATGCCATGCTTACCGTTCTGACATAAATCGCGTTTCAGGAAACTCTTAGTACATTGGACTATGCACACAGAGCAAAGAATATTCTTAACAAACCGGAAATCAATCAAAAACTTACGAAGAAAGCTTTGATCAAGGTGGGTACTTATTTTTCGTCTCTTGGCCCCTCCTTTCTTTAATTTTCGTCTAGATTGATGCAATTGCGTTCGTAATTGTTTGTATTCTTTCAACCTGGCATTCGAAGGTAGAATTCAACGCGAGTAAGGCAGATTTAGGGACGCTGGAAATTAGGATTCTTGAACAGCTGTCCTGTGGTTCAAGATGTTTAAGGTTGGCTCAAGATACTTGGAAGCAATTCCTATAAAAGATGCGTCCGTGGCTATTAAACACAGCTGAATGATTATTGTTCAATCTTGGTCTTTGTTTTCATTGATAAATAATGAAGGCAAAATGGTTGCCAAGTCCTTTGATTCAAATGGATTTTACGCACGTTTTACGATTTAGAAGAAATCTGACTTGTATTCGCCGTATTTTATTTCCTCAACAGAGATTAATTTCCTTGAAATCACAGCATTGACTTATTTCTTTGTCAGGAATACACAGAGGAGATCGAACGACTGAAAAGAGACCTCGTAGCTGCAAGGGAAAAGAACGGAATCTATGTTTCCGAGGAGAATTACAAGTGTGTTCAATGCTTCATTCCTCCGTAATTTTTCCCTCTCTCTTACTTCTCTCTTACTTCTCCTATGTTTCTTGTAAAGAACTGTAAAAATGTTGTTTTAGATTTTGCGATCTTAAGTGTTATCTGTGGAAAGAGAGACAATACCCAGTTAGAAGAATCTCTATCGATAGCACGATCTTATTCTTTTCAGTGCCATGCAAGTAAAGATTCAAGCCCAAAAGTCATCACTTCAAGATTACATCGACAAAATTGCTGTCTTAGAGAAGGAGCTGGAGAAGATTAACGGGCTTTTCGATACGACAAAATGTGTGCTGGAGACAACTCAGAAACACTTGCAAGTGACAAGACAGCAGAGGGACGAGAGGCAGCACTTGTTGGAGCACCATGTTGAAAAGGGTACCGAGTTGTACGACCAGGCGACCGGTCTTCTGAAAACAGTCGGAGAGAGCGTGTCTGACGTGGAGCAATTGCATTCGAAGCTAGACAGGACAAGCAACGTGCACGCACAGAACGAGGAGACTTGTGGAAAATTCAAAGAGGACATCTTTAAGAATATCGATCGAATGAGCAGTGACTTGGAGCAGTGCATGAGCAGACAGCGTGGCTTCTTCAATGATTTCAATTCAAAGCTGGGTGAGTGTTGGCCTAAAAATTGAGCCTTGTAGCTGGTGATTATTCTTTCAATGTCTGTGTCGGTGCATATCGATATATTCTTTTGAGATGCCAATTCGAATGCTTTTCTTCCAGATGAAGTTGTTCGAATGCAGTGCAATGCCATGGAGGTGACGAACAACATCGTACAAGGCCAAGCAAATGATTTCAAGCATCGAATTGACCAGCTTTCTTCCAAACAGGAGGTGACCTACTTCATTCATGGAATGTACCAAGATCTATTCTGTTGTCTTGTTGCATATTTGATTTGAAGTTATTATGATGATTCGCGCAAAGTTTTGCGCCCAAGGTCACATGATTGTCATTCCCACTTCGTTTCTCGTATCATTTTCGTTTTGATTCTATTCGGGGGGGGGGGTTGCCCTTCAGTAGAAGCTCTTCATCAAGGCATTCCCTCTTGATAAGAACATCAATTACAATCTAAAAAGTGAGTGAAACAGCTATTGATCAAATCGAAATTTAATACCTTATTTGCAATACTGAAAACTAAGGTAAGATGATTTAAAGGAGGAAAAAATTCAGTCAAAAGAAAGGAAGCCCTGTTGTCACATACTTTTCTTAAAACTAAGCAGAGAGAGCATTCTATCTTTCACTGGGTTGACAGGCCATTTCACAGTTTTCACCCCTGCACGAAAAATTCACTAGGTGTTGCTTTTCTCTTTAATTCTTCAAATGCCTTTTAAAGAAGACTCGTTCTAAAATAGATAATTTCTTTCGCAGGACTTCGTTGAAAAGTATGGGGCAGAGCATGATGCTTTCTGTGGTGAAATGGCGATGATAAAGGTAATGTTTTTATTTTCAATTTTTTCTGGGAATTTTTTGTGCCTCGAAAACCAATTGTTTTGCTTGTGTCACATGAGTGGATTTTCTTAGGCCAGAATCACATTGTCGTGTAGTCATTTGTTGACTAAAATGGTTAAGATGCTCTCTTGAAATGTGTTCAACATTTAGCGTGAAACAACATAGAAATTGGTGATTTATGGCAGGGGTCACCTATCGAAAGTCCGACCCGCAGCCTCTGTCATTGAGTATATGAGTAAAAGATTGAAATAAAGAAGCAAATGTGAAGCACAAAATGGATTTGTTAAATTTCGTTTGAATATATTGTTGCTCTAAGTAAAAAGATTCAGCCAAGGTTGACCCCCTAAAAATTTTACCATATTCAGTCTGGTCCCCTTTTCAAAAAGTTCTGACACCTCTGTTTTAAGGAAACGTAGACTCGATGTGATTTGGTCTTTCTTCAACGCATATTATTAAATGCAGCGTGGATCCAATTGTAGAATATCTACAATGCAGCTGTTTTTGATTGAAAACGCTCATTTGCCGAAAGCATCCATGGTTAGCAGGAATCTCTATATGATTTATGCCGATATGGAGTGGAGACCTGTGAAGGAGACACCGCTGATTGACGGAAACCCCTTATACCGAGCACCACCTCTATGTTGCAGGCACCTCTACTGGGTTGAAACTAGGGCCGAATTAAGCCTGTGCGGGCCTGGGATAAAGGGGGGGCCCACTACAATACACAAAAACATCATAGCTGTGTATCAGTGGAACATAAAATACCTACAATCCACCCTCAAGTGATGTGACAAATAGGGAGAGGGTGGGCCCCAACCGAACTACTTTTTGAGCAAAAAAAGATTTTTGTAAGGTAAATGTGGGGACGTGTCTCAAGGTCCCACTCTTAATCCGGTTGAAATTTCTTTATAAAGAGCACCTGACACCTGAGAATATGTTCGTCCCATGCTTCCCGAAGCTATTCCCATAGCATGTCCCTTGCTAAAGCAGCCTACGAACAGCCATTCTATTTGGTGGAAAATTAAGTCGGTCGGCTGCATCGATGTCCCCTTGTATTGAGCGTTTCAAGTAGAGCTGTTTTGGCATGTTGAAGTTTCTCTGTCCGGTTTGTCTGACCCTTTCTTCCCGAATACTGAGACATGAAGAAATTGGTTCATTTTCTTCATAGCACTCGAGTCTCAAGCAAATTCAGGAGCACGAAGAGTTGAATTTCGCATCGAAAATAATCACAATTAATGACAACGTGGATCATATGCGAAAAGAGATGCAAAAGTTTCAAAACGACGTCAGAGCAGAGGTAGGAATTCGGTTTTTCTACTCATTATATTTCATTCAGCAATTTTTCTTGCTTGAATTTTCCCAACTTTATTTAACACAGCATTGAATTTCAACACGTGTCTATACGAGGCCCGATCCAATCCGTTCCTTTCCTTAATCGAGACTAAACGCCTTCCCTGCACTGAAGAACACCTCTATCCAATCTACTTTTGACGAGCTGTACCTACCAGAACAGTGCGTACAAACAAGGGTTGTTGCTCCGTTCCTATCCCCTTGGCTTAAATGTGAACAACCTGACAGTGTCCAAGCCATTCCGGATGAAGAACGAGGCTTTTCAGGGAACACGAGGCTCAATTTAATTTGTCTCCCCTCAAAATTTTTGGCGCGCAAGCAGAATTTTGCATCAGATCGAGTTTTTAAAGACAGACCCAAAGGGATCCCCTCTCGTGTGCACGTGGTCCAGGTAGTCACATCTAAGCTATGATGAATGCGAGATTTCATTCGGTTGATATTGTAAGGATTTTGACATTGACGTTTGCAGAAATCCTTTCATTGTGAGATTTTTTATATTAAAGTCTCATATTGATTAATTCATGAATTAAAACTACTTGTGCTGTTAAAAATTGATTGTTTCCTCTCATTTCCTTTTGAAAGCGTTAAGCTCATGTGTTGCCTTTGATTCTCGATAGCTCGTCAAGCAGCAAGATGAGACGACGACGTTTCTCAAACGATTGGAGGGACGACTGATTGTTATCAAAGGAGCTGTTGAAGCACATGGGCATGATCAGGTAAATCGACTTGACTTGAGTAGAAAGTTAGAGCGCTATATTTGTTTACGTTTAGATGCTTAATGACGGGGGATTTCAAGCGATGAGTAATCAGAGCGACTATAAATAGAAGCTATGCCTCAATGTCATCATTCGATAAAACTAAGATGAAGTTTGTCCCATTCTCGATACGAACATCCAGATACACCTTGGCACTGGGATGCCACCTTGAGCCACGGCATTGTGAGGTAGTGTGACCAATTCTTTCCACGCCATAGTTTGCCCCCAAGCTGTACGTGGACAACCGAATGCTGACTGTAGGATAGGTCTAGGGTATCCAGAACGGGATCAATCCTGCATCGAACTCTGGGTCATCAGTGCAGCAGACATGTACTCTTACCGTTATTCCCCAACTTCTCCTGTGTCCTCAACATTGCATTTTCGTATGAATGGCCAAATTTGAGGAAATTTATCTAAGTTTCCACTTGCGTCTTTCTTCTAGTCTGCATCAGCTGAGTGCATTAAAAGAACAAATATGGCCATGAAAACAGAACGAGAAAATATGAATCAGGTAAGGCGGGGAATTCGTGTTTTCGTTTTTAAGCCTTCGTTGTTCCTATCGTATTCACCAGACTTGATTCACGACGTTTTCTTTTCAACTTGCGTATTCTGCAACGCTCAAACGCAACAGAATCATTTAACGCAACGACCGTGCTTAAATGCTAGCAGCACTTTGAGAAACGACAGAATTTCAACGCAACGTCAGTACTATTTCTCCACCACACGCTTTGCTTTAAAGCGTCTGAGTTCAACATTAAAACGCAACAGAAAAGACATCTGCTGTGTCTCAATTCATGGCACTTTCTTCTTTGAATTTAATCCTCAGATAATTTCCCTCCCTTTTTCTCTTCAGGATTTGCTTCATGGCTTTGTCTCGGACATTACTGAAGCTCTTTCATCGAAACTTCAAAGCCTGTTTGCGAAGCAGACGGAGCAAGCAACGAAATATTTGGACTTGGTGAGCAAACCGTTTGTTATCGGCTCGGTAGCTCCGAAGTAAGAAGATGGTATCCAATGTGCAGTCACATCACTCTGCGGCACTCTCGTGTTGTGATGTGAACTCCATTGCGTCGCGTATCAACGTTAGTGGTCTTACAAAGCAAGTCTTTGGAAGACAGAAAACACAAAGTTGATTCTGAGATTTTTGACAATGACTTCCGAGTACTAGGGGAACATTTGATGTACGATTGAGTAAGCCCCTCTCGTCGTATGGATTTCAAGTGAGGCTGCAACATTTTGATCAAAATCAGCCAATTCTAACTAGCCGTCATTTCTCATTTTTGATTCAATTTTCTGTAAGGTCGACGAAGAAGTGACAGCAATGCAGCATCAAGAGACAAGTCTAGCGAAGGACATGTCAAGGTATTGAATTGATCTAGCTTTTAAAGTGAAGTATGCTGTTCAAATCCTGCTAGTGCTGTCTGTGATTTAAACACAGGTGTACAAAGTGTATCGCCTTTCCTTAGGGTCACACCTCCTCATCGGAAGAGGCACGTTCCCTTCCCCCAAACAAGGGTATGCATTTAATGGGGGGACATGAAGGAGGTAAATATGACGGAATGGTTTGGGTATTAAGTCATGCAACTGACCGCCTAAGCTGTTTTATGACATTCTTGAGAAGTCCTCTCTGGTGTTGTCCTTCTCTCAAGGCAGTTTTTAGGAAACACTTAGAGCTTTACTTAGTGGAAACACCCAGGGCTTTCAACTTCAGAGCTACTTATGGCTAATTTTTCCAAACGTTTAGGCTAAGAGCTAGTGAGTTAAGTCAATCCATCAAGCAGATTTTTCACGGTGAAATGTCTCTGGTATATTATGCATAAGTCGGCAGTAAATTGTCCACAATGAGCTTCCTTCAACGCCTAGTCTTTCCGTTTTCTTCTTATTTCTCTTTGAAAGATTTTATATCAGTTGACTCACTTCCTAGTTTGTTGTTCAGTTTTTCCATGTTCTGATAATGGCAGTTGTTATTCATTTTCCAGTCACACAGACTCGGCATTGAGCGATGCCCAACGGTATGCAACTGCTGTCGAAACAGGATACTCCAGCTGTCTTGCAAAGAGTGACCAAACTGAACGACAGGTGCGTGACGATTCGATTACACGTTTCAGTAAAACTGCGGCATTTTCTCTCGTTAACGAGCAGATCGTAGGACTGGCTGATCCCACGTGAAGTTCGAAATATGTTCAGCAGAATAGGGCTATGTTTGTTCTAATGACGTCATTGTCATCGTCTCTTAGATTGAGGACAAGTATGAAGTACACAGCTCCCACATGCAAACAATTCGCTCTAGTGAAGAAACTTTCTGTAGAGGACTTTGTGAGGTGAGACGTTGGCAAAATTATTCCCTGTGTATATTTTTTGATTTGTTGGATTCATCAGAGAAATATTTGTAGCAGACAACCTTTTATGTAGCTACATTTCTCCCGACGATATGAGCAGTTTCTTAGCTGATATTTTTGAAGAGAAGAGCTACTTCTGGAGTATAAATCGTTGGGGGAGGGGGGAAGGGATGCTATCCCTCAGTTAACCTGTTCTCTTTTTAAATCATGATATCCGGTGCTAAGTGAGACTCTTAAGTGATATGGCCACATATAAAGTACTTTTCAAGAAATCATCCATCGTTCTCTTTCAGTTTCTTAGCTTTGTAGAACTGTATAATTTAGGCTTTCCAAGAGGAGACTCAATGACATTGGCAAGTCTTGCTTGAGGGTAGGACGGGTGGGGCTATTCCCGTCATATCCACCCCTCACTTGCGGGACTATATCTGAACCTTACTACTAATTCTACTTTGACTTTTGCATCGAGAGATACATGTCAGGTGAATCACGAGCTTTGGCCTATCGACTGAGCAAGATTCAGCTATGTAATTCTACGTCGTACAATCGTGGCGCTAGTCGAAACGATTTTTTCCCTCGATAGCTAGTTGCGGGTTTTCTAGCAAGATACGCTTGGCCAAAGAAACCATCGTAATAATGCCATCATAGTGTAAGTTTCCCAAAGGGATACCTTTTAGACGCAGATGTATGAGGGAATTTCAGGCAACTGGTGTAGTTTTGACCCCATGAATGTCTCACTTGTCAGTTTCCTAGAATCTGTTTCCTGATGACAAAGGAGAAAGATATTGCGAACTTCCAGCCACCATTAGATGCGATGCCTTGCACCACTTTTGATGTTAAATTTCTGCTTCTTCTTTTGCTTAGTCCCTGGAAGGAAACCAAGAGAAGCTCGGCGCTTTTACGAACGACAGTGCTACACGTCACCAAACTGCGTTGAACGAATTCTTAGGGGAGGCCCAAGTGAGTATGCTCGTTTCTTCGTCTCATCTTTCTCGTTCTTGAGCGTCCATGCCAGTGACGTCACTTTGCTTCTTTTCCCGTTCACTCAGTGCATCGGAAGAGGTTAGCTAACGCGGTGATATTGGTTAGAATCATTGCCCCAACATAGCACCATGCAAATCCACTGTTCCATTGAAGAAGCGAAGCCCAGCCCCCGTTTCTGCTTCCTTCTGCGTTATTACGCTACGCAGTAACGGCGTACATCTTCAGCGAGAGCAGCATGAGAACGTGTTTGATTTTTTTTTCAGGTTATGATGCATAAAGAAAGCCAGTTCGCGGAGAGAGTCGCAAATAAAACGAGCGATGATGCCCGCGCTTTGAAGGAAGCGAAGAATGGCATGGAACACGACGTCACGCAAGAGCTAAGCGCGTGCTCCGCACACACGCAAGAGGCGCTTCACAGACACGAGAATTTGAAAGAAGACGTCGATGCTTTCATGAATGACGGTCTGCAAAGAGTTACACCAACAGGTGAAGCGATTTGATTTTTAATCCAATTCATCATTGTCGTTTGAAGTATGTTGATGATTTGCTAGAGATCTTCCAAGATGCCGTTTGGCGAGTGGGACGACGGCTTATTGGTAAGGTGCTCTGACATGTGATTCTACCTAGATGTCAAAGGTAGACATTTGGAGACTTGAGAAGCTTTTGCTTATCCAGCTGTGTCCATGTCCTTCCTCTCGATGTGACCACACCTCGCGATTCCTACGCCTGGAATTACAGAGAACTTGCCACTCTCCTTACTGCAATGGAATGTCAAGCGTTGTATCAAGCGATTGTGTTGCGTCGAGATGAACGACCAGGGTACTGCCTTATCAACGCAGTTTCTCAATACCCTGAAATCTACCCCCGAGTATGCTGGGTAGAAAGCACAAAATTGATTCATTGCTGATTTTTCTTGGTTTGAATATCTTGAAAAGAGAACCTGTTCATTGAAGCTTCTTAGGTAAAACTTTGTGCTCACATCGAAAGGAATGACCAGGCCATTTTTCGGCAAGTTCTTTGGTCTCATGATGATATCTTAGGTGCCAGAGAAAGCAACTTAAATGGTTGCTGTTTCTATTCTAGGAATGACGCCTCAAAGGAGGCCATTTTCATATCCTCAAGATCTTGCGAAAGCCGACGATCATGACATGATCATTGCCAGATTCAGAAGCGAGAATGATCTTCCTGTTCTCGAACTGGATGAGGTGAAGTTTTGTTTGTAATTTTTCGTGTATGTAATTGTTTCAATTTCATTGCATAAGCTTAATCAACCTTGTTCACGGGTCGAAGATTCCTTATCATGCTCACCAAAGCAAAGTGAACTTGAGCACCAAACGAGCTCGAACCATAAGTTGTAGCAATAAACGGGCGCAATCGTATCACCAATGCGAGACCTTCAGCGCTATAGACATGCGCTTTAACCTCTGTTCTAATTACCCTTTCTACACAGGGCTAACCCCCTCCCCCACCCCTCATTAATCTCACAAGAATGCGATGATCTTTTGGGGCTGGTAGCCCAACCGGTGTAGCTTTCGTCTATAATTCTCAAGCTTTCGGGTTCCATACCGGCTCCTCCTAGCTCAGCGCATGAATAGCGCTGTTTGGGTTATCTGACCCGTGCGATTTACCGTCCAGAAGCTGGTCTTAGGTGCAGTCCTCAACTCGGCCAAAAGAGCTTCCCTGGTCTAGTGCCAGCGAAAAGGAGATGCGACGCCTCGCCGGTAGGACAATTACGACGTTAAGCCACTCGGGTGGATTCCCTTTTCAACTGACTTTTTACAAGTCTGGGAATATTCGTAGCCGTTAATCGCCCTTTTGGAAGATAACTGTGACAAATCTCTTTTCTCAAATAGGAGGATGATGCTGAGGTCGAAAATGGAAACAGCGAAGAGTCAAATGTTGATGATGAGAAATCGAGCCTTCCAGAAACCATTTCAGTAAGTGTTCTAACGTTGAAGCCATTGAACCGAAAATTGTCACTTCCTAGCTTTGATTGTAGCTGTATTTGGTTGTCTTACACAGGATTTTTTCCTGCATTTAAGGCATCGTATTCCTCATGTTTTTCTCAATGCTAGTATATTTTCAGACTACATCTCTTTAATACAGCCATTGCCAATATACTTCCCTTCTGTTACTTGCTAGATGATTTAAGTGAGAGAAAAGCACCTGAAAATTGCCAATCATTGCGTTAGGTCGACTGCTCTACTCTTTCGTCCGCACGGAGGAGAAACAATTAATCTGCACACCCAGGACAATTGCATGTTGAAGGATCTTCAGCTGACTTTGATTTGTTGATGTTTCTTTTCAGTCTACGGTTGGTAACACGAGTGAGAAAGAAAACCTTCCTTCGCCATTGGTAACAAAAGCAAAACAATATCAAAACACGGGAAATGAAAGAATGAAGCAACCATTGCGGACAGCTAATGTTAACTGAGGAGGAGATATTGTCGCCCGCACGATTGCCGTAACACGAATGAACTGATCAATTTCCCCTATTTATCCCATATGGTAATCACGATAGATTCAGCTGTTTTTTGTGCTGACCCTCGACGTTGGAGGTGACTAGAGGTGAAAAATGAGAAGAGATAGGCGAAGGAGGATTCTAATGCGTGCATGCAAACCACGAAATAGTATGACGATCGATTTGCCTGTTTTGGGTTTGCAGTGAATTTGTATGTAGAAGGAGCAGAATTGAGCATGCTTTTTGTCTGATATAACCTTGTAACCTTACCATGACCCTTTGACGTTCATTCTGCACCATCTTCGTGTAAGTCACTTTCCAAGAGGTCAACATCTTGTAAATAAGCGAATACTTTGGCATTTACCATTTACCCATTTATGTATATATTACCGTAACAAATCTTCTTCGTTTCAACTTGTTATTTTCAGATAAATTGCCTTTTATATACAGTTCAAACTTTCATTGATTCGTCTTTAATTTCTGCTGAGTATTCTTGCTGTAATGGTTGCTGTTTTGAGAGGATTTTCAAGTTAGCTGGTCAGAGAAAAAGTTTGGTCGCGCATTTATAAAGCAGTTCCGATAAACTTTTGTCAAATATATATCAACATAAAGTGTCCAAAGGGTATTCAATTTTATGAAAATGAATGGATGCATAATGTGAAATTGTGCAGTGAAAGGAAGAAGAATGTCTAGCGTGATTGCCATGCAAATTAGAATGACCCTGAAGCTAATTTTGAATGGATCCGGTCAAACTCAAAGGCTTGGCAACGAAAATTCCTATATTGCTTGCTAAGCGAAAAGCTTATTTTAGTTAAGAAAAGCTGTTCCCGGAGAATCTGAACAAATTTAACGAACGAAATTCAATATAGATGTGTTTAAGAATTGACTGAAGATTTTTGCATATATTATCAACAACAGATTTTGAATAAGGTTTGCCATTAAATAATTTTATTTCAAAAAAGCGAGGACTAAGTGTACTTGAAAAAACTTATTCCATTGACTGTAGGCAAAAAGTACGCATTCACCTAGCTCTCACTGCAAGATCAAGCAGCCAAGGCAATCATTGCATCTAAAGCAGTGATTTCTTTTGCTTGTTTAAGTTTTGCTATTTGTCACAAGGGCAGAAAGGAAGATGATTTTTTTTTATTTAGTGACGGATTATTAAGCACAACGGAGATCACAACTTTGACTAGTAAGGAAGATGGGCTGGTGCAAAGATTAAGGTGAAACGATGAAGGAAATTGTGTGTGTTTGCCTGTGTGTGTGTGTTAGTGTGTGTAGGTGTGCATGTGTGTGTGTTTGTGTGTGTATGTGTTAGTGTGTGTAGGTGTGTGCGTGTGTGTGTGTGTGTGTGTGTGTGTGTTGGTGTGTGTATGTGTTGGTGGTGTGTATGTGTTGGTGTGTGTATGTGTGTGCGTGTGTGTTTGTGTGTGTGTATTTGTGTGTGTGTGTGTGTGTGTGTGTGTGTGTGTATTTGTGTGTGCGTGTGTGTGTGTGTGTATGTGTGTGTGTGTGTGTGTGTGTGTGTGTGTATTTGTGTGTGCGTGTGTGTGTGTATGTGTGTGTGTGTGTGTGTGTGTGTGTGTGTATTTGTGTGTGCGTGTGTGTGTAGCACATCAAAGACCCTCAAGGGAAATTCAGAATCACCGAATGGATTGGATGAACACAAGCATTTAAGTGTTTTTCTATTCTCCAAGGTATTGATCAGACACAAAGCAAATGCTCTAGATAATTGTGTACGTTTTTGTATACCCATGACAAACGAGTGTTGGTAACGCCTTTGCGAAGGTGTGTTATCTTGTGAAGCCATTCAAGTCCGCTGCATTCTAGAGTTGGCAGTGTAGCTGTCATTAAAACCAAGCACTCGCAAGGTATTTGGCATCAGCAGATCTTAGCAACGTCGAAGATGTTCGAGCTCAGAGAATTGAATCCGCAAATTGGCGTCAGTTGATGAAAAGAAAAAAGTGACAGGGGAGTGGGACCACGGTTTGAAACCCATTTTAAAAGCTTCTCGTCTCGAAGCATTGGTTTCTTCAAGAATGAATAATCGTTTTATAGGACCACCATGATCCAAGAGCTTCGATCCAAAAGATGGGCCTAACTAGCCTTGACTAGAAGGGTTTATCCACCTAAAAGAGTATCAACGTTTTTGCTGACCTCGATATTTGCAAATTGTCTTGCCTGGTTTCGATTTATAAGGAACTCATCATTCAAATCTAAGATCAATAAACTGCATCTGATCTCTCTCTCTCCTCTTAGCCTTTTGCTTCCTTCTTTTTTCCTTTGTTGCGGCTTTGTGTAGGCCATCATGGCCTTTTCTTAACATAACTCACTAAAAAGAAAAATCTTTTTATACCAACAAGAATCTACCTTGAATCGTTCTTGATGCAAGGCCACGTGGCTTCGGATCCTGCACCACGTTTCTAATCCAGGAGCCATTTTCTTTAATTTTGACTGCATTCAATTCTGGATCACTACCCCCGACTTCATTTGAAGGCAGATACCATAGACGGTCATGGACAGAGCTCTGAATTATTTCATATTTGTGAGATATTACTGGTATTTGGATAGCTATCGGAAGGAACCAGTACCAGCGTATTATTCACGTATTACAAGGACAAGCAGAATCTCTTTTCCCTCATGAATGGCGCAAGTGATTTCAATTAGATAGATTTAGCTTCTGTTGTTGTAGAGAAAAGGCGGCCAAAAGATTGTTGCAGGATTGACCTCCGACCATGAAACTAAAATAAGAACATCGTTATGATGCGGTCGTGATACTTGATGGCCCAGACCGACTACCCCACTTGGTTCGAGGTGCCTGTAAAAGTGGTAGGTGCTACTAGACATCACTAGCCTATGTACTGCCGGGTCAATTAACTATCAGAAATTCAAATCAATAAGAAGATCTTTTTGGATGGCAAGTGATGCCTTGAATTGGTAAATCTCAAAGTTAATAATCAATATTCTGCCAAAACAGTTCTCGTTGAAAATCATGTCAATTTAAGACATCTCAAATCATAGCCACGGTTTTCCTCTATTCAGTCACAAAAACAATTCTTTCAAGCTAAGCTTCTGCACCATCCTTGCGATGTTTTTGTGTTTTTCGATCATTGGATATAGAATCTCGCTCATTCTCAAGGAAAATTCGCTCGCGAACTTATTCAGCACCGTCACCTCGATACTAGCAATGAATTGGTATCCGCACAATTGATCGTAGTCCGTAAAGGTGACCGTAGCGTTACCGTTGACGTCGTCTATCGCGTAACATCCATGAGATATGGCGTTCGTGATGTGAAGCAGCGGTCTCTTGTTAGGAAAAGTGTCTTCTTTGGTATCTACCGGTAAACAGATCGACATCAACTGCTGCTCAAATTTTGCCTTAACTTCATCGACCAGCTGCCATAGTTCGCTTTGCCTTGAAGTCTTGCTGTTACAATGATGCTCGTTTTTATTGTTACCAACACAGCTCTGTTGTTCTTTCTCGATTCGCACGCAATCAATAACTCTTTCTAATGACTCGAACGGTGCTATCAAAACTGTGAACCAGTACCCAGGCAGCAGATGTCGATTTCCAAGCGGCGTCCCGATTGCTTTACCGCTTCTTATTGTCAATCGTTGGTAATCACTGTCTGTTATCAAACTGTTTATTGTATGCCCAGAAATGTAACCATCATTGATCCGTTCTATAAAGCCCAGAAAGGCGGAAGTAGAGTCCATGTTTATTTCCTGGTAAGAATTCTAAGAACAGCTTTGAAGAAAGGGCTTTCTATTGTCTGTAGGCTTCCCCTCTTTCGACCCTTGTTAGCTTTTTCGGGGAAACTTAGGCCAGCACCTCTGACACTCCTTTCATTTGCTCTGAATTCTTGGTTTTTCTGCCAGGCTTAAACTCCCAATAAAACTTGTCTCTCCGTTTTCGATATCCTTACTGCTCGGATTCAAGACATGATTTCGCGCACCTTTGAAGTAATTCCTTCCCATTCATTTCCGACTGTCTCCTCCTTTCGCATCAGATGCTTCGTAACAACTGCATCAGATTCTACAATAAAATCACAAAAGGGTTTCAATCCTAAATGAATCTTTTATCTATGAAGCTTTATTTGCCAACATTTTTGAAATTCTCAGTCCCTTGCCGTCTGCTTCAAGTTTGGCTTTTGTTTACAAGCCAATGCAGCGTGTGACTTCCTTTGGTTTCTACAGTGCTTAGAAAAGCTAAACCATAAGTATTATGCATATCATAATAGATAATTGAATTCTGCAGATACTGAAGAATACTGAAGTAAAAGATGTTGGATGGGGTGCTAAAACAATTATACTCTATGATTGATATTTGTGAACTTTTGTTTGCGCGATCAATCAACTTTGGATAGGTAGTGTGAATCTCATTGATTCAAGTCAACGAATAGCAATGACTGTGTAGTTTGAGAATCATGGAAGTAGACAATGAAAATGCTTTCTCGGTGTCGAATCCCTTACGTGACTTCGAACTTTTTCATTGTTTTGTTGATATGGCCTTTTATTGACAGTAAGTAATCAAATATGAATTGTTGTGGAGAGAGCTCGAGACGGATATTCGGGAAGAGAGATAGATATTCAGAAATACAGAGATTCAGAGAGACAGACAGAGTGATATGTACTGATATAGCATCCTGCATGCATAAAGCATTACATGAACAAGTGATAAGCTGAGGTATTTCATTGCGCAACAAAAGCGCAAACAAACGCTGCTTTTACCAGTATATGAAATCTCTATGCAAACAAGTGTAGATTTTTACGATAAATCCAGTGTTTTGCTTAAGTTGATCACAATGTGACTTTGGAGTGCTTAAGTTGATTTCAACTGGATACGTAAGTTTTTAATGTAATCATTGGGAGCTTTTGCAATATACAAAACAGCTGCCTCAAGTATGACCGTGTATGAATTAATGATTTATCGGTATGCATCTTAAACTGCTCAGTCAGTGGTGCGGTTGTCTTGAGATTTCAAGGGGCTAGGTTCGATACCAGTCCTCGCCAACCCAGCGTATGAATAGTATAGTTCCTGCGTTCAGACTTGCATGGTTAATTGCCTTAGATTTGATGGAAGCTATGTTGCTTTAACTAAATAAAGTGCATGGAATGAAATAGGATGGACTTCCTTTGCTATTCAGCTGATAGCTACATTTTTGTTTATACACATGATTCTACCAAGATGTCAAAGGTAGAAATTTGGATAATGAGAAGCTTTTTGCTCATCGAGTAGTGTCCAGGTCATTCCTCTCAATGTGACCACACCACGTGATCCCTACGCCTGGGATTACAGAGAGCTGGCGAATCTTCTCAATATAAGTGAAATTTTAGCAGATATGGGACTCGAACCACTGACCATAGGATCAATGCGCAAGAATCTTACCATTGAGCCATTCTGTTACCAACCTACTATCCTACATTATTAAGAGACTTCGAAGGCGTAGTGTCAGGATGGCTCCGTGGTAAGATTATTGTGCAAGTAAGGTCAGTGGTTCGAATCCACCCTCAGCTTGACTCTCACTTACGGTGAGAAGAGTCGCCCACTCTATGTAATTCCAGGCGTAGGAATCACGAGGTGTGGTCCCCTCGTAACGTAGGACTAGAAGACTGCTCGATAAGCAAAAAGCTTCTCAGCGTCCATTTACAATATGTCAAAAACGCTTTGTTCCGTCCAGAGGCAGAGCAACTGCCCAAGCCTTCCTTGATCAAGAAAGGACCAATGAAATTATGTTCAAGGAAAGCTAGTTCTATTGTTAAAGATCTTTTTGGCTTCGTTGCAATCTTGAGACCTCCATTACAACACCGATTGAATTTCAATCCTAAAAATGCTTTCAATATTTTCACTATTTGTAAGGCTTCCAGAATGATCGTACTAACATATGTTAATAAAATGTGGTGATGCCCAATATTGATATTCTGAAGTCCTTTTGTTTGACACTCTATAAAACAGAATTATTTTTACAATTTGCTTCACAACCGCTCGTGCCTGTATGATACTAATAAGAAATATAGCAAATAACAAAGACAGGTTGCCAGCAACAGTAGGATAGTATCAGCAAATGTTTTCGAAAAGCCTTCATGAGAGCTTAAACATACTGGTGGCTATGTTTTACCAGAATAAGTTTCTGAAATACGCAGAATAATTTCATTTTATCAGAGTCAAGTTTCTTTCCCACCAATACCTTCTCTGTAGGCTTGAAATACCCTCCCCCTTCCCCCCCCCCACTTCTTAACTCCTTTAACTTCCGACTATGTACATTAGTAATCTCATTCAAATAAAAAGGCCCCCCTCCAATGAATAATGCCCCTCAAAACCTACTTTATCTTATTTAGGAAATTTTTCTGACGAGCCTGTATCAATTTATCTTATTGCTGTTCTAAGGTCAAGACAGTCAAACAGACAAACATGGGCAGTCATCTAGCTAAGTTGCAATCAATTGGCAGGTGTATCTAGAATCTTGCATATATTCATTAAACTTGCGATTAAGATAAAAGAGTGACCGGGCTGAATCAAACTCTTGAAGTCGACCTGCTGCCAAGGGATTTTAATACTGCATGAGCTGTTGAGCCTTGAGATTTCTCAGCCTTTTGGCCTGCACTTCTCGTTCTAAACGTTCCTTCTCCAAGTTTTGCTTATAAACTTGACGTGATTCAATTGTGATCAGTTGATTTTTCTCTATAGAAATTTCCATGCCGTCTTGATAATGGCTTTCTAAACAAGCATCGTTTTGCTCAATTTTTACATTTCTAAACTTTGACGAACGCAGAAGCAGTTTCGCTTTTAGAGTAAACCTTCCAGCTTTCTTATCAAGCCTTGATGTAACCAAGATCGCAGAAATCGTGCAAGCCAGCGGAGATTCTTTGGCATTTGCATTTTCTGATTAAGCAAAGCCGGGTTATGCTATGTTAAGTTATGTTTAAGAAAAATAGTTACCACGCCTTAATGAGAATACTGATTGATAGAATGAAAATGTAATATGGAAAAGCAACGAAACTGCAACAATAAAGCAATAAATATGCAATCTAATGAATGGAGATGAGATCTAATCAATGAATACGAGATCTAATGAATGAATGTGCAATCTAATGAATTAATATGCTATTGCATTTGTATGACTCTTTTCATGTGTATAGCACTCTCAACACTGCTAGAAATTTAATCAAGGGGTAAAATTTTTTATTCCTCTAAAATAGGCCACATAAGTTCTACAAGTTCTTAAATAATTGTCAGTGCTGATTTCACTAAGGATGCATTTTGTATCCATTGGCCTTTCCCAATCCTTGTGAAGACAACTCGTATGTTCTATGATTCAGAAAATGTGCGCTACGAGGACTTTTCCAGCAAACCATGATAAATTTTGCCGATACTGCTTGAAAAAGGTGTCAAGTATTTTAACTTTCATGTCATTTTCATTGTTCTGTTATAATTATATATCATCAAAAATGTCAAGTTTTTGCTGACTTTTAGCTCCACCTAAACAAGTCCTGCCGGTTCTACTTTCTTCAGCAGTTTGAAGGCGCTAGAATCATTAATGCTATGTCAGAGGAATGCTAGCCGACGCAAAATTGTTGCAATCTATATCAACAACGTCATTGGTCATTGCAACCATGTGACAGACGAAGAATTCACGGCATGATAAATGACCAACGATTTATGTCTGAGTAGAGCTAACAGTGTTTGGTTGGACCCTGTCAAACTGTTTGTTGAACAGCACGAGATCTGGATACACGTGCGATACACTATCGTCAAAGGATGCCCATAAGCATTCATTACTTGAATTTTTTTCTTGCACGAGAATGTTTGACATACTTTCTGAAAGCTACTCACCTTTCAAGAAGGCTTTTCCCAACTCAGCTGTTTTTTTGAACGAAGCAGACGCTTTCCTGAATAGAAAAAGGACTTCATCAATTGCAATCGACCAGACATCGCTAACACCACCCCACTTGCTTCTCTGTTACATACAGTTTTTAACGAGACTTACGCTTGTCATCTCTCGTTCGTAAAATGAAAGGTAAACGCAGTGCGCGAGTGAGTCATATAGCTAACAAGCCCCTAAGATACCGGCATTGAGACTACTCCAACTTATTTAGTGATAACCAAAGGATAAGATGGCATAAATTGCAAAACCAAACATGGTCGAGTCAAACGAGCCATGCGAGTCGCTTAAATGAGAGGCTGTGAATGCGAGAGAGAGCCTGCCCAATTATCTCACCTTTCATGGTAGGCTTACCTTGAATATTTTCACTCCTTGCAGACGCCTTGAGGATCCGCACACGAGAATCTTCCTACAAGATATGTTTCACAATACGCTGGTACCTGTTTGTAAAGCGTTTCACGCCAAGCATTAATTATGAATAACAACACATAATTTTTCAAAACTCGCTATAATTAATTATTTCAATGGAATGCAAGGCATGGCTCGTCAGCTACAGATACACCTGCCTTGCATTTGTCCTGCTTGTTTTTCCAGTGCTGGATTCTCTCCGTCCCATACTTCCCGTCACATCGTGGATTGTTTTGCAGTAGTAATACCAAAAATGTACATAAAGCTTCAGTTAGCCTAGGCTCAGACGGAGTATGTCTGATAACTGATGGTTGAAGATCAGAGATTATCATTGCCCTTCTTTAAACTCTTTTAATCTTTCGAAGTGGACGGTAAGCCGATTTTGAGTGGGAGAATCCAACTTGCTGCTTTAATGTCCCAGCATGAATAACAAGCAAATAGCAATAACAAATAATGATATATAATAATGATAAATGATGATGAATAACAATGATAAGCTATAATAATAAATGATAGTAATATATAATAGTAATGAATAATATAAATTAATTCTTTATCTAAGGTTGGCGTGTCTAATAGCTCGAGGCTTATTAATGCCAACCATTTTGATACGATATTATCAACAAACAAAACGCAATAAAAAGAAGAACACGAATCCATCTAAATAAAACCTAAATTTGCAATGAAAACTCCTACATAATATACAGTTGCATATGAAACTCCATGCCTTTCTTCTTTCAAATGTCTTAAAGATTTGGAATTCTTTTTGTGCAATGGTGAGTTTCGCCACAGATTCTGTGGAAGGAAACTTGCAGTTTCCAATCCATATGCTACAGCCCCTCTGCTGCATCTTTGTTCGTTCGGTGGTACCGTCGTATATTGGAAAGAGTGCGGAGGCATACCGCAGGGGACTGTAGCTCAAAATTCTAAGTTTTTCGTAATAGATGCGATATCGGTGAGAGAGGCAAAGGAAAAAGTCCTCATAAAGTCCAGCTACTTGGAAAAATTCGGAGCCGCGTTATCTGGTTTCTGCTATGCTCAGAATCGAGCATGCTAAGCAGTTTATTGAAAAAAGGATGTCCCATCAAGAGGGTCGTTAAAAAGGGCAGCCATTTCTGGTTGTTAGGACGGACGGTGATGGAAACAAGGGGGTTCTCATTGAATCGAGGTTAATACGACAGGGTAACATATGCAAATACATTCCACGTGGTTTCGGGAGTTATGCGCTTCTGCAAATCAAGCCACAATTTAGCGAATGGTAATTCAACATCTACACACCGCAAAGTCGTTGTGATTGTCTTTAATGGAAATTGCACTTCGAATAGAAACTGAACACCGTAATTCTATCAATGGCTAACCTGCCGATAGGAACTCGACGCCTCGCTAGCTATTTCCGACAGAATCTTTTCTCTCCACCACCTACAAGCACTAACAATGTTTTTGCATAGCGGGCTGGCCTAATCCCACACGATGATCGCGCCCGTTTCGTCGCTTTTCTAAATATCCATGGGTTTTGCTTGTTTTTAGACTAGGGAGTGGCAACTGATGAAAATAATTGCGGTCAATTGGTCTGATTACGTTGGGTAAAATCAAATTTCAACTGAGGGAGGCAGGTGTGTGTGCAAATTCAGGAAAATAGAATCTCAATAATTGAATGCCAATTAGATGGGTGGAATAACAAAAAGAACTCGCGCCTACAATTCAACCAATCTTGAAATCTAACGATGCTGAACTATAAATCTAACATTAACAATTTAAAGTGATTATATGTCATGGTGTTAGGATGGATAAGAGTCTAACGTGCTTGATTACATATGCAACGGTTACGCTTCAACTTCATTCAGAATGTGAAGACTTGCTGTCTTTTAATCATTCAAGGTGTAGGAATCACTGGATTGGTCTCACGGGGAGGAAGGACCATGATACTGCCAGACAAGCATAGCTTCTCGTCGAGGTTCTTAAATCTTCCTCGGATGCTTGGTGGAACAAATGAAGTAAAAATTCCTTGTTAGTGTCAAATGGACCTTTTTTGTGGAACGAAGAATCGAAATGATGACTTTGAAACTTCTCTTATACATTGCACAACGCAACGTAACAGCCGAAAGTAGATTTCAGGCATCGAGAAAATGTTGATCAAGAAGTTCCCTGTTTTCCCTCTCGACGTGACAACACCACTTGATTCCAAAACCTTAAATAATAGGGTGCTAGAGTCCTTCCTCACTCCAGTGAAAGTGATGGTTGGGCCGATGCTTTAACCACTGACATTTGGACTTGTGAGAACGTGCTTTGTCTATGAGCTTCCCTGACTACTGAGCCCCTCAGCTTTCCATCATCACAATGATCGCAACTAGTACATAGTTATGCATGGCTTGGCCAGAATTGCCCATTTTAACAACTTAAACCTGACCTCAATATGATCTTCACCTAAACTTCAGTCAACATAATCTTCAGTTAATCAGGCTTTTTCTATCACTGCAGATTTTCTTTCTACCAAGGCATTAATACATCAATACCTTTGATCTGTGCGACATTACCAATCACTTGGCAGCTGCAAAGCAGGATAAGTGCCCCACCTGATATGCTATAGAATATTTCTTAAAGTTTAAGTGGAGTGGATTAAAGGCAGCGAAGCATATGTGACCTGATGGAATCAAGTAAGACAGCAGTTCCTGTTGCTGGCTACAAGAATAGATTATCATGCTTCGGAATTCGTTTAATTTGAATTCAGGAGAGGATTACGTCTGACAATAGATATACTTCGTCCTGGTGAACGAAAATACAATTTTTTGATTAATAATGATAATGATAATCATCATTATCATAATGATAAGAAGTACAACTTCTGTGCAAAAACTACTCCCAACTGCTCTATTCACTCTTGGACCTGGATTAGTCCCAGTGTTCAGACACTCCAAAGCTACTCAGCATGATTGAATATAATATATAATATATGATATATAACAATTGATAACAATAATAACGATAAATCGAATTTTCATACACAACAATCTATCAGCGCAATAGTGCACTGTTTTCACTAGAGTCTTGTAGCTCTGCATGGCGTTAACGACTTAATGTTTTAAGAAACGGTTTCCCAGAACGAACTCTAGGAAGAAGCAAAATAAAATTTAAATTTTCCGTTGGCGCAACTTGTACAAGTTTCACATGCGTGTTTATTAAATGAAATGAGGTATTAATCACTCCAAACAGCCAGAGATCTCTCTAGAATTAGTTACGTTTGACAGAGGTCAAGAAACTTTCCCATCCAACCCAGTAATTAACGGATTGATCGGTTACGGCAAGGCTTCCAGGTTGAAGAACTGACCAGGATAGCTTGCTTTTTTAACGTTTTAGGAACGGACGTAACGATATGGGTATTGTACTGCATAGCCACCAGTCTATTTCCGAAGTGTCTAATTTCTACATGCAAGTAGCAGTAATCTACTCCTGGAGCTTCTATCACCTTAATGCAAGGTAAAATAGCATAATTCATTTTGTTGAACGTTAGCAATAGCAACAACTAAATCACGCTTGCGTCTCAAAGACAAAGCAAGAGTGGAGAAAACACATGAATATCAATCGGCTTTCATTCCCTTCTGCTTCCATTGGCCTCACTACTTTTCAACGCTTTTTTAGACATATTCAGGCTTCTTAGAGACGACTCCTTCATGTATTCTCGCATAAATAGCTCCTCTTACCGGCCTCTGGAGTGATCTTCCCTTGACTAACATGCTATGCAACACTCTTTAACACCTCTCAAAGACTTTATACAACTCCGGGAGATTAGCAACCTGCAGAATAGTTCCATCTTCGGAGAGTGATTTAGGCGGCAGTAGCCCGTGTCTCAAAGCTGGAAACAACACATGCTCCACGATCCATTTCCATGGCCTGTCTTTTACGACGCCGTCTTCAGTCATTCTCTCGACTGGCTGTCCTGATATGTTCGTATCTTCATCGTTACTTACGGGCTTTATGTCTAGAGGATTAGGCCCGAATGCGAACAAGGTGCTGCACACATCTGCAATGGTGTGAAAGCATTCTTCCTCAGCATCCCAGTTCACCTGAAACATAGACAGGGAATAAACACAGCTTATAAGGGATCAGATTGTCTCAATAACAACAAAATTTACTAATCTTTACTACTCTAGAATTATAAAGGCTTGTGATATCTCAAAAACACGAAGCTACCATTAAAACTCAGAGCTAATAACAAATATGATTTTCTTCGCATGAAGCATAGCAAGGAGCTGCTAGTAAAGATAAGTTGTATATGGATTCAATATGATGGAAAACCATTCGTAAAAAAGTTCAGTTTCATTCGTTAGCGCAGGATGAAGCACCGACGAGTCAAAACCACGCCAAATCGTGAAGATGCTTACGAAAGCACTAGAAGGATAGAAGCATCCAATATACTGGACTTTCTTTCACACAAAAAATTATATTGATAGGATGGATAGCTGTGGTTATGTCGATTCGTTACAGACGTAATGGTCGGTAGTTGTGGGGTCAAGTTCAACTTTTACTTAGAGTGAGAAGAACTGGTTGTTTTCAGAAGTTTAAGGCGTGTGGGAATCACAGATTTGATCACATCACAAAAAATAACCAGGAAGCTGCTCGATAAGCTTAGATTCTCAGTGTCCTAGAATCTATCTTGTGGCCCATGGATGACAGAGATCTTGAAAAAGGTGGCCTTTTGAGAAAGGATCATTAAATTGCTTGATAAGCGTAGCTTCGCACTAATACGGAATCTGTCATGTGATTCATGGATTATAGGAATCTTGAAATAACTTCACATCGTGAAAAAGGAAAAGGATATTGCTCGATAAGCATAGCTTTTCAGTGTCCTAAAATCTATCTCCGTATGCTAGGTAAAAGTTATGAAAAACAGCAATGCGATTATGTGATCAATAGTATTTGTGATGATGATGATGATGATGATGATGATGATGCCATTGATAAAGGTGATTATGATGGTGACGATGATGATAATGGTGATGATGATAATGGTGATGATGATAATGATGATGATGATGGCGATGATGATGGTGATATTGATAATGTTGATAATGACATTGATAATGGTAATGATGATAATGACATTGATAATGGTAATGATGATCATGGTGATGGTGATGATGATGATGATGATGATGATCATGGTGATGATGATAATGATCATGGTGATTATGATTATGATCATGATGATGTTGATAATGTTGAGGACGATGATGGCGATGATTAAATTAAACTGGTACGATCGTCACAGTTCCTTAGTAACACCTCATTTCAACAACCACAGCACGTTCTCATGTGATTAACTTAATACCCTTATCGACCGGTCCATTTGAACCACTAACGAAGATAGACTTCAAAGCCATGCAACGCAAGCAGAAAGCAAAAAATGGAGGCTACTTACGTCAGTTGCTATTTTCAGTAAGAACATTGGAAGCCTGTAGAGATCTGGATTGTACTTTTTCAAAAGCAATGGAATGGCCAGTAAATTACCGTCACTATCGATCTCTATCGAGAAATAATCAAGCAACATATCTGCTTTCGTTTTCAGTAGGTCTGCCACATATTTTGCAAGCTCTTCTTTAGGGCCGTCTGATTGAGTCCAGCCACTTTGCTCGTGTTCTAAGGCCATCAGTGCCAAATCATAAATAGGAGCTGGATTCGTCAGTCTCATGAATCCGAAATTACCGAATTTGAAAATGATGATTTGGTAGAAAAGTTCCTTCGTTAACTTCGTCGTGTTAGCAAGATACAGCTTCGTGCTGTGTTGCAGTAGAACTTGGCACCTTTCCACGCATCCGACAAAGATGTGGTCCTCCAGCAATGCCTTCAGTGCCGGATGCTCTTTTTCATCAATCGACTTTCGCAAGTTTTTCACGCTCGTTAGTCGAATTTCTCTTCTCAATCCAGAAGTCAAGTCTGCTGGCGAATTGTCAGCTCGCTTCCTTTTAACTAGTCGGGATAATAAAAGGCAAAAATTGCGTAAATGACTTGTCGATGGTAAATGAGCATTGGTCTATAGTATGGTCCATGATAACAGGCTCCGTCTCGTGCCAGATTTAATCAAGAGTGGACAGAGTCACCGGTAGTTTTGGAAGTACGGATAATCATAGCTTCTCAGTGTCCTGAAATCTACTTCATGATTCGTGAATCGTGGAAACTTTTACACGACGTGACATTATGAAAATGGACCAGCACACTGAGCAATGATCATAGCTTCTCAGTAACATAAAAATATACCTTATAATTCACGAATCATAGGAACCTTGATATATTACGAGAAAGGACCAGGGCACTGTTCCATAAGCAAAGCGTCTCCGTATCCTAAAACCTACTTTCGGATGCCACGTGGGAGTACGAGGAAGTAGAAATTTCTTTCCGAGAAAGGTATGAGAATGAGAGCGGCCTGTTCTTTGCGCTCTCTTCTTTGCGTCCAAAGATAAAATTAAGAAGACGGAGAAGTTACTTCAGCAAGCCATCTAATTAGCTCATTCTTCTATTTGTTTCATTTTCAAATCGATAATACCTTGCAGGTGCTGATAATTTTTTGAGTAGAGTTTTTAGAAGCTCAACTCATTCACACCCTTTCCAAGTTTCCCTGCCTACTTCACAAACTCTATCTCACAAATCATTATTCATCCCAACAACATGCAAATTATGGAACGTCTTGCCTTCCTCCTGCTTTCCTGAGTCCTACAACATGTCATCTTTCAAAGCTAACATCAATAAACTTGATCTTATCTCTCTCTTCTCTTAGCTGTTCGCTTTCTTCTTTCTTCCTTTGTTGGGGCTTTGTATAGGCCACCATAGCCTTTCCTCACATAACCCACTAAAAAAAAAATTTGCAAACACAATGCTATTTGTGTTATTCATGATTCCTTCGAAATCGCTCTGATGACATCGACAAGCTCTCCTGAGCAAGTAGAGCCCTGGCAATTCCATTTCATGTGGAAAGATACCGTGATTCCGAGATCGCAGCAAGCTTTACTCAGTCCAAGTAGATGACTGACAAACTTAGCAATCATTCGAACCAATGACTCTGCATTAAGGTCTTAAACTACTGGAAAATCTACCAGTAAAAGTTAAGCTAAACCTTTCAAACTTTGGACATCATTCTACCGAAGTATTCCAAAATGCCTTCTCAAAGCTCTTCCTGAGAAATGTGAAATCCTTAGGAAAAAATATATGTTTTTGAATGGATTGGCGTATATGAAAAAATTCTAGAATGCTTGCCTCGTGGCTTCGATTCTTGGCATTGATTCTCAGCATCCCCTAAATCTACTTCCATCAACCCTTCATCATCATCATCATCACCATCAAGATTTAGTGCGATTTCATCTGATCCCGTAGAACTGGATCCCTTAGTCTTGTCATTCACTCTTGCATCAAGCAGTGGCTCACTGAAATGCAAGCATATACGAGATGCGAATTCCGTATTCAAAATGTGCATTGGGGAGCAATATGCTAGAGGGGCATAGAGTTAGTGCAATGTGATTAGGGAATGCCAGTTCCTCTTCTCGTTGCATGTTACTCCCAGCCCTGTTCAAGGCAAACATTTACTGCTGGGTGGACAGGGAAAATAAAAACCAGCAGCAGGAATTGGTATACTTGAACCCCGGATGTTCAACGCAGTAGATGAGTATTGCACATTATAAAGTGAGATAATGAAAAATTTTTCCAAGATAATGAAGAACGAGAGGCAATTATGATCACATATTCAAGTTGAGGTTCCATACATTGCAATTCATTAATCAATCAATCAATCAATCAATCAATCAATCAATCAATCAATCAATCAATCAATCAGCCCATACATAAACGCATCAATCAACATTTAATCAAACATTCAATCAATCAATCATTCAATCAACCCATAAGTAATCCAATGAACCAATCAATCAATTGATCAATCAATCAATTAATCAATCAATCAGACCATAGATAAACATATCAATCAACATTTAATCAAACATTCAATCAATTAATCAATTAGTCAATCGACCCATAGGTAATCCAATGAACCAATCAATCAATTGATCAATCAATCAATCAATCAATCAATCAGCCCATAGATAAACACATCAATCAACATTTAATCAAACATTCAATCAATTAATCAATCAGTCAATCAACCCATAAGTAATCCCATCAACCAATTAATCAACCAATCAATCAATCAATCAACCCATAGATGAATGCATTAATAAATCATTTAATCAAACATTCAATCAATCAATCAATCAGTCAATCAGCCCATACATAAACGCATCAATCATTTAATCAAATATTCAATCAATTAATCAATTAGTCAACAAACCCATAAGTAATCCCATCAACCAATCAATCAATTAATCAATCAATCAATTAATCAACCCATGAATAAACCCATCAATCAATCCATTCAATCAATCCATTCAATCAATCAACCCATTGATTAATCAATCAGTCAATCAATCCAACCATAAATAAACCCATCCATTAATCAATTCAATCAATCAACTGGTTGATTAATCAATCAATCAATCAAACCATAAATAAACCCATCCATTAATCATTTAATTAATCATTCAATCAATGAACCAATCAATAAGATAAAGGGAAAGACAAAAGTTAGACTCAAAATGTATCAACCCAACCTTTCATGGCTGTTCTGTGGTTTGGAATCCTTTACTTCGTAAAATGCATCAATCTTTTGCTCTCTTGCATCAGTGCGAACCATTTGGTGGGAATAAATCTTTTCCTTAGTTCCAACATTGCTTTTTTGGCTTGCTTCTTCTAATGCAGAATCAGTAATGTCTAAAAGAAAAATACTGGAAATCGCTGATTGAGTTAGGATTATCCTCAAATGGACTTATGAATAAGTAGCACAAGGAAATTTTCACCAGTCTACAACAAACTCTTCTTAAATCTTCTTTGAACCCCTAGACAACAGTTTACAAGAAGAAATAGCTCCATATTTACCAGCAACAGTTGTAGAACCAAATGTGGGAATAAGCATTTGGGTATAGTAATGTCTGGATTCATTTGCACCTAACAGTTTTGAATCAACTGCCTTTTGAATGCTTTCTATTATCAAATCCTCGTGCAGGAAATGGACTTCATGTTTTGTTGGATGGACATTGACATCAATATTTTTTGGTGCTATATTCAAGCTAATGTACACAAAAGGGTGTTTGTCTTTTGGCAAGTAATTCACATACACGACCTCAATTGCTTTGCGTAGAGTTGTGCAGTCAACAAGTCTGTTATTTATGAATAGCAGGAAAACCAACTTTTTCACTGAGTAGTTGGCGTTTGATATGTAACCATTCATTTTGAAATTGAGTTTCTCATCAAGTAACTCAACCTCCAGTAGTTCTTTTGCAACCGTTGCTCCGTGAATCGTCTTTATATTCTCTAGTTTTGAAGACTTTGGCATGGTCCGCACATCAGCCAATGTCTCCCCGTGCTTTTTCAGAGTGAAGCCCACGCCTTCGTTGTGAATTGCATATTTGCTTATGACATCGACAACCTTAGCATGTTCTTCACTTGCGCTTTTCAATGTCTTTCTTCTCACTGAAACATTATAGAACAGATCTTCAGCAACAATTTGAGTCCCTGAATTGCCAGCACACGCTTTTGGCTCACCCATCAAACAGCCATCTTGATATTTTGCCTTATATGCACACTTTCCTTGAGCTGTTTTAGTTGTTATTGCCACGTGCGCAATGTGGCTTATGCTTGCCAAAGCCTCCCCTCTAAACCCATATGTTTGAATTGACTTCAGATCATCAAATTTCTCCAGTTTACTTGTGGTGAATCTTTTGCAAACAATAGCAAGGTCTTCCTTTTGTATTCCACAGCCATCGTCTTGAATCTGTATCAGCTTCAATCCTCCTGAGGCAAAGAGTAGTTCATTAAAATTACGATTCCTGACTCAACTTTCCTAACCTATGTGAAACATCATCTGTATTTCCTACCCGTTTTGCAGAATACAGTACTTCTTGACAAAATCTCTGGTGAGGAGGGCACAACTTTCAGCTTATGTTAAACATCAACAATTGACTTTGGTGGCAAGACGGCATGTTGATGGGGCGGAAGGTTCTGGGTTGGAAGCATGGTTGCTTGTGATTCTCTTCACCTTCTATCTGTTCATCCAACAGTAAATGGGCAGCTAGCATAAATCTTGGGGTAGCATGCAGGGAGGAAAGAAACTGTTGGTCCTAAACAATGCAAGACTCAGATTGTGAGGTGATCACAATGCTCCGTTCAAAGAACGAGACTTGATTTCAAACAACCAGACTCCACTCTTCAGACGACCCTATAATAGTTCTTATGCAAAATTTCTTTATTATTTGCTATATCAGTAACTTAAGGAAACATCTAAGACGCGCTAAATCGTGCATTTCTGCTCCCATGGATTTTTTAAACAATATAACTTGTCAAATTGAACAAAACCCCTGGTTTTGGGCTTAGCATATGTCCTATTGTGCTCTTTAACCTTGCGTGACTCGACCTCACGTCCCCTGCCTTATAATTTCGCATGGGGCACCAGAACACAACGAACGACAATATTGGGAGGCACGTATAAATACCCGATTTCAGCGTTACTTGAATATTCTTTGACCCAGCATCGATTGAGTTCTCAATCATTTCTTTTATCGCATTTGCAGGCCGTAGGATGACTTCGCCTGCCGCAATTCTGTTCACAACAACCTCGTCTAATTGTCTAATGTGTGGGACACTGCCCGCCATTTTTTCCGCCATTTTCGCGCGTTATCACGAGCCTTCATCCGAGGCAATACAGGGGACTGAGAATTTCATACAGATGACGTAACATCGATCTTTTTGCGCAGTGTCTAAACCATAGTCCAGGCGTGGCAAACCTTTCAGCAGAAGGGCCACAGTCACAAATTTTAAGTTTTTAAGGGCCGCACAGTATGTTACCAAGGCTGTTTCAAAATTAGAATCAGTAGCAAAGCTGGGGTTAGGATAGGAGTAACCACCTTACCTCACAATGACGTGACTGAGGATGGTACCTCTCTAACAAGGTGCTCCCGTCCTTGATTCAAGTGTAAGCCTCAACTTAAGTTACATCCATCATATAAGGGAAGCAGTGCCCTATTATTGAATCTTCGAAAAAATATCAAATTCTGTGTTAATTCCTGGTACTTAGTCTGCAGTTTTAATGTCCTGAGACAGCGATCAGTTAGCTTAGGACAGCTTCAGTTCTTTTGAAATACCAGTAATTCACTTCAGATGCTTATTCAATCGTTTTGAGGGGTAGGTGCGCTTTAACTAATCTCATATCTCTAGTTTTCATGGGTTGATTTTCTGATCCGCTTTTTTTTCAATGCAGTCTAGGAAAGGGTGAAATGAAGATCGACATTATTAGTTAATGTTTCGAGTTCTGGCTGAGGTTAAGATTCGCATTGAGCAAAGAGAGTCGATCTATCTCCCTGATGCCAGCCATAATAATAATAAAGCATGTGTTTACATCAAAGTGAAGACGAGAATATTGCCCGATGAACATGACATTCCTGTTCTAGGTTGAGAAGCACACAGCATATAGGTTATTCAACATTGTAATTAGTTAGTTCTATACCGATTGTAAGCATGAATGAAGGGAAGACCGACATTGTTGAAATTGCAACGGGGGTAGAGATCGAAACGAAGAAACTTGGGTTCCGTCTAGACAAGAAGGCTGACATCAAATAAGAAAGCAACTAACAACCTTGGCTGGCAACAAACTACAGAAAATATGGAATGGACGACGAATGTAAGAAAATAAATGTTTTAGACTTTGCAAAGTATACGTTGGATCAGTCCTTCTTTATAACTGTTCGACCTGGGCGATGGACAAAACAGCATCGGATAAGCTAAGTGCATTCCACAGAAAGCTTGGAAGAAGAATGTTGAGGATTTACTATCCAAAGATCATGAAAAATGATGTGGTCGAAAGTAAATTGGGCAATGTGTCGGAAGAAATCAAGAGAAGAAGAAAAAAGCCATTGGGCCATGCTGCAAGAAAAAATGCCATGCCAGCACATTGCCTATTGAAAGAAGCTTTAGACGCTAAAAGAGGGCGTGGCAGGCCGAGGACGACAATAACGGAAACCCCGAGGACTGACACGAAGGAATTGGGATGTGGAGATTGGGAGGAAGTGGTGGCACTGGCGCGGGACAAGAAGATTTGGAGGTTGATGTGTGGTAGAGAGTGTCTCCCTACCCGTCAACCAAGTATATATATATAATATATATACATACATATATTTATGTATATGTATCGATTGTAATGGATGTTCGCAAGTGGAGGGCCCCTGTGAATTAGTTCCAGTTGAAGGGCTACCCTCCTTGATTGAATCAAGTGAAGTGATATGAAGTACTATACACCATTCTTGTCAAAAGTTTCTCTCGGACGAAAGAGATTATCACACATAAACACTGAAAATTAGAAGGAATGATGCCAAGAGTTTCCTGTTGTCTCTTACCTCTGATAATTAATTAGCAAGTCCTGTTAGCGCTGTAGTAAACATTTGGCAATTACCCAACAAAATTCTAAAAATCCTTCGAATTCAAAAAGATGGCATGCTCTTGGGAATTTTTGTTATTTACACCTGAACAACATGCAACTTGAATGAATGACTTTTCGCTTGTTTTAAAATGGTGGGCTTCTTAATTGGCAATTCCAAGCGAATTGCTTGCTCGTTATTTTACTTGCAAAACAGACTTCGTCAATGGTTTGAAACTGGCAGATATCCAACTAATATGTGAAAGTAGGTGTAAAAGCTTGTTTGTGGGGAATGTTTGTTTCTGCCGCAAATCATTGCTTTCTGAAAATACGTCTGCCAGAGTTTCACTGATCCCTCAAATGTTTGACATACCCTTCTTGTTTTATACTGTTACAACAGTGGTGTAGTGGTGTAGTGGTTAGGCCTGCGAACTGGTAACACATGGTATGTGAGTTCGAATCCTGCACGTATCAAAATAAAAACACCATTGGCGAGGAAGGCAACAGGACACTACCTTACAAAATCCACTTCCCAAGAAAAATTGAGGACCTGTCTCTGGTTTAGATGTTCTACGTTCGAAATCGAGTATGCAGCTTTTTCTAGGGAATCTTGATTGGGCTAGATGTGCTCTCTGGCTGCAATTACAGATCTTTTAAAATTTTGGCATTCGTCGGGCAATCTCTTGCTATTTGGGGATCACTTCTAGCTCTTTGGGGGTTATTTTTGGCTATTTGGTAAACAAGGAACTCTCTTTTTCCGCCTGTTGACTTTCATGAATTACGTCTTGATTCAGCCAGTACTGAGAATTCGGTAAATCCTTCTCTTTTCGTTGCAGGGGTTGGATCCACCAGGCTCTAGTGGGATTCCACGAGCAAGCGGTTGGCAGTGTTCTTTTCTCTATACCAACCATTCCATGCAAGGTAAGGCATTCGAAAATATAGATTTGTCATAGTCCCCTTCAATTGCACGTTACTTCTATGACCGAAATAATGCTGAGTAGAGAGTTGGTCTCTGGCAGCAATAAGGTAGACAACTGAAGCCATGTCCTGAAGAGCTGTTTATGCTATTACATATTCCTGTCACGTTTAGGACAGTTCATGTTCAGAAGAACCGATCAAATTTAACTTAGAACCGATCAAATTTAAATTAGAACTGCTAGTACCAACGTCTGAGGAGATGAGCTTTTCAGAAAAACACTTCTATGAGGAACAAAATATGCGACTCAACCCAACCCAAACTTTTCCCTACATCTCCAGGTGATTTTAGTTTGAAAACCCTGCTCTGTGTAGGTATGAGACGTTTTAACAAACCCACGCAGCGCAGCAAAGTCCGTTTTGAGAAGGGAAGCAACCAAATGTAGTGTTTTTGCTGGGAATTTTGAATTTTTCAACTGGATTTACGCTGTTTTTCTTAACGGTTGTGGTTTCGTTGTATTCATTGCAAGAATTTAACCCCGCATCCCTGCGGCTCGCGCTCTTTCTCCCACCCAGAAACGCATTCTGCTACGGTCTCACTTTCTCATAACTTCCCCTTCTAAGCAACAGAGAGTAAACAAAACAGAACATTTAACTGTCACGAACAACAATCAGGCATTACTTATAAGTCGAGTCATCTTGTAAGCAAGATAAAGAGTGTGTTTTCGTGTGGGCAATGCTTTTCAAAAAAGACGTTTGGAAACCTCTATTTAGCTGTGCTACGTGAATTATCTCTATCCTTTTAGAAGTAAATACAGGCTATTTTTAGACTAAAGCAAATAATCATGTTGGAAAGAATGCAGGTGGAATCTTTTCTGCGTTTCAGTGTAGAAAATACAAAAATAGAGGAAACGAAAGCAGGAAATTGGAAAAGGCGCTAAAAGATGAAAGACAAACTTTAAGAATAAATTCCATTTGATTTCGCAAAAGCAAGTGAGCATATCTCTCCAAAGTGTCCTTCTTTGCCATCACCTTTCAGGCCTTCTAACTGCTTTTAAATCGACGTCTTGCTTGGGAATATCAACGCTTGCCATATATCTTCTGTATATATGCTATATGCTTATATCTTCTGCCAATGCTTCTTCGCTCTCTCGGCAGACCCGTAGCCAGCATGAATTTGCAAGGGGAGCCAACATTTATATATATATGCATTATACATATATAAATATAAATATATCTATACATCAGAATCGTACTGCCAAGGAAAGTTGATCTCAAACGTAAGCTCAAGCATAGAGTCACTTTACATCTTGCTTCGCGCCAGGTATCGATTCACTGTTTAGTGAAACGGTAAGGAGCATCCACTGGCAGGGCCGCAATGGCCATGGTGACCACCGGGCATGCGCCCAGGGGCCCACAAGCGGTTAAGGGCCCTATTTCATCTGTTGATGTTCAAAAATCGTTGCGTAAATAAAGCTTAGGATAACGAACACTGTGTTGCATAAGAAGCTAAACGAACATCATAGCCTCCATAGCCAGTATCAAAGTCGACTCGTTAGCTAGTGGGCGACGAACCTGGTTGATTAAGTTCTTGCTTATTCTTTGCATAGTATCAATTCACATTGCGAACCATGCCAGTGCATGTGTGGAAGGGGCCTGTTGCACCAGTAAGGCTAGGGGCCCCAGAATCGTTAGTGCGGCCCTGTCCACTGCAATGCACGTGCCTCGAACCCTAAGTTTTTAGCACAGTAGCCATGTGCTCTTACTACATGCCAACTACCTTGGTACTCCCCCACATTCAACTGTGTCTTTTCTGGCCATCTCTGCGGCGGAAGATGACGTCAGTCAAGGCCGTCATTACTTCTGCTGCGTGTTTCTCTTTTCAAAATGAGAATGACATGATAATACAGAGTATTTTTAGACACAGAATGTTTTGAGCGATTACAATCCCTTATCGTCTTGTTTGTCAAGCATTTTCTCAGTCCTTCTCTATTCCGAAGTCGAATCACAGATAAGGCTAATATAGATCTGTTTAAAAGGTTGCGAACCATATTGTCTATCTCGACATGATGCCATCTGCGTTCTAAACATTACCTCGGCGCCCTTTATGGCAAATTAATAGCATTTCTTAGTCCCCTCGGTAAACAGCATTAGAATGATCGGAAGCAAATCGAAAATTCCAACTTAACAAAGCGAGATACCACCCTCTTCGACAGGACACCTGGAGCCAGGTCAAAACTACTGGGTGATATTTCAATTTGAGGATTCCAACATTTTCGACTTGTTAGCTCGATATCTACTGCAAAACAAGTTTATTTCTTTAGTTATCGGTAATTGGTTTATAGTGGTGTCGTGGCGTAGTGGGCATGCGGACTCACAACACAGGAGTTGTCAGTTCAATTCCTCCATGTGTCACTTTTAAAGCGCCATTGGTGAGGAAGGCAATGGAAACCACCTCATGAATTCCACTTCCCTAGCAAAAACTCTGCACCCTGTCTCTGGTTTCTGCTACGCTCAAAATCGAGTATGCTAAACACCATTGATGTGGAAGGCAACGGGAAACCACCTCATGAGTTCCACTTCCCTAGCAAAAACTCTGCACCCTGTCTCTGGTTTCTGCTACGCTCAAAATCGAGTATGCTAAACACCATTGATGTTGAAGGCAACGGGAAACCACCTCATGAGTTCCACTTCCCTAGCAAAAACTCTGCACCCTGTCTCTGGTTTCTGCTACGCTCAAAATCGAGTATGCTAAACACCATTGATGTGGAAGGCAACGGGAAACCACCTCATGAATTCCACTTCCCTAGCAAAAACTCTGCACCCTGTCTCTGGTTTCTGCTACGCTCAAAATCGAGTATGCTAAACACCATTGGTGAGGAAGGCAACGGGAAACCACCTCATGAATTCCACTTCCCTAGCAAAAACTCTGCACCCTGTCTCTGGTTTCTGCTACGCTCAAAATCGAGTATGCTAAACACCATTGATGTGGCAGGCAACGGGAAACCACCTCATGAATTCCACTTCCCTAGAAAAAACTCAGAGCCCTGTATCTGGCTTCTGCTACGCTCGAAATCGAATATGCAACGCAGCAGTTAATTGATTTGTATCTTCAATTCTAATTTATTTCTATGTTTTTTTGGAATAGCCCCGAGGTAGTCCGGATATTTTGCTCCTCGGGTTATCGTCGTTGTAGAGTATTAAGATGTTTTATAAGTTGTTGTAGGTAATTCACCTTTGGAAAATTTGTTGTAGTGGGTACAAAAAATTCACGGAACTCTGCAGGAATGTGAAAAGCCAGGGAACAGATTGTGCTCAATATTGAAGCTAGCCCTGGGCCTTAGAAATAGAACCTTTTTGCAAAACAACGGCATAGAAAATGCTTACTTGTTATTTTTTACGCGGTCAGAAGTTTCCTTCTTTTCAACTTTCAAAAACCAGATATAGCAACACAATATCATTTCTACCGTTCAGGGCTGCTCAGAGGCTTCCTCCGTCCTAGATTAGAGCAAAATAGGTAGCGATTTAGAAAAGGTTGAACAATCTCTTGCGGGAATTGTTTGCTGTCTGGGAAGAAGCAACAAAAGTCGCACGTTTCTGATTGCATGCCTAAGAATTATTGCCTGAAAAGGAATATGCACGTTTGAAGTCACACCTACGCATTCTGTAGAATTAATTTGAGTGGATTTGATATGACTTAAAACAAGCCTAATTAATCACACACTAGAGGCTCACTGATTTAGATACACTAGCTAACCATCTCTCTATGAACCTCATCTGTTTACGTAAGCTGAGACTGAGTCCGGTACTCGGTACCAGCGTCAAAGATAGAGTTAGAGAGGAACGCGTTGACAGGTCGCTCTTTGATAGCGACTTCTATAAACTGATATTTGTATGAGTATATCCTTTTAAAACATACATAGTACATAGCCATATAAGCATGCACACATACATACATACGTGCATACATAGCCATACAAACATGCACATATACATACATATATACATACATACATACATACATACATACATACATACATACATACATAGCCATACCTACATGACCAAACATATATACCCATACAAACGTAGCCATACCTGCTTATCAGCGTGGAAAAGGCCAAGTTAAGAGTTCCATAGCAGGCACTGGAGTAGCTTTTGCACCTTGGCTATATTTTAACATCGAAGAAAATAAAGCTCTATATAATTGTTGGGCAATGTTTGTAACGGAAAGACCACGTGAGCAAATGATTATGAAGAAAGCTATGTTACTAGGAGATTGAAAAAATTTATCTTTTAAGCACACTGGCTGAAAAGTTTTAGAAATGGAACAGGTCTTATCATTATGGACCAGACACGCCACGACCAGATTTTAGCTGGAAGAAGAGAGGGGGGCTACACGTAAATTGGCTAAGGCCCCCTAACTTTTTTGATAAAAACCTTGATGTAGTCTTCAGGTGCTGAGAGTTTCTCTTAACAATTTAACTTAAAATCTTCTATGTTATGATCATCTGTTTCTCCTACGAGCTCTAGAAAAATTTAGTACCATAATACATAGGGGAGAGAGATTGCGTGGTCAACAAGCACCCCAGTACTTCGTAGGGTATCAGCCTCCTCCTAAATTCTCGAACGAACAAGTCAATTCGCGCAAAATAGTGCGATTTAAGATTTTCCTTTCAATCAAAGTAGACAGAGATGGTGCCCAAAAGTTCTGCCAATGACACGGATGGGGTTGCTTAAAAAATCCACTGGCAGTTGTACAATTAGGATACTGAAGGATGCAGAAGAAGTCCCTATGAAAAAATACAGGGTACAGTAAATAAGAACACTTGTGACATCGCATAATACATAAGATGAAGAAAAACTGCCAAAGAGATCGTGGGAAATAAGCTTTTTTAGGTTTTGAATTTGAAAATTTTCAATACCCCGGCAACCTGTAGGAAACGCAAGGCGATTGAACGATCTATAATTCATTCTTTTCGATATTTTATTCAATTTCTGGATTCTTTCGCCCACGTCGCAATCATCCTTACAAAGCAGTGAAAATTTATTCCGAAATAGCGGTGCAGACTTGGTATGAAGGGGAGGGTGATTTGATAACGGAAATTTGCATGCTTAGAATTGCTAGCATCCATGCTGATATACCATTACGTTTTGAATTATCCTTAGGGTGTCAACGTTATGGCATTAAAATAACTGTCGCATTCGAAGTTCGAAATCAACAGATCTTATGAGAATAGAATCGAAGCGAGTGTTTCCTTCTGTGGAGCGAGAAACTCCACTTCAGTTTTATTGCAACTAACTCTCATCTAATGTAGCAATTTTTGAAGCGTTTCATGGTTCTTTGGTGCGACAGTCTATCAGGAAAGGAGTATTGGACACACAATTTTTAAGTGTGTTGTGGTTGAGATATAAGGAATCTTTAGAAATAGGTATGGAAATATTCTCTGAGACAAATACAAATCCCAAGACGAGACCTTTAAGCCCCGTAGGAGTGTAGCGATTCGAATCAATTAAGACAATGCAAAGTAAATTTACTGGCAAGCCATACCAAAAAAGCTAATGTAGACAAACATATCAATAGTCATTGAAAAAGCTGCCTTGCATACTCAACTTTAAGCGTAACAGAAACAAAAGACAGGGTTGAGCTTTTTCTCAAAAAAGTTGCACAAAAGGGGGTAAACTGAAAACTGCTAAAAATAGAGATATGGGACGCTATAATTATGATTAGTGTCTTAAAATTTTACTCGGCATTTGATGCCATCACCAGATCATTATGATAACTATCATTATTATTGTACTTCTTATCATGGTTGTTACTACCATCATCGATTGATTGATTCTGATTGATCTACTCTGATTGATCAATTCTGATTGATTGATTCTGATTCATTGATTCTGATTGATCTATTCTGATTGATCAATTCTGATTGATCAATTCTGATTGATTGATTCTGATTGATTGATTCTGATCGATCTATTCTGATCGATCTATTCTGATTGATCTATCATCTAAATATTTTCAAGCTAAATTTGTTAATTTATCCATAGATTCTCTTGGAATCTTTGCACAGTCTTGTGATACATTCATTCAAATGTGTAATGATTTAGCTGTCAACCACTCACCGCAGCTCATAAATTTCATAATACCGAATAATTTTTTGTAATCATTCGTATTATATAATACACTTTCTGTATCCGTAACAAACCTTGGACTTACTCTGACCCTCTATCATACTAAGAGCTTCCTTCTTCCTTTGGAATCATATGCCCTTCTCTTTCGTTTTCCTGGGCTTTTTTAGAAGCCTCTGTAAGTAGGCGAGTTAGATGCTGATTGCGTCACATTGACGAGATTCTGACTTGTGCGTTTAGTTTATATACATCAAAAGGAATTTTAAAAGATCCCATCACAGTTATTACGAAGAAAAACAGAAATAAACCCAAACAGAGTTACCATATTCCCACCATTTAACAACGCCCGTCCCCTGAAGTACCCACATCTCTTGGATTTCCGTTCATCGTTCATGTGAAACATCAAAACATCAAAGAAATGCATGTTATCATTCGGCGATCTCAAGAGCAAAGCCCTTCCCCATTTGTCTGTTTCCTAATCCAGTCATATTTTGTTTCTGCACCTCACTTACTTTGCTGATAATAGTTGGTACCAGCTGAACCAACATGTTGCAAAGTTTTGCTCTTTAAATTTGAGTTTAAGTTTTGCTCTTTAACAAAGCCACACAATATTCTTTTCAGTGAATTATGCTGAGGAAAGGCCATGGTGCATGGCCCCAACAAAGAAGAAAGCAAAAGACTAAACAAACGAAAACGAACGAAAAAGAACTACGAATATTTATGCTGGATGAAACACTTCAGCTTTAGATTAGCTGTTATCAATGTGTGCCCAGTGTTCGTGTCCTCAGAGTTACTTCTGAGTACTCAATTGCCAACCTCAGAAGGATGGACAGCTGAGTTAAATTGGTTCCGACGGTGGGGCTCGAACAAAGGACAGAAGACCTCATAACGTTCGCAACACTGCGTCGTAACCACTCGGCCACACCACCGATTAAGAGGAGAGGGAGACCAAATTTTAGCATTAAAATTGTAAGTATGCAGCTTTCATGAAGACTTGCTGTTAGTTTTATTACCATTCTTAAACAAACAAGTAAATGAATAAATAAAAGAGTAAAATGCTAGACATATAAGCAAAAAGGTTCTCAGTGTCCTCAAATCAACCCTCAGATGCCATGCAGAAGGCATACACACGTTATCTCATATTTGACATGTGGCTTGAGAGTTGCAAGACTTAATCAGGTGCAACTTTCATGGAGAGAGCGTATTCATGTCATATCTACTGACTTTTGCTGGATTCAGAAACGAGAAAATCAAGCAGAATATTTGCGATGATTGTGGCATTCTAGCCGTGGAATCCACGCTTCTTCACACTGGTCCAATATTTGTAAAGAGAATAATTATGAATGATTGCGAAAAATCCGTCTCTTAGTGTCGTTATTGGTTATCGTCGGCCACTTGACGTCTGCTTAATAAAACCATGACACCTTGTGGTTCCTACATTCCCCCATGTCCTCTCGCTCTCTGACGACCTTCCTTTAAAGATGTTTTTGTCCTCTTGTGTTTGCCGATACCGCCAGGAAATTAGCCCCCATTAAAAAACTTACTTTCTTTAGATGTTGCCGTATGATAAATGAATCAAGTTCATTTCAGCTGCTAGCTTTTTGCTCGACCCATTGGCACCTTCATGCACCTTTTTAGTTTGCTATTGCGTAATTTCCCAGCACCCAGAGTAAAAAAGATTCCTCCAGCCGCTGGTTTCTGCACTCTCTTGGGCTGTCCTCCAAAATGAGGCCTTTTTTTTAGTAAATTATGTTGATGAAAGGCTATGGTGGCCTATACAAAGCCCCAATAAAGGAAAAAAGAAGAAAGCGAACAGCTAAGAGGAGAGAGATCAGATCAAGTTTATTGATCTTGGATTTGAAAGATGGCAAGTTGTAGGACTCAGGAAAGCAAGAAGAAGGCACGACGTTCCATAAATTGCATGTTATTGGGATGAATGATGATTTGTGAGATAGAGTTCGTGAAGTAGGCAGTGAAACTTGGAAAGGGTGTGAATGAGTTGAGATTCTGGTGGTCCTGACACGCCTCAGAGGAACTGAAATAACATCCCTGATCTCCTGAGAACAATGCCAGTGAAAGTGTCTGTAAAAGATGGAAAGATCTCCGACTAAACGATGGTGGGAAAGACCTTGGAGAGATTTGGTGAGATTAGGATTATTGATGAGACGAATGGTTTTGGACTGGACTTTGTCGAGAAGACAGAGAGTAGATTTTGGAGCACCACCCCAGACGTGGGAGCAGCACTCTAAAGAAGGACGGATTTGTGACTTGTATATAGATAGACGGTGAGAAGATGAGAAAAACCCGCGGGCTCTGGCAAAGAAACCGAGCTTTTGAGATGCATGTTTAGCAAGGGAATCGATGCGAGTTTTCCAACTGAGATTAGAAGAAAAAGAGAAAGACCAAGTGGTATGAAAGAAGCTGAAGTGTCCAGTTCATCACAATTCATGAAGACAGCTGGAAAGTTTTGATTACGTTTGCGTGAAATGACAGCCTGTTTCGTCTTGCTTTGGTTGAACGAAACTAGGCTATCTTTACCCCACTTCTCAATAACTGTCAGATCATTGGAGAGAAGCAAGGCTGAAATGTTTCTGTGGTATTGGATATCGATGGAATTATGGTCATTTGGATTGAATGAAAATGAAGAACTTAGAAAGGTATCATCAGCAAAGGAGTGAATGCTAGAAGACGTAGATGTAAGCAGGTCATTTATGAAGAGAATGAAGAGTACAGGGAAGATAACAGAGCCCTGGGGTACACCAGCATTGATGGAGTGCAGATTGGAGAGGAAGCCGCCCACTCTGACGGCAATTGATCTATCAGAGAGGGAACTACCAATAAATTTAATGAGAGTCTGATGGTGACCAAAATCGGTAGCTTAGCGAGAAGACCCTTGTGCCAAACGCGATCAATTTCGATCAAAGTGCCCATGAAAAATGCCCTGAGTTGCTTTTTCGATAATAAAATTTTTTGCTCCGCAGAAATGTTATTAGTAGGTTTCAATATTGTTTCTTTAACAAGGCCTTTGCACATATTTGCATGACAAAAGCTAAGGAAGGCACAAAATATTCTTGTTGACACGTGCTAGAGCAGGATACACTGATACACTAAACGAAAATTTTTCTATTATGGAAATGAAAAAATTTGCATAAATATTTCATTTATCAGCGTCTTTTAAATTGCCTCGTAATCATCTCATCTTTTAATTATATGAGTGCCAGTTGAAACTATGAAGACTTTTATTTTCTAGGGAGCTTCTCCTTTTTCTTCTTCTCTTCTTCTTCTTCTTCTTCTTCTTCTTCTTCTTCTTCTTCTACGTCTGGCATTAATCCCAAATAAATCGGGCTGTCGGTTCGCATGAGAGTTTATCTGCATCAACATCATAAATAGTTTTGGCACAGTAAGGGGGGCCTGGTCCAATCTTCAATCAGATGCAGCTCCTGTGACCAAGCCTCCCCATCCATTCAAACATGGAATTCGAAAGATGTTTGTAAACACAGCACAATTTACCTCTAATCTCCTCAGTGGAGCATTCTGAACACAACAGTTTCATTTTCAAAGGAACTGCACCGTCAATTCGTAATTAATATCTTCATTTGACCTCGTTAACGAAGTGATTCCATAGTCTTAAATCACAATAAGGCCTGTGTTAGATGGAATTGCGAGGGAGGCATCAGGGCATTGTCACAGCCTTCGCACGAGACAAAGACAGTAGATTTGCTGATAAGGGCAGAGAGGCAGTCGATAGTCACTCCACCAAATGCAACTGAAGGAGAAAGAAGCTACCTCGCGCACGTTTTGTGAAAAATTTGGAAAGTTTACTCGACACGATATTTGAGAGAGATAGAGAGCTATTCACTGGAATCGCAGAAAAGATACTTAAAAGATATTTTTGATACGTTAAACAATTCTGTTGGCTGGTGACCAAGAAATCGAAGCAAGCTTTGCCGTGACCGATTCTCCCAATCAACGAAGACGAACTGCATCGCAGAGTACGAGCACAAGGAAATTAACGCTACTGGCTGATGCAAAATGGCATCACTAAAGCCCTGCGTCATATTTTTTACTTTTCAAATGGTTTTCTTAATCGTTGAAAGCAGACCATTCTTCAATTCTCGCTTCTACATTGACGATCATCACTTACGGGGGTATGGAGATATGCACTACAAAAATCGTCACAAGTCGAAATCAGACTACGGAGAAGACATGCGGGGTCACCGTACAGAACTTCGATTCGTCTCGTTCGATCAAGGAAGAAAATCTCTCGTTGAGAACAGAGTCTACATATCAAACTTGGATCGAAATGCAAGGTACGGGGACTATTTGCTCGCTCCGTTATGGGACAAGGGAGAAAAGCCAGAAGGGAGAACAAGGTTTGCAGTTCTGAGACAGCAACGTGAAGTTAAGCACAAAAGAAAGCTGTCTCATGGGCTTCTAGGGTTGTGGGGGTAAATTTTGGGTAAGTGAAGTAGCTTTAAGCATTTTACGTCTTAAGATAGATGGTAGATGAATAGTGAGAAGCATAAAAGTTGCAAATGCAAGGCATAGCTGGGCTACCTTCGCAAAATGGTGAAACGATTTTGCAACACAAAGTAAGAGCTAGGTTTTGCCGATGAAATCTTCGAAGAGGGTGATGTATCGTATCTAAATCAAGGGGTAAGACGGCGTACTTCATCGTAATTTATATCTCGGTTGGTTCTTTTTTGGGCTTTGAATAAAAGCTCTTCCCACAAAAACCTCTTCCCACAAAAACCCCAAAAAGAAAATGAGACGAGTCCGTCAAAAGGTTCAACGAGGAAGAAATCTCCACTGCAGCCTGCAGTGACGCATACTAGAAAATTTTGCCAAAGAACGTGCAAGCCGAGCGTCGTTCTTTCGTTTTCTACCCACTTAAGCTTGAACCCATTGTCAAAGCTTTTAATACCTTCAGTCAACTGTTATGTCAGAAATATTTGGCATACTTTACGCAGGTAGTTAGGGAGACACCATTGAATGCCTCCGAATTGATGCCACGATGCAGTTCCCATTGAATGCAAGTAGGGGATTGTGCTCATCTAGCGATCCGGTGACAACAGAAGAGCCAATGTATTTCATTAAAGCCACGTAAAACCTTTACATCATCAACCTCCCTTTCCTGTTACTTAACCTCATTTGAGCAAAAGTGCTTCTTGCCCCGCCTCTTTTCCATTGTCCAGCTTGCATTGAATGCTGCTTACCATCGAAAGCTCTTGCGGCGTCCTTCTGCTTGTTCAAGTTTTCGTGATTTACTTAACTGTCCGCCGATGATCAACTGTAGCTATAAAAATCACCCGAGTAACTATTTTATAGTTAAAGTTACATAAACTGGTAATATAACTGTGTTGAAGGGAAATTGTACTTTTCTATATTATCCCACATCCTGCATAACTACTGCATGAAACTACTCAGATGTAGAGCTTCGGGACATTATCGATGTTCTTCAAATTGACAGCGGACATTTTTTGGTCTCGAACCCAAATCCCGAAACTCCATGTCATATCTAGGATAGCACAATGCTTGTTGACTAACACGATGCTGGGGCAAAGTCCCTGTTTTTCGAATAGCCAAAGGAGCGGACACAAATGAATGAATTCACCAAAAAAATGACGAGACATGCAGTGATTTGGTCAACTGTTTTTCATACCCTCTCAATAGATTCTCAATTTCAAGGGATATTGCATGTCTGCTAATTCCCGTCTTATCTGCACGAACAGTAATTGTGTACCAGACACTGCCCCTCCTCATCATATTATCCCATTCCCACTGAAATGAATAACATTATAGGCGGAGACATGGAAATGAAAGCCTTGCATCCATAATATTTCGTCTCTCAATCCCTTATTTCTTATCGAGCGGGTCTCACAAAGGCAATCAAGGGCATGATCGAGAGAAAATGAAGTACGTATGTTAAGGTGTCAGTGTTCGGTGGTTTTGCTTCATCACAGAATATTGTAAATGTAAATATCAAGGCACAATAAATTGATGTATTTAAAACGTAGTCACAGTACATTTTGGTTACGTGCATTTACCATATAGAGTCTGATTCACAATCGCTGCCTCTTTGTCTCGTAATCTACCATTTTAAATTGCTTTTTGCTGCACGTGGCACAACCAAAATTGGTGAGGAAGGCAATGGGAAACCACTTCATAAAGTCCACTTCTCTAGGAAAAACTGTTTCTGATTTCTGCTGAGCTCGAATTCGAGTATGCGACGCGGTTTTTTGAGAATACTCCTTTCAGATTTTAGTAGACTGGATGACAAGCCGTTTCTTAGTAGAAGAGAAAGAAGCTTGTCGCAGTCTTTTGATATTTGCGAAATTATAACACGAGGGTTATAGGCTCAGATCCTACACAGCGAAACACTTTCGGCGATGAAGGCAACCACCTGATAAATATCAACCTCGCTAGAAAGTAATCAGAGCACTTCCTCTCGTTTCTGACATGCTCGAATTGAGTATGCAACGAAGCATTAGCAACAGCATTAAAAGAGATACCTTGGATTGATGCCGGAAAATGACGGTTGTGGCATTTTGAAGCACATCGTTTGACATACGCGTTGCAACTGTTCCACAATGGCTAGATTGCAAAGAACTGTACCTAGACACAAAGTGGTACGTAATAGTGAAGTTCTCCTTTCACTTCAGTTTCATCCATCTAATCTTTTTCATACATAGTACTCCATTATTCTAACTTTAAGATTCACGATTACTAAATTTCTACTATAATAGTAACAATGATAACTGATATTTTGACAGGTTGACTTGTTCAGACGTAAAGCATCTGTTATCATTCAAGGACCTATATAGCCAAATAAAATGAAGATAGTTTAATGTACAATTAAGGATAATGACTTATTAGAATCAAAAAGATTTTCCTTAGGTATCTACATTCTTTTTTTGTTTTAGATCGAAGCAAAATATGTATCAAAGGTCTTACTACTCACCAGGGGGCTTATAAGGTCTGTTAGGTCTCATTGCCCCCCAACGTATGTTTCTGACTTACTTTTTGAGAAGCTGAAAAGCTTCCTGACTTTTTGTGTTGTTTACGATATAAGACCTATCTTAAGCGCCTTGATAGGAGAAAACCTTACATTTACCCCCTAGCCCAGCTTCTGGTTCTTGCAAAGTATTCATTCTCCTTGTTTAACTTTTAAGCCTGCGGAATCTTGTCTACAGAATTGCTAGGCAGCAATACGCTTGATGATTGAAAGGCTGCTCGGAAAAGCCAATATGACAGCATAAGATTGGCTTGGCCATTCACTAAGTCGATTGTTCTTGCGCCAGTTATATAGATATAGAGAAGACCTAAGCGATTCTAACTCACGAGTCCTGGTGCCTGAATACGGGAGAGCCTGACTCTTACTCGCAAGTCAGATGCTCTACCACTGCATCAAGCCACATCGTCCTCAGACTCCTCCTTCGTGACGCTGCAACAGCTACCGATGTAATCTCGAGCCTTAATATACGAGTTACTTCAACTAGGATGTTTATGCCATCGCTTCGCATTTTAAATACAAAAGAAGAATCTACCACCAATTGTTTATCGGCAGAGATGCTGTTGTTTCATATTTCCACTGCATTATTTCCTCAGGAAATCAAATTATTGCCAGAGACATTGGCTTTTCCCTTGTAAACATTTTAAAGAATTTATTTCATTTCCCAAGCGCACATTTTCCTTGGGTGAATCAATGCATCGGCTTTTTACTAAATGACCGGAAATTTCTCCTCGACTTCTTGCAGCCGCGTTATGGTTGATATCTAGATAACAAATTTTTTTGAAACTTCAATTCATCAAGCACAGTCAAAGCCTTCAATTGTACGCCTCTCTAGTCGTCGTCTTCATCAAGTCTTTCCTTCAAATGTGCTTTGTGGAAAAGTGGATGAAGAATCGATTCTTCCTCCCTAGTAACAGGTAGTGTACAACTGGCTATCTACTTCGAATACAACATTAAAGAATATAAATAGCTAAAAACGGTTAATTTAAATACAAGATAATAGAAAGAGAAAAGGAATGAAATAGTCAAAAGTCTAAAAACTCCGTATTAGGCCACGTTTTTACCTTCGGCAGAATATGTAATATGTGCACCTAATGGCGATGCTTATAACTTGCCTTAGAATGTAATTTTGAGAGTTTTATCTAAATCAAAGTCATTGAGCATGGATAGAAGTGAGTTGGAAAGTCTAACGAAAATTCCTAAAGCACCCAGCGAGAGATTTGCAAGCTTAATTTCGGAGTATGTAGGACGGAAGTCAGTTATGCGGGATTTTCATTTTGTCGCTTTGCGAATGCTGTTTATTTGCATGTTGGATTCGAGCCCTAAAGTAAGTTAGTTCCATTTGATTTGAGAATGCCTTCTGATAGAAACCGTTCACTTAAGGAGCATGAAACATCAGTAAATACAACAACCTAGAAATCGAAATACAGAAGATTTGGCATTTTAAAAGCAATAGTAATATCAGTTGCAGTTGGGGCATTAGGTATTATAAAGAAGAAAACTGAAGACCATATCAAGCGAATTCCAGGGAACCCTTGTCTGCAAGAATTGCAAAAGATAGTACTGAATGGGACGGCTCATTTACTACGACGTGTACTATCCATGTGACCGAATATACTGTCCTTACAAGACCAAAAGATTAACAATATCGTAGTGCTACCGTCATAAAATGCATGCAACTGTTCCTTCCCTTACCCTACGTTATTTGATATAACTCTGCAAGGGATTTTACTTAATCAAAACTCAGCAATATAGACATTATAACATAATATAAACAAGCGATAATAATGATAAGCGAATTTTCTAACATGATAACCTAACAGAACAAGATATAAGATTTGAGATATAAGATATAAGATATGAGATATAAGATATGATATATGAGATATAAGATATAAGATATAAGATATAAGATATAAGATATAAGATATAAGATATAAGATATAAGATATAAGATATAAGATATAAGATATAAGATATAAGATATAAGACATAAGACATAAGATATAAGATACAAGATGTAAGATATAAGATACAAGATGTAAGATATTAGATATATGATGTCAGATGTAAGATGTAAGATACAAGTACTGTGATCATTAAGGATCTTTTTTAGTAGAACATAACTCCTCTTCCATGGACCTCTAATCTGCCCAAGTTAATCCTATCTTTCTCTTTCTTATTTCATTCTAACTTGGATCTGGGTTTGGGATGTCCTGAAATTAGCTGGCGATCTTTTTCTGGACGCTCACAATTTTTTCATCAATTTTTTTTTCATCATTTTCTGTTGGCTGGTGAGATGGAGGCAGTGGTGTAGAGCTAGGAAAACAAGGCGGGGGCTCTACGAAAGACGTGGAGTTGCTATGTACCAAATAAAATTAAATAAAATCGACGAGGAATTATCACCTCAGCATGTGTTCCTGTAAGGATACTAATTAATCGGCAAAGCAGTAAGAAGATAAAGCCAGTAAATGAATAGAACACAGAGAATTTCTTCAGAAAATCAAAACAAATAGGGGGGCTAAAGCCCTTGATATCCTTGAGATTAGGAGCTGACCCCCGACCACCATTTACAGCCCTGAATGTAGGGTATCTGCTCTGACCACAATACCAGCTAATCTTAAAGCCTCCTTTAGAAATCTTCTTTGAGTCGGGCCTCTCTGGGGCGGGTCTTATTGGAAGCAAGCTCCTCCATTTTAACCATGGAGCTGTTCCAGAGATAGATAACAAGACTTGTGCCTTCTGCGGAAGGTCTGGAAAAGAGAATCATGGAAGGCGGGTACCTCATTAATACATAATTTACTTAATGCAATGATCTCTGCTGGGAGTTATCTCTTTTCAATGGATATCCGGGCAATGGACAGCAAGTGGCCATAGAATGCGACTTACTGACGTTCGCCCACTACTTTGACCTGCTGGATGTGTCTGTGCAGTGAAAGGACCTTGTACATTTATTAGCATATGCGATGTTATAATAACATGTTTACACGGTGGCAAACCAAGCGTGCCTCGTTACCATGATACAAGCCCTGTTCTGTCATGAGTGCTGCCACCACTTTAGCAATGTCATACAATAGAAGTGTACGCTGTTTTACACTAAAGGACGCAGTAAGGTCAAGAGAAACTTTTCTTGTCTAGGATTTACAGAGAATTTTCCATTTTTTGAACTTGCAGAAGGGAACAGAAATATTGATCCTTACCGATGTAATGAGAATGTATTAAGACAGCTTTGCTGATACAGAATCACAAGAAAGAAGTGATTTTTTAAATCGTCATTCCTTTAGTAAATGCTTTAAATACTACAAATTGAAATCTTGTTAAAAAGGTAGCTTGTATTTGGCTGGCTTACAACAAATAGCAACAATAAGAATATAGGGAAAAAGATAAGTCATATTATTAAACAAATACTAGTTGATAAGGAAGTGTTTCCGGGTTTGGCAATGGCTCTTTTTTTGAGGAACAAAAGATATAATGGGTAGCACGGATGATGGTGGAGGTTTTCGTTAATGTGTAATTAAGATGACTATTGTTAATTTCAATACATTTACACATCTCCAGAAAAGAATCAGACGGTAATAATGATAATGATGATAAGAATGATGAGGATGTTTCATATCTATACAAGTTGACTTGTTTTTCCCATCGTCGTTTAGTTGGAGATCTTTCCATCTTTTACAGATACTTTAACGGACATTGTTCTCAGGAGATCAGGGATATTATTCCAGTTCCTCTGAGGCGTGTCAGGACCACCATAAGCTCAACTCATTCACACCCTTTCCAAGTTTCACTGCCTAATCCACGAACTCTATCTCACAAATCATCATTCATCCCAAGAACATGCAACTTATGGAACGTCTTGCCTTCTTCTTGCTTTCCTGAGTCCTACAACTTGCCATCTTTCAAATCTAATGTAACTCAACATGTGTTCTTCTGCATCCTCATCCCATTGCCTAGAAGTTGCTAGTTGCTCTGGGGACACCATTTCAAGACTAAACCTCACCCTACCACATTGTCTGATCGTTCAAGCTCTTGCAGAAAATGCTTGGAGGGGATTGTTAGTTTGCTTGTGTTATCGTCATTATCATCGGCATCGACGTCATCATCACCTTTATCATCATCATCATTATCATCATCATTTTAATCATCACCTTTATCATCATCATCATCATCATCATCTTCATCATGATCATCAGCTGCATAACCAGCATCATCACCATCACCATCATCATTTCCAACAACATCATCATCGTTATCATCATCATCTTTAATTCATTCAACGTGGGTTAATTCACAGAAGAATGCTAAAATTACTGCCAATGTAAGTACTTCACAAAGTTTACAAAAAGTTTTTTGCAGCACAGCAGAGTCGAATCATAGTCACTGAGCTATCCAAACACCTTATCATTAGCAGTGCATTATCATAATCTTTATAAAGGGGAACTCCGTCAGCTTACAATTCATGCCATCAAGAGAAACCATGTTCTTAAACCAAATAAAAGCGAAAAAGTCTACTATTTGAATAGCTACTATGATATAAAGATATATCACGGATGTTGTTCAAAAACGTATTCCCTAATATGTTCTCTGAGTCCATGCTTTAATGGAGGGTAGAATTCCACCGCCATCAAGTGTGCTGGCAGTGCTTAGATCCTGATTTTAGATGTTATAGATCATAAAGAACGAAGCCAGTCATGACCCATCACATGCGTGCTACGGACCACATTGCTTTATTCAATGAACTTGCCATTAGCCCTTGCTGACAATCTTTGAAATGTAATATAACTCAATCAGGGAAATCCTTTGGTAATGCGTAAGTCCAATCAGAAATTGAAGCTTTAACGAATTTTGTCTGATTGAAGCCTTTTTGGAGAGTTTCAGATCAGCATGATTTCTTCAATTGAAAACAATCGAGCGAGTATAATTTTTATTGGCTTTAGATAAGAGCTTGGGACTTAAGATTCCTGCATCAGCATGGTTCGTAAATACCATAGATACATAATCTTCTTGCTTCGCTTCCATAATGGCAGAAGATATTTAATGGAGAGGTCCTAAGTGATGTTTGGATAAGAAGAGAACTTCTGAAATCGATTGCAAATAAAAGGGAAATGAATTAAATTCCTAGCAGTTCTCGATAAAAGCAAAATTATAAATCTTTTTGGTTGTAATGGCTGATAAACTTCATTAGAAGATTCAAATTCTCAACCTAGTATGATGCGTCCTCTTCTGTACGGAATATTCTATTTTTATTCAATAACAAAGCAAAATTGCTAATTGCTGCTCAAATTTGCAAAAGGTTCTTGCTCCTTGGATGTGTCAATAATAAACTTTATTGAATGGAAAATTGACGAATGATCGACTAAATGAATGAACGCATTATTTGGTGAATGGATGAGCCAATAAAGATGGATGAATAAATGAAGCACAGAATGGACGAATGAATGAATGAATGAATAAATGAATAAAGTGAAGAGGAATGTTAGATGACCAATGGGATTGAGATACTAAGCGAATTAGAAAATGAATGAATGAATGAATACATATATCAGAAAATCAATGAATGAATAGGTAAATAAACAAACCAGTGAGTAAATGAATGAACAAATGAATGAACAAGTCAATGAGATATCTAATGAATGAACCGGTGAATAAATAGATTAACAAGTGGATGAATGAACAAATGAATGAATGAATGGATAAGTGAGTGAATGGTTGTACGGTTGCAGTCAAGACGAGGCTGGCTTTTCGCTCACATGTCAGCCTCTTCTCGCCAATGTACGCTAGGCCGCTTTAAAAATGGCGAAACCTACTAAGAAAAAGTCGTTTGCTTCAAAATCAAAAATAAGGAACAAGAGCCAGAGCAAGAAAAACAGTTCTAAAAATAAGAAAAGAAGCCAAAAAAAGCCGAGACATCAAGGAGTTTCCATAGAAAGGCAGGATTTTCAACAAAATGGCATTCAAGACGAGGATGCTTCACACCAAAATGGGAGACATGATGTTGACAATGACGTAGATATTGATGATTTGGACGTCCTAGGACCTGATGCCTCTGTCGATGACATTGACTACCTTCTAAATAATCGGGGGAGCCTTTCGTTCTTATCTCAAGCATTAGAAAGGTTTGTTTTTCCCTGAAGGTGTCTTGTAAAATTCTCTTTTTTGTGAAATGTGTCAAAGCTCTTTTTTAGCTTTACTTGAACGCCAATACTGAGCATCGCCATAGCATTTGCTTCTTGTCAAAGCAGCTCTGAGACATTTTTGGTGTCAAATTGCAATCTCAATAGCAATATTACTCTCCATTGCCAATCAACCAGATTTATGTGGGTTTCTTGTTTAATGCTGACAGCAGATAATGCAAGACCAAGGAACTGCAAAACCCTTTCCCGTTGCCATATGCACACGATTTCATTATGTTCATGTACCATAAAAATTGGAGTGTTGTTGCAACTTTTTATCTCAAGAAACTTATCATATTCCTTTTTCCAACATTTGCCTCAGAAAACAAATGTCTTCCTGTCTGAAAGTTGCATTGACCTCCATAACTATGTAACAGCTTTGAGCTCTGTATGTGACACGGAGACAAGCAGCAAATAAGGCCCTAAGGTGTGAAAGGAGCATACATGTTATGAATAGACTATTCTTTCTTCTTCTTTTTTACAATGTATTGCTAACAAGAAAACTGCGTTGCATACTCGATTTTGAGTGTAGCAGAAACCAGAGACAAGGCTCTGAGTTTTTTCAAGGAAAATGGAAATCATGAGGTGGTTTGCCGTTACCTTCCTCACCAATGGCGTTTTTATTGGGACACATGCAGGATTCAAACTCACAACCCCTGTGTTATGAGTTCTCATGCTTAACAACTACACCACAGCATCCCATTATTGCTAACAACCAACTGCTGAGTTAGAAACAACAGATAATTGTATTGTTATAGTGAGGAACCTAGTGGAAAGAGAAAGAAGAAGAATCATGATGAACTGGAAACAGCTTATGAAAAGAAACCAAGGCAGCTTGGCAATTCTTATGAGGAAGATAGCTCAAAAAATAGAATACATTTGTTACCTGTAAAAGGGAAGGATGGTCTGATAAAGAGATCAATTGCAAAAGAAGAAGATACAGAAGGTAACCCCATTGCTTTTTTATAAGAACAATGCACCTATTCAAGTGAAATTTAGTTGCGCTTACATTATAGGCTTCTATGCTCGTCATTTCTATCATCAACTAATCTTACTTTCTGTAATTCAGCCTTTTTTGGTTTAGCCTAGCTTTGTCTAAATCTGCTTTTTCCCCTATTCCTGCAACATCAACTTCAATACTTCCTTCATCACATTTTTGCACTCTGCAGCTTGCCCATTGGAGCTTCTAACTTAATAGTGGTATCAATATTTGTAAATTAAGTAATTAATCCTGTTCCTCTGAGGCGTGTCAGGACCACCAGAAGCTGGAATTTTCCTAGACATAATTTCCTATAAAAAAGAACATATCAAGGACCTGTCTTTTCGCCAATTTGTATTTGCATTCTTGGCAACGAATCCACCTTACTGATCCTAAAAGCTAGAAGTACTACTTTTTTAACACCAGCCTTAACTACTTTTTAAATTAAAAGATGAAAACTTAAGGAAATCGCATGCTGCTTGCCATGCTTAGAAAACCAAAAATCAGATGTTTTGTAAAAGTATTGCATCTTATCATGTTCGACACAAGTCTACTTTTGAGTGATGCTATAAGTGAATTTCCACAATGCTATGTTCTCAATGCATTTTCAATAATTGTTGCAGAACACGATGAGGATGATGCTGACAAAGCTATTGAGAATGCAGAGGTAGAACAAAATTTTAGAAAAGAGCTGACGGTCGTTGAGCTTTATGCAGAAAGAGAAAAAGCAATCAAGGAAAGCAAAATGTCAATTGCAGTGGCCAGTGAAGAAGTACTTGAGAATCCAGAAACAAATGTAAGTGTGACAGAACAGTCTTTATTTTCTTGCATCAGGCCGTTACCTTAACCAGCGTAAAATACTATTTTCTCTCAAAATTCCCTTAACAAGGTTTTCAATTGTTTTTCCAGACATAATTTAACATTTGCAAGTTCTCTAATGATTTCAAAGTCTGTTGGATTATTGGAACTTTTAATGAGGAATTGGAGGTTTTCCAGTTTACATTATGTGCAGTCCCATTTGGAGAGTAGCATGCAATGATGTTCTTTGCATTCCACAAAATCTCTTAGCTTCAATGGGTTTTTCAAAATTGTATGCCATTTTCCGGTTTGGATGGAGCATTTTTTAGGATGCTTAGGTCATGTCCAAAGATTTCCATTTGGCTAGGGAATATGCGTTCTGCACTGAATTTTGCAGACAGTTTCTGCCTTGTACCCAATCAAGTTTGAATGCTAAAAACTGAGAGGAAAATTTGCAGTCCAAGCTATTTGCTTTGCAATGTTTATCTATGGTTGTAAGTACATGGAGGGACAGAAGTATAGCACTAAGAAAAATGAGATTATTTGGGAGTCTTCTTAATTGCTTTGTATGGGGCTGAATGTTGGGTTTCGAAACAGATGGACAAAAAGAAAATTCAGAGCTTTGAAATGTAATTCTACAGAAGGTTACTAAGAATGACTTGCATGGACGGAAGTACAACCGATGAGGTGCTGAGAGGATTAGGTATGAAGAGCCGGCTACTAAATGTCCTGGATGGAAGGAAATTGGTTTTTGTGGGCCATGTCCTCCAAATGGGGGGCTTGGGTGGCAATATGCTGATCAGTGCAGTGAATGGAAGAAGAGGCAGTGGAAGACCAAAAATAAGAACCCAAGAAATATGAAGAATTCACCAGATTGACCATGAAGGTTTCTCATGTGTTGGACCATCAGAACAAATGGAGAATCATTGTGGACCAAGCCATTGCGACTCAAACATGAGCCATCCGTCAAGAGAAGAAGATCTACCGTTGAACAAAAACAAGGTTTCTAGGTAACCGATGGCAAGTTTAATTCATTGGCTTTTTATTCATTCTTTCTAGCTGAAAAATTTAAAGAAACTCCTGGATTACTGTGCCGAAGATCAACTTGTGGTCGTCAGAAAATTAGCTTTGGTTTCTTTGTGTGAAATTTTCAAAGATATTGTACCAGGGTGAGTCTATTTTAAAGTCTATTTGTCATCTCAGCATTTAACACAGACATTACAAAACATACTTGATACTGAGCTTTTAAAAAATCAGAGAAAGAGCTCAGAGTTTTCCAGGTAGCTTTTCATTACCTTCCGCACTGGTAGTTGATTTTTATTGACAACCCTGTTTGATTTGAACCATCAACCCTTAAATTATGAGTTTTTAAAATTTTACAACAATGCCATCCAGCTGTATTGTTTCACATGCATAGATTATATTCCATTGAATATGAATTTTCCAACTTAAGTTTTTATGCTTCAAAAAATTTGCTAAATTGCAGGAACAATACCGGATTTTTCGTAAACCAATTTTTATGAATCACCGCATTGTGTTTTACTTTTTAATCACTGTTATTTTCATAATCTTTTTCGTTCTGAATTATAACAGCTATAGAATACGACCATTGACAGAGGCAGAGAGAGCCGGTAGGGTAAGGATCTTATTATTACATTCCTCTTTGTATTGTTCTGGTTTGGCCGTTAGCCATGGAATCATTAATGAAATGGTAGATATTAAAACTGTGTCAGAAAGTGCAGCTTGTCGTGATGCTTTAGGTATTCATTTGTTCCTCGTGCATATCTCTCAGTTGTATCCCTGCTTAACTGCTGGATGTAGCCATTCCATGAACAGTCTTGATTAAGCTGACGACGAAGGATTTTATTACTAAAATTTCTCGAGGATTTTTTCACATCACTCGAAATGGGTGTGACGGACCTTGGCCGATTGGTTCAATTAATTCCCCTTGTAGTAAACGTTCTTTTCATTTTGTAGTAGTTACGTGTACGCAATTACGTGTAGTCAATGTGCTGTCTTTGTCTTTCAAGTTGCCACGTGTAATGTTATGCTCGTGTTTCCTGTTTTATGTTGCCATGAGGTAGACGTTGTTTTTCGCTCCAAATCGTATTGTTCTAGTAGTAGGGTATAGTATTTTGTATTAGCATTATTAAGTAATATGCATTGTAAGTTTTTGGACGGATAAAAAGGGATTTTATGGTCACATAGAATGGCTTGCATAGTGATAGCGTTGACGTCTACTGTCTTTAAGGGCCCTGGTTTGTGGCATGCTCCCCAATGTTTCTCTTTGCCTGCTACCTGTCCACCCATCATTGACTGGGCACTTGGCTTAAAGCTTATGATAAAGAAGGATGAGGATACGAACTGGCCACCCCAGCCAGCAAAGCCGTGGCTCAGGATGTTATGTCTGTAACAGGGCCAGTCCTATACTCGCATCGAGTGAGGGAATCCTCCTCTGCTTTACTTTACCCCCTGCTGACACCCCCTTCATTTATGTGGCTTAGAACAGTCTCTTGATTTCGTTGAAATGTGAGTTCGAAGAGCTGGGTTATTTGATCAATTACGTCCATACAGAGATGCAACGAAGACTTGCGACAATATTCATCATGTAAAATGTTGATGTACTTTTTACTTGCTATTTATTCATTTTCTTTGTTTCTTTTTATGTAAGCGTTGTTTCATTCTACGATCTCAGGTTTCCAAAGATGTGAAAAAACTTCGCGATTTTGAAGAAAGCCTTGTCCAATATTATAAGAAGTATTTGGATGTTTTGGAGGAAACTGTACAAGGTACTCTCTCTCTCTCCTCTCTCTCTCTCTCTCTCTCTCTCTCTCTCTCTCTCTCTCTCTCTCTCCCTCTCATAATCTCTCTCTCTCTCTCTCTCTCTCTCTCTCTCTCTCTCTCTCTCTCTCTCTCTCTCTCTCTCTCTCTCTCTCTCTCTCTCTCTCTCTCTCTCTGCCATTTCGTTGTTTATTCTTTTAATCATATAGTAAGTTATCTAAATTCTTGCCTTCTTCTTGCTTTCACGAATCTTACAACCTGCCATCTTACAAGTCTAAGATCAATAAACTTGATCTGATCTCTCTCTCATCTTAGCCTTCCGCTTTCTTCCTTCTTTCTTGGGGCTTTGTATATGCCACCTTGGCCTTTCCTCAACATAATTCACACACAAAAATGACTTAATTTGTGAAAATTTTCTGATAGGTTTTGTCAACAAAAAAGCAAGAACCACGACAGAAATCTCACCGAAGGTATGAGTGATAACCCATTTCGTGTGAATTTATTTTATTCTAATTTTCGATGCAGATCGGAATGTTTGTAGCACGAGCTTGGATAGTCGTGAGACCTCCTGTTTTCCATGCGGAAAGTCCTGAATTGACACTGTCCCACTGCTGGATGCCCGTTATCTTTACACTTAATCATCAATGAATATCTTGCGTGAAGCCGGAGGTAAGATGGGGGGAGGAACGGCATTGGAACCTACCTCAAAGTGCCTTGACGCAAAGGGTTACCCCTCTAACATGGTACTCCCCAATGCTCGTTTCGAGTACGAACGATGCCCCCTTTGTCTGTTTACAAACTCGATGCCTTTACCTGAATTCTATTAAAAGAGTAAGTCGGTAAGGTTTGGAGACATTCAGTGAAACTTGTGAACTTTTTGTTATTTATAATTTCATCGTCTCGATGCCTTTACCTGAATCATATTAAAACAGTAAGTCGGTAAGGTTTGGAGACATGCAGTGGAACTTGTAAACTTTTTGTTATTCACAATTTCATCGTCTCGATGCTTTTAAAATTGGACGTCAGCATGGAAATGAATGGCTAATCTCCCAATACTCGGCGTCTACGTATACGCATTGTCAACACGCAGTTGCTATACTAAGTTGGGGAAAATTGCCACAATGAAATCTCAAGATCTCATGTAATGCTCCATCACAATCGCGTTGCAACCAGACAACAACTTTCAGTGTTTTGTAGTTGATTATATGCAGCTCTGCGCTGATTGGATATTTTGCCATCAAAATGGAGAAATATTGAGAGATTTGAATGCTGTCTCTTTGTATCAAACATCAGAAATGGTGTTTTAAATCGCCCAGGTTAAGATATTTGTGGTGCAGGTGAAACCCAGTAGTTACGAAGTACTCCATGTTCCTGTATGTCTTCAACGCAGACCTGATTATATCTATACGCGAGATGCAGTCTTAGCGTGGTCGCTAAAATACCCAGTCTCACCAGGTAAGTGGCGGGCTCCAAGCTAGCGAAAAGGACAATAGATAGCAACATCGTTTGCCGCTTTCCTTGAAAAAATTCGAGGCGCTGTCTCAGATTTCCTCTACGCTCAAAATCGAGTGTGCTATTCGCAATTAAGACTTGAGACTCCCATCCTAGGTTACGGCCTAATCGAAAAGCTTTTCCACGTTGTGTGCTTTGTATTTATATTCTGCGAACAGGGATCAATGCTTAGCCTCGTGATAAAATTTTCTCTTTGCATGTTATTTCAGATAGTAAAAGGTCTGGGATTAACTGCTATCAGCTGTATGGTGGACGTTCTAGCTTCATTGAACCACTTCAATTACAGAACCAATCTGATTGTCGCAGTTGTGTCAAAAGTGAATTTTGGTGGTGAACGAGCCGAGGTTATTTCCTTATGCGCAAATTGCAATCTTTATAAATTTTATGTATGGCTATGTTCGGCTATGTATGTATTGCTATGTATGTATGCATGTATGTATGCATGTATGTATGTATGTATGAATGGTATGATGAATTTATGGCTATGCATGTCTGAATGGTATGATAATTTTCATCTAGTGACATTGCTATGCATTCACTTTCACTTTTTGCTACGTCACGTGTAATTAAATCAATTGACTTACTTTGAATTAGATTATTTTCCATCAAAGTCCATCGCTTCCTAGTTAGTAAAAAGGTCTCATTTTTTACATTCGATTGTGAATGCTTTGAAAATCATTTCTTAGGTTGGCGATATATGCGTGGAAGCATTAAAAAACCTTTTCATAAACGACGAGGTCGGGGATGTTTCATTAGAGGTAATAATCAAACTTATTCTAAACACTAATAATGTTTTCGATCCCGGCTTCTGTCAGTCATAATCCAGGCAAATCTGGAGCGTTCCCAAATCCCCAAGCACGGAAGAGTATGGACAGTGATTGGTCATCGTCATAGTGTGTCAGGCTCCTTCGTCGATCCTGCCCGAATGCGCATGGCTACACCCAGCCCTCCAGATATTCCGGTCCTTCGTGGTATTCGGGAGATCCTCGACAGCCAATTTCATGTCTTCGACAAGTGCGTCGATGTATGATTTGCGAGGCCGACCTTGACGAGCTCTCCCATGGGTTGGCTCGGTGCCTCCACAGAACCTCCACAGAACCAGCTTGCTGCATGGTTGTTCTTCAGCGCGAACACAATGGCCAGCGAACTTCAAGCGTCTGTCTCTGGCTACTTCGCTCAGGCGAGGAAGGTCTTGATATAACACCTCGATGGTTATATGCTGTTGGTAGTCGACGTTCAGGGCTCTTCGTAGCAGTCTTGTGTATGCGCCGTCCAACGTTCGAGTTTGCTCCTCCTTTAGCGTCTAGGTTTCTGATCCGCACATGAGAATGGGTATTACTGTAGCTTGGAACAGATGGATCTTGGTTTTCCTGGTCAAATTCGCTTTCCACACTCAATTTTAGACGTGTTATAGCTTGAATTGTAAGTGCCTTTGGAATCTTGATGTGATTGGTAAAAGGTGCCAATCCGGCTGTGAAAGCGTTAACCAGAACCTTTATAAAAATGGCTACACCAATATGGTTTTATAGAAGAGCTAGATTGATCGCTGATGAGGTGATCCCATTAAGGTAGAGGGAAAAAGCAGTCAAAAAATTAGAGGGTAAATCAATTTTTTCGAAGTGTAAAACGCATAGTGAGCAATCCCAAGCAGTTTGATAAAATGTCTCTTTTTGATTTTCATTTTTAGGCCATGAAAGTCATCGCGCGTATGGCAAAGAGTAGCCTTGGAAAACTTAGACCTCAGGTTTCGCTTTGTCATCAAACTTCATTGTATTCAAATCTGCTTTCAGAGTTATTTTCGAATGTAGGCATGGAGCAATAATTCGGCGTATGGAAGTGTTAAGCAAGACCCTTGCCTCCTCTGTCTTTATGACCTAAACATCGAATTCACGGTATTCTCGTCGCACTTTGGTCGTTGGGGGCGTTTTCATGTGGACTCGACTGAAGAAAGGCTGCTTTGATCTCATGGTTATGAATCAAGAATCCTCAGAAAGATTTTAGGACATTGAGAAGCTATGCTTATCGAACAATGTGCCCGGGTCCTTTCTCTTGATGTGACGTCATTTCAAGATTCGGATGACTCGTGAATCATAAGTAAGATCTTATGAAGCTTAGAGGCCATGCTTCTCGAGCAGTGACCTGGTCCTTTCTCATAACCTGACCTCAGCTTTTAACTCGTACAATCTCGAGTTACAGGGAAGTTCTTACTTTAGGTTTAAGTATTCCCAAAGGCGTGACTCCATCTAATGACCTTGCAAGCTGTGCCAAGCGCCTCATTTTATAGACTGCTGCCGGTTTGTAAAAGATTGCGATTAATATCTGCAGCTGGAAATACCTTTCTTTCTCATTTAGGTATTGGAGACGTTACTGCACCTCAATATTGATGCACAATTAATAAAAGCTGCCGAGAATCGAGAAAGCAAAATTGAGAGGCTACGTAAGCGAAAAGAGCAACTGAAAAAGATGTCAAGGAAAGAGAGAAAGGTCCTTAAACGTATTATCTTTATTGGATTTTGTTGAATTTTTAGATCGCGCTATCTAAACCGATAGAAGCCTGGCAGATCACACTAGCTAGCAGAAAGAACATTTTGTGGCAAAATCTTTGCCAGAGATCACCGTAAAGAAAATGCAGTGCTCCCCATTGGCATGTCATTCTGATAATAATTTTTTTTTGAAACTTCATTTTGATGTATAAACAAAACATACAAATACAAATCTCTCTAATAATAGGCAATTTGTATTCGGCTGACCTAATTACAGGTATTTCTAGTATAAAAAAAATGAATGAATGAATAAAATGATAGAATGACGAATAAAAAAATAGAAATAAAAATTTAATAAGAAGAATTTAAGGTTGAAAGAAGACTGTTAGTAGGCTAGGAGGTCTGGGTTAGTCCAGGGTTTATTATGCATGCAGAATATGTAGTAAGTTGTGCGAATGATTGTAATTGATAATTTAGTAATGATGTAGTTAGTATGTGCTTTGTCAATGGTTTGATCGCTACACATCTGAACGAACGAATCGCAAGATTGTCCAAAGATTCCAAGGGAACCTATTGCCAAGTTCACAAATTTAACTTGGCGGTATTTCGATATTAGGTCATTCAGAAGGTAGCGATATTTTGAAAATTTCCTATCAGCGTTATTATCAAGGTGTGTCTCAAAGCCAACGCTCAATTCTAGAACATAGAGAGTATTAGAAGGAGTGGAGATGAGCATGTCAGGACTCAAGTCGTCACCAGTGACGAGAGAAGGGGAAAGATATTGTGGGAGGTCAACATAGAAAGTACAGTGATTTAAATATTGAAATGTTGAGGCCAAGGAGTTTAGTGCAGAGTCATGTCTCCATGTGAAGCGGCCCTCGCTGAGATAAGATCTACAGCCTACAACAACGTGGAGAAGAGACTCTGGCTGGAAGAAAAACGAGCAGTCAGACGTTTGGGAGAGATTCCACAGCGTGAGATTTTTCCAAGTCGCAAGTGTGTTATTAAGGTACCTGACAGTGAAGTTAAAGATGTTTTTGGGTAGTTTACTTTGGGCAGACGACCAGAGAGAATTTACAGTTTTCAAAGAGTGATTCAGGAGGAAAGTAATGAGGAAGCCTTGAGAGGTTAAGATAGATAGGAGTTTATCCGTATGGTTCTGACGAATTGCCTTTAAAACTTGCTTAGTGTTTCGGTAATAATAATAATGATGATAATAAGCGAATATTTCAACAGGATATCCTATAAATTTTTACAAATATTGTTCTCATTAGGGTCCTGCTTGCCTTGCGTTTACAATGAATAAGATGTCTTACGTTTAAAAAAGAAAAATAAGATGCTTACAGAAATTAAATGTCAGTAAAATATTTATCTAAAAACTGTCTAAAAAGAAGTCGAGAATCGATTTTTCGTGCCTGTATTGGTGGGTTGCATTAAAGTATATTTCGGAAAAGGTATAGGAGAGCATTTTAAACGTTTTCAAACTGCATTGAAATTGTCTACGTCAAAATTTTTCTACAGATGGATCGGCAAGGAGGGGAATAGTGTTACCTTTATCATGCTCTCGTTCTAGCTGTGTTACCATTCTGTCAGAAGGTCATTTCTTAAATTTTAAGAAGAAGTTAAGCGAAAACTTTGTGCAATATCTATTAAAACTTCCCATCTCTTAATATGGAAGGCGTGTGAATGATGCCTATATTTTCTTAAAAATTCTTTTAAGGTTATGATCCAATTTTTTTTATTCCAATCGTCTTTACCTTGTAGAGGAAGAAGTTAGAGACGAAGCTAGACAAAGAATTGCAAGAAACACAAGCCGTGGAAAGCAAAGAAAAGATTCAACGGAACGTATGTATCCGCGAATCTAAGCAATTTTGTCTCTTGGGAATATTTTCCTGCATAGAATTCCCACGATTCTCCTTCGGACCTTTGGCATTTCTGGATAATTTTGTGCTTCAAAATTCTTCCCTTTAAATTATGCGTGTATCTATCCGTGTTTTATATAGAATGTGATAATGTGGTGTATGCTTTCGCTATTCTTATTGGTATCCTTTTCTTGGTAAATTCAAGAGCATTTAGTATCTTTATAATATCAATTGTCAAGACCTCTAGGTTTGCTGATTAAAGAGAAAGGCCCTAGATTGTCAATCCTCCATCTCTATTACATAGCTTGTGAGTGTTTGTGAAGTATTAGTTGTGCGATTGTTATTTGAAATTATAGCTTGTTTTGCTTCGTCTTTCTGTTTGTATCACATCGGTGTTTATCATATCCTTTTGTTGGCTGCTCCCTTTTTAAGATTCTCTTTCGTTTTCGGCTTGTGTTGTGATTTTTGGATTCGTTTTGTCACTTTGTATAGTATTGTGTATGTTTTTTGTTCGATCAGCATGAGATGGTTGTCTTGTATGTTCGAAAAACGAATATTCTACCGATGATCGAATGTTTCATCTCCTTGGCTTCAGCTGGACTGAATTGACAACACCTGAACCGTTTGCTCTCAGACTGCAAAAAAGACCAAAGTCCGTCAAGCTGTGTAGTGAAAACTACTATAAGAAACGCAGGACGATCAGGGATCGCAAAGCTTGTTAGAACAGATATGAACGGCTAATGTCTTATTTCACCGGCCTAACAGCTCCTTGCTTTTTAATCTGCCTTATATGATCTTCACTCTAGTGCTTTTTGCAAATAAAGAGAATCGATGTAAATTTTGAAATGATTGAAGCCACCGAATTTTCCAATAATTCTTTCACGTGAGCGCACTCTTCTCTTTTCAGCAAACAGAGATTTTGAAGTTCACTTTCGTCATCTACTTCCGGGTTCTGAAGCAAGAAAGAAAAACTCCACTACTAACCCCCGTATTAAAAGGGTTGGCCAAGTACGCCTACCTAATCAACGTAGACTTCTTCAGTGATCTCATGGTTGCTCTTAACAGGCTTATCAATGCAGGGGTGAGTCAATCCATTTCATATCGCTGGAGCAGTGATTAGTGAGCAAACTGCAATAGCATTCGATCTCGAATGTAGAAGAAGCAACAGAAAGAGCTCTGAGTTCTTTCTAGGGCAGGGCTTTCTTTAAAAAGAAACTGCATACCATACTCAATTCTGTGCTTAGCAAAGGCCAGAGAGAGAATCTGAGCTTTTTATTTGGAAAAGGTGTCTACCAATATTCTCAGAGTACCCCAAAATGGTTAATTTTGATCAGGAAGTAGAATCTAGAAGAAAGTAGAAAGTAATTCAGATTTTAGAAGAATGCAGGTCAGAAAGGAGGCTCGATAATCTTACCATTAAAGAAAGATTCGCGATGTTTTGTTTTGCAATGTAAGCGAAAGTTGCCGAAAAATTTGCAAGTTTTAGTCTTTTATGCTATGTCATATCATATTGGTGATATTATATTATATATTTCATCATGCATTGTATCATGTCAAATTTGTGGTTTTGTGAGCAGAATATTTCCATAAAGTGCATCACGGAAGATAAAATCAAGCTTGAATCTTCTCTGACAAGTTTCAAAGCGTTGGAAATATTGAAAGAAAAAGTCATCTAGATAAGGATTATCCTATTTTGATTTGTTAATTTCCAGTTTTTATCATTATCAGCCGTTTTTATCATATGAAATACAATTTGGGGTACAAAGTCTTTTGTTAATACGACGAAGCTATTTTCCGCTTGTATGTGTAACGTCAAAGCATTTATGTTTGAAAAATGTTTCGCAGGAACTTTCAATGACAGAATCAATGAGTTGTGTGTTGACTGCCTTCAAGATCCTCTCTGGTCAGGGTGAGTACAAAACACTGCCATAGATCTCACTTGCATGTATAACGCTTTAACCTGCAAAGATGTTTGTATTGATGTGGCGCTCCAAAATCTACTCTCTGTCTTCTCGACAAAGTCCAATCCAAAACCGTTCGTCTCATCGACAATCCTAACCTCACCAAATCTCTCCAACCTCTTTCCCGTCGTCATTTAGTTGGAGATCTATCCATCTTTTACCGATACTTTCACAGGCATTTCTCTCCGGAGATCAGGGATATTATTCCAGTTCCCATGAGGCCTGTCAGGACCACCAGAAGCTCGACTCATTCACACCCTTTCGAAATTTCACTGCCTACTACACGAAATTTATCCCACAAATCATCATTCATCCCAAGAACATGCAAATTATGGAATGTCTTGCCTTCCTCTTGCTTTCCTGAATCCTACAACTAGCCATCTTTCAAATCTAGGATCAATAAACTTGATCTGATCTCCCTCTCCTCTTAGCCTCTCGCTTTCTTCTTTCTTCCATTGTTGGGGCTTTGTGTAGGTCGCCATGGCCTTTCCTCGACATAATCTACTATGAAGAAGAAAATGCAAATTGAAATTCAATCATTTAAAGAAATTTACTATATATCCCACTTGGTTTTCTTTCTTTAGAAGTTGCTCTTACCAATGGAGCTAGGCGAGGCTTATCTTCCACGCACCACTTTTTAAAGGTTTCGCCCTTGCTGCAACTCGAACCCGTAACTCCAGATAAATAAATTCGATCTTATCTCTCTATCCTCTTAGCTGCTCGCTTTCTTCTTTCTTCCTTTGTTGGGGCTTTGTATAGGTCACCATGGCCTTTCCTCAACATAACCCACTAAAAAAAAAAAAAAAAAAAAAAGAATCAGGACCCCAGTATCTTCATTTCTTTCCTATTCTGTTCCACAAGGGAGAGGGCAGGTGGATTGGGGTGACGGCGTCCTAGCGGAAATGATATCTTAAGCAGCGAGCAACATTTTTCATGCTTGTAAATTTGTAATCTAGCACTTCCATCTAATATTTTATGTACTGTGTGATTTGTTACATCTAAATTCTATTACTTTATAGTGAAATAGTTTGGGGGTAATGCTATATGAATAAAGATATATGTATCACATTTGAAGTATTGCATATCAACATTGTAACTAACCACATCGTGGTTTATTCTAGGGGAAGTCTTGAACATTGATCCACAGAATTTCTATCTTCATTTGTACAATTCGCTTGTCGATGTTGCTGCAGGTGATTCAACTTACTTATTTTTCATTTTTCCTGTCCTTCTCAACGCTCCGTGTATTATATTCATTGAACTTAGAGTTGAGTCCCGTCTCAAAATGCAAAATAGAAAAGAATGTGAGTCACTGGATATAGGGCAGTTTTGACATCACATCTTCAAGCGCGCTTCACAGTTCCTAAAAAACCCTAAAAACTGAGAATGCTCATTTAAAATTCATCAAAAAGAAAAAAACTGTTTCTTGAATGTTTTGACATCAGCGCATTGTTTTAGTGGTCCCATTTCACTGAATGATCTGTTTGCGAAAGATTGTCCCTTTACTGTGGGAATATCCAGTTTCTTGTACCATTGCTTGATCTTCATACTCTCAAACCAAGAATCTCGGAGCACTTTGTTAGACGAGTAATGATGACATGACAGTAACATGATATTTGCAGAGGCCACGGTCACTCGAGAGTGCTTTCACTTCGAGGCTGCTCTAAAGTACCGCCCTCAGCCACGGCATGGTGTTGTAAGTTCGCCAGTTTCATTCCTCGTCGCTTCCCCCCAGCTTCCCCCCCCCCAGCTTTACATTAGGCACCGATTTGCTTCTAGTCGCAAGGATGAGGGCATTCTGAAACAGCAGTGACCTTCCCTTGAACCTGAGGTGCTCAGCTCGGTGCATGTGCGTGCATGTGCGTGCATGTGCGCGAATGACTATACCAGCTGTCACCACGTGTTCGTTTTAGTCGTTGAAAGATATCAGATCCATTTATGCATCTTCAGGTTACTATGTCTATTCTCGTGGTTTTTATGTTGTTCAGGACCCTGGCTTTGGATAAAGCTGTTGGCCTTTCTCGCCTTTTTTACAGTTTATAGTATTAGATTGTCTTTTTCAGGTTTTATTTTTCTAAATCAAATTTAGAGTCTCTATTAGGAGCCTATGTATCTATGGTACAGAGTTTATCTTACTTTTAAATAGTTGGATTAGCAATCTAGTACTATTGTAAATACTAACTTTGAATATGGTTATATGATATGATGTGGTGTGACATGATATGATGTGATATGGCATGATCTGATATGACATGATGTGATTGATGTCATTGATATGATATGATATGATTGATATGATTGATATTATATTATGTTATATTATATTATATTATATTATGTCATATGATATTATATTGTATGATATGATATGACTTTGGATTCGGCAATAAACAATTCTTCCCGCGAAAAGTTAAATCATTTGTGGAATTTTGTATCCCCTCCAAGATTTATATTGATTTCAAATAGAGACTGCTCCAACCCTTTTACCACGCTTGTATGAAGTACATGACCGTCTGATTATGCAGGTCAAGTCTTCCCAAAGGATGATTGGCCGAAATCGTACTCCCTTAGCTGAAGGATATGTAGACAGCCTATCAACAGTAGTGTTTTAACACCAACAAGGCTCTTTAGTTGTAGTTAGCACATATACATACTTTGATTCACCATAGCGTAGTGCTTGACCCAATTTCCTTGAGTGACGAAGAACACAGCCTCATGCTCACCCTGCAGTGAATTACTGGTGCCTTGTGTGAGTTGAGGAAGCAAAAGCAGGAAGAAGCGACTTTTGGCGGTCCTCCCTCTCATGTCATGCTACTTTAATGTTTTGGCGCTAAGACATCTTAGCCGACAGGTTTCGAGCCTGTCACTCGAACTTTTATTTTTAGCATCCAGCCACAAAAGGCCAAAGAATTCCATGTTTGGAGGTCTTCATATGTAAAACACGAGTCTTTTCAGTTGACAAACTTAATCACCCTCTAAGCATTTTTTCGCCGAAATTCACCAAATTGTATTTGCACTTATTGATTTCCGTTTTCTTCCAGACTCTAAACAAGAAGATATAGATTTATGCATCGAATGTTTGAATTTAATGTTAGTAAAACGACGCAAACAGGTGAGTTCTGATGCAGAAAACACATTTCCAAGTCAATGTATTCTCAATAATGCACTAAGAAACACGATTTTTAAAGCGAAAACACGATTTTTTATAGAACACGATTTCGTTGTGCAGAAGGTCATTTCTTCTGATCCCATCAGAGTACGATGATAATGACCGAAATGAAGCTATGAAGGCTCTATTTTAGGTATATCTTCTACCTAGCATCCGGAATTAGATTTTACGTCTCGGGAGAAGTTGGCTTATCGAAGAGTCTTGTTAATGCAACCTTATCTCTGGATTCCATCGCTTGGAATGACAGGGATCAAACAGCTCTCCCCATTTTGTATAAAGGTTAATCTTGAGGTGGCGTTAGAGCGACAGACTATGTGCACTGTAATCTGAGCTGTGCTAAAGACTTAATATGTAATGGAAATATGGAGATCTTTCCATCTTTTACAGATACTTTCACGGGCATTGCTCTCAGGAGATCAGGGATATTATTCCCGTTCATCTGAGGCGTGTCAGGACCACCAGCAGCTCAACTCATTCACACCCTTTCCAAGTTTCACTGCCTACTTCACGAACGGTATCCCATAAGTCATCATTCATCCCAAGAACAGACAATTTATGGAGCGTCTTGCCTTTGTCTTCCTTTCCTGAATCTTACTACTTGCACCTTTCAAATCTAAGATCAATAAACTTGATCTGATCTCTCTCTCTCCTCTTTGCCTTTCGCTTCTTTCTTTCTTCCTTTGTTGGGGCTTTGCATAGGCTACCATGGCCTTTTCAAAGCAGTTTTTTGTAGCTTGACAATATATTTGGTTTGCTTCAGGTATCAATACGAAGGATCCAGGGATTTGTGAAGAGAATAGCTACGATTTCGCTGCAAAATGAAGCTGGGCATTTGGTTTCATTTCTGCTTTTGCTCAGAAGCATTTTACAGGTATAGTTTTGAATTTCCCGCGAGTTTCTATCATATGGTATGAACTTACGTCATTGCGCTAGCGGCTTCGCTGTCAGTTATCAGCTTCTGCTCTCCTACTGGAAAAGAGGTTAGTTGTGGGAACACGTGCCTACTGTATTGAGCCCTCCCCCTCCCGAGGTTGCCCCACACTCGTCCCCGTTTCAGACTCCCTGTTCACTCAGCAGTCAGTTGGAACTTGGCGTATCAGGTGTGACAGTTCCCTTCCTTGCCACACTTTAGCTTAACACCGGGTACCCATCAACTGCTGGACGGACCGGTATAGGGCATCCAGAGTCGCGCACGAGTGTGAGATCGAACCCTTGACCATCTGCATGTTGGGCGCGTGCTGTAACCGCTTCGCCCATTGCATCCACGTGTGTCACGACGAGTGTCAGAATCATGTAACAGTGCCCCCTGAAGACCAGCGTAGTGTATGGTTTTATTGCGGGTATGCCACTTGTGCGGGGGTCCTACAGTTGCGTTAACTAGAATTTGATGTAGCGTTAATATCGTCGGTCTTCATTCCCTGTATTTTCTCTTGCAGTTGAATCAGAAATGCGATGCTTTGTTGGACAATGAGAGGCTAGGCCGGGGGGTATTTCAACCCGAACTGCCAGACCCAGAGCATTGCAATGCAGACAGCACTGCATTGTGGGAATCTTCGTTTTTACGTAAACATTACTCAGCTGATGTAAACCAATATTCGAAACATATTGCCCATGGCGCTCCTTCACAGGGACAGAACTCTTTACCAGCAAAATTGACGCAGAGGCAAGTGGCTTTTTTAACAAGTACTGAAAATGTAGTTAATTGGGGCTGATTAGCTTTTAATTCATATGCAAAAACGCTGTGCCGTGTTTTCTCTCAGGATAGGCCATCTGCATAGCCAGCAACCCACGCCTTTCTCAAGGGATGCCATTTTCAAATCGTTGGTTCGTTTGAAAGCACATTTTTATTAGACTTTGTGCGCTTCCAGCCTGACAAGACAAAGTCTTTTGATAAAAGCGCAATGTTATTTTCCAGTGGTAATGTTTATTGAAGATTCATCCCCTCTCTGAATTAGCAGAAACTCCTTTTGCGCATCCCCCTTTCAAATAGTTGAAGTCTGTTAGGTATTGCAGCCAAGCTTCTTTGATACCGGGCGCCACAGGTCTCTACTGAGTGCAAGTCCTTGTAAACATGTTAATTTGTTGCCCCAAATCTTTTTCCTTTTCTTTGCTGCTTTATCTCTTTTTTTTTCTTCTTAATGCTTTATTTATGTATACTCATTATCCGAATGTAGATTCTAGGGCGCCGATAAATTATTTTTATCAACCAGTTCCCTGATCCTTCTTCTCGATATGACGGCATCCCGTGGTCCCTACGCCTGGGGTTGCAGAGAGCTGGTGACTCTCCTCACTCTAAATGGAAGTCCAGGTCCTTCTGGGCTTGCACCACTAAGCATGTGGTTCATTAGCGATTGAAGTGTACTGAAACGTTTTACTTGCTCCAGGAAAGAAACCAAGGATGACACGGAACCGCCGTTGGAGTATTTTTTCCCTGAGAATATTCCACCAGAAAGAAAAGCAAAGAAAAGACGAATCAGAGACGATCAGTGGAGCCAATCGACTCTTAAAGACTACGCTTGTTCCGTTGACTGCGATTTAGAAAATCCACATGCTTTTGATTTTGCCAAATTCTTAAAGGTAGTCTGATAATGTCCAGATTTCAGGCTTTTATCTTCATTAGCATTTGGTCAAAAACGTGAGCCAGTAGTGTTTTTGTCTTTAATCTCCAAGCTTTGTTTCCACGTTGCTCATCAGAGATAACACTTCTTTTCTCTGCCTAGAAATTTTTCATTATCCACCGATACTTTACCGTCTCGGTGATTCTCCATTTGTAAACAATTAGATGTTTTAACTAATGAATTATGGGCTTCTCGCTATGAAACAGATAGCTGCAGAAGGCCGCCTTGTTTACCATCTTTGTGATAACATCCTCAAGTGAAGTTTAGACGCCGCGCCGATTGCTCAGTCGCATTGCCTGAAAGGCCGAAGTAATGTTTTTTTCTTTTTTTTTAGTGAGTTATGTTGGGGAAAGGCCATGGTGGCCTATACAATGCCCCAACACAGGAGGAAAGAAGAAAGCGAAAGGCTAAGAGGAGAAGGAGATCAGATCAAGTTTATTGATCTTGGATTTGAAAGATGGCAAATTGTAAGATTCAGGAAAGCAAGAGGAAGGCAAGACGTTCCACAAGTTGCATGTTCTAGGAATGAATTATGATGAATGGTGCATCTTAGTTGTTTAATGGTTTATTGTCCACTGCATGCTTCAGGCCGTTTGTTTGAATCTACGATCGGATAATAGTTTAGACTGCAATTACATGCATATTCATTTTGAGAGGGAGACAAGTGGATCGCGTTTTTTTTCAACTTTTTGCTTGCTCCCGTCAGATGCTTCCATCCTGGTTAATTAGATTTCCTAGGTATTTGGATTAAATCTTCCTTTTTCTGGTACTTTTCTTCTCTTGTATTTTTCATGGTTTCATTTTACTGGACAAACATTTGCAAATTTTAATCTTCGTTTAATCAAGAAGTGAGTAAAGAAGAGGTAGGCCTGGTTCCATTATGGTAATAAATTGACTTGTGGCCCAGGACTCGAGTTTATTGATATCAAAGACCCTTCGCATTTAGAAAATTGTAAGAATGCTCAATCAGCTTCTAGCGAAGAACGTTGATGATTTTTACTTGCCCGTCAGAGTGAGACAAGAACGAATGGCTTTTGATAAAGTCGTTGAGCATACTGCATCCCGAGCTTAGTAGAAACGATATACAGGGATCCGAGTTTATCCTACGGAGCAAATTTCCGAAAATAGACTGTGTAGCCTACTCGATTGAAAATATTGGCAAAAAACTGACTATCCAGAAAAGGGCATTTCTGGATTTAGAAGGGACACTTACATAGTTCGCCGAAAATTGGGGGCGTGCCCCGTTTCCTGCGTCCCTAGAGCCTGCGCGCTTAGCAACTATACGCTTAGGCACGCTGGTCTCGTTCGCTCTAGTGCCATATCTGTCCACCAATTGTTTGTCTTTTATTCTGCCACTTTTAAGATCTGATATCTCTTCCGTTCCTGCTTTCCTCTTCCGATGCTATACTCTCCTCAGAGTAGCACTTCAAAATTGTCGAGATTTGTCATCCCAATAGAAAAATGGAAGATTATATTAACGATCAAAGAGACTAATAATAGAAATATCAGGAAGAACATTGCAAATAATTTAGAAGGAGCTCCTGAAGCGAATTTCGCAGACTGATAATGCAATCTTAGGAAAATATATATCAAAAGCAGGATGCTATTTGGAGAAATCGATGCATTTGGGCTGAAGGACCACGCCATATCAACTATGATGGGTGCGGTGTTTCTGCCCATTATAAGCCATATTCAAAAAGTAACAAGATTATTTAATTGGGAGACGTCCAGTGTCTAATAACTTCGTTTTTGTTCATGATGAGAATGAAAAGAATTAAAATAAGTATACGGAACACAAAGTTGAGAGGAATTAGTTTAATTTTGGCCTTTTTCCTTTGACGTTTATTGTTTGACGTTGGTAGGTCAAACACGAAGTACTGCACACATTGACATTGGATCAGAAACTCAGAGTACTAACCCCAGGTCATTCATTACTTGGGAAAAAATCACAGATTTCGCCGTCATGGCCATTGCTTAGGAACCATACAGCTGCATGTACTTTATATAGGTTTATTTTTTATTTGAATGGTGGCGTAGGCCACAACATTATGGTCGCAACAATAAAACCAACAATGCAATGATAGTGACGAGCTGCAGAATTTAGGCCCATTCTGATGCCAAAACGCACGATGACAAGCGAGAGGCAACGCTACATTATGTTAGGTATGATTTCAGTTTATTCTAAGCTGGTGTTTTGATATATTTTGAACGGCGTATATGCCAATGAGTTTAATTTACGTTTTTTGATCATACCATAAATTGGGAGATAACGTTCAATGCGGTGATGCAGCAATATCAGCATTCTATTGCGATGCAAGGAATTTGTTAAGAAATTGTTTGCCTTTTAGCTCCGGAATTTGCGCCAGCTACATGCAGTGTCGCCCAAAGGGACTGAGTTCTCTATTCTTGCCCTGTAATTTTTTCCGGTCAGACAAAACAAAACAGGAATCACCTTTCATTTGTTACCTGTTATCCCCTCGTAGTTCTTGGAGTCGATAGTCCGGTGGAAAATTGATTGATGCATGAAGACAAGTATTAGATTTGATTGTACAGGGTGCTGATGTCTCAATTGTTTTTAATTCCAATTTGCAATTGATGCAGAGTATGGCAATTTCTTTAAAAACGTGAAAGTTCTTCAAATACTGACAGCGTTTTACCCTGAAACTCCCAAAGTATAGTGGAAATGGTTATGCAACCACTGGGTATTGCAGAATTGGTCAAAAGTCATAATACCTAACCAGAAATGATACCAATGCATTTAAATGATTTACAGCTGGTGTCTATCAAACAAGTTTGCAAGCAATGTAGTGACAGGCAAATTCTTTAGGCTACTGTCATCTTGGCAAATATTGATATGCTTGTCATAAGCAATCAAGACAAGTTGCTTACAAAGTATGGCTGTTTATTTAAATGTTTTTGCTGGTCCTTATCCATTACCTTTTTGTTAAAGGATAATATATCACATTCATTTTGCTGGCATTCATCTCAAAAGTAATACTTTTAACCACTTTGAAGGTAATTCTTAGCTGATTCTGATGATTCTAAAGAGGTCCTTTTATATAATATCAGTTTTCTAGATTTCCAATTTTATTAGATTTTATGCATTCTATTCTTAGATCTTTCATTTTGGATTCAATGTTTCATAATTTTGTTGCTTAAGATTGAAGCAGAAGCTGTCGCTTACAATGGTATGATTTTCCATAAATTTCTTCAATTGAAGTTTTCACCAGCTAGTAAATTTATGTCTTACATCTCTGTTTACATAACACGGCTCCATCATCATCCGTCAAATTTTTTCTTCTTTTTTCATGAATATTTGGCAGCAAGTGTTTCCCATTATCTTCCTTCCCTTGGATATGACAAGGCTGTTGCTGTGAGCTACTAGGCCCTTCTTCACACAGTCCTTTCACCTCAAGACTAGCTCATCTTTTTCTCCGTCAGTTTCCAACTCCTATCCTCTCCTTGCTTGGTGTTTCTGCCTGTTTCTTTTTTGCCTTAAACTTCATCATTTTCCTCTCTTCGTTGAAGCTAAAATTGTAAAAGTTTGATTGCATTTTATCCTAGGGCTTTGCAGAGAGGATCTGTTACAGAAAAACGGAGCTTTCAGAAGCCCAAACAGGACAAAACTAAAGCAGATTTTCATTCATGAAAATACTTCGAGCAATTTCTCATGCACATGGAGGATATTTCCACAGCTTGGCACCATAAAACTTTATTTCCCACAACTGAATTTTGGAACAAGAAAAGTAGCAAACGAATGTGATGCATTTGTGTCTCTAAGCATCATTGATAGAAGTGTTTTGTAAGTCAAGCTTCAAATTACGAGGCAAAAACATTTATTTGATCTTTTGAGTTGTAGAGGAATTAAGTCACAGCCAGGTATTCTGATTTTCTAGGGACTTACAGCTGTCCTTAATCTTTCATATTTATTGATTGATTTATTTATTTGTTTATTTCTTTGTTTATTTACTGATAGGTCAATTTAATGATTCATTGTCAAATAGCAGATTTCACCTTTAATGGTTGATAAGTTAATTGATTAGTTAGATCCTTGATTGATTGACTGTTTGATGGATTGATTGATTGAATGATTGACTTGACTGACTGATTGATTTGCTGATTGATTTATTAATTCATTGATTAATTGAATGGTCTAATCAATGATTGATTGCTTGATATATTTACTGGTTGATGTTCTAAGTAGTTGATTTATTGATTAATTGATTAATTAATTAATTAATTAATTAATTGGTTCATTTAATGATTAATTGCTTGATATATTGACTGGCTGATATGCTAGTTTTTTGATTGATTGATTGATTGATTGATTGATTGATTGAGTGAATGATTAATCAACAGATTAATTTATTGTTTTTAATTGAATTCACCTTAAATTGAAGTAAGTTTTGATGCGTTTCTTCAGTCTCATTTTTCCCTCTTAGGTCAGATCAGCCATTAGAGACACAAGTGTGTGAATCAGAAACACCCTTTGCATACTTCAGTAAAGGTCCTTCCTTGGAAGTGCTTCTCAAAGGGCAGCTATTGCATCCCCATTATGATAACTTTTCCTTTAGTGCTGTTTATACAACTCTTGACAGAGTGACGACTGCCTCCAACAACTGTGGTGAGTTCCCCATTCGAATTTTTTTTGCTCTTTTGTAACCCACAGTAAACTACAGTTGAGCCCGATCCTTCAAACGAGATTCCGGTTCACAGCATGGAGCTAACTTTTCTTACCTTTGTTGTGCTGTTCTCTCAATCACAAGACGACAGGACGCATTTCAAAGTTTTGATCAAAGCTTGGGGTTCTTTGAAAATTCATCACTTGTATACATCTTTGATGCAGAAATGGAAATGATTTTCACTCTTTGTTTCTTTGTTTGATAGATCCGTGTGGTGGTATCATCAACACGGAATCAGGAATGATTCGCTCACCAAGATACCCTAAGGATTACCCAAATAACTGTGATTGTCGATGGAGTATGTACGTTAGAAAGGGATACATAATCAAATTTAAATTCTGGTGAGTTTCACGCAAATTCTTGTTTTGCTTTATAACATAAAAGTAGAAGTTGATTGCTGCACTAGATATAAGCAGAATAGAGCACCTTTCTAGGGAAGGAACACCTCAAACCAAATCATTGCATTTAAGGGGAGCCAGTCCCTTTCATCACAACACTTAGCCCTCAGCTATAAGTCATTTTTCTGCTGCCAGTAATGATGTTCATCAATGATGTTGTTTATCCTCGGTAATTCAGCATGGTGGTGTAGTTAGCTATTAGTATTCTGTATTGCTTGTGATTAAAAATTCTCAAATGGAGAGCCCCTTTTGGATCAGCTCAGGCTGAAGGGCTATTTTCCTTAATTGAATCAAAATGAATGAATGAATGAATGAACTGAAAAAGTAGCCCTACAATTTATTGATCCATTAATCTGTTTATTGAATCCTAATTGGTGTACGGCCTAATTCCCTTGATAATTTGTTGATTGATTGGTGAGTTGATCAGTTTACTGACTGGCTGCCTGACTGACTGACTGACTGACTGACTGACTGACTGACTGACTGACTGACTGACTGACTGACTGACTGACTGACTGACTGACTGACTGACTGACTGACTGACTGACTGACTGACTGACTGACTGACTGACTGACTGATGGATGGATTGATTTTTTATCGGAAAAGACTGATTGATTGATTTGTGAAAGAATCTCGTCTTTTTCGTAGGGCATTTTCACTAGAACCAAAAGAAGACTTACTTTGCCACGATTACGTTGCTATTTATGATGGGACGAGTGCATCAGCAACACAACTAGGCAGGCATTTTTCAAAAGTGTTGGGATTTAGTATTTTTGATTGATGGATTGTAGCTTCTTCTTCTCCTTTTCTTCTTTTCTTTTCTTTTCTACTACATTTTATTACATCCAGATCTGGATTAACTTGGCTGGGTTTTTCCTATCGGGTTAGATTTCATTAGATTTAATTAGATATTGTTCGCTTGCAGGTAGATTCTGCGGAAATCGGAATCCAGGCTCATTAAGGACAACGAAAAATTATGCGTTTGTGTATTTCCATTCGGATTACTCCAAAAGCAGCACTGGATTCGAAGTTATGTATGAATCTTCAAGAAGTGAAGGTAATCTAGTCAATCCATCATACCAATAGATCTCGTACTGTTGATCAATGATGACGTCATCTCATTTGCAAGGACCAGGACACTGCTCGATAAGCACAGCTTCTCGCTTTCCTTAAATCTACCTCATTCTTCATGAATCATGCAAATCCTGCAATGACGTCACACATTTTTGAGAAAGGACCAGGACACTGCTCGATAAGCACAGCTTCTCAGTGTCTTAAAATCTACGTTAAAATCATTGTCTTAGAATCGCGAATTGTTTTTTTATATAAATCTCGAAATTTTAAAAGCAACGATTCAATGCAACTGCTGTGGCAATGATAGCGAGGAAAGATGCATGGTCACCGGGTCCTCACTACACATGCCACTTACAATGTTCAACGAGATATCAACAGTAAATTAATGATGATAGAAATAATAGAAAGAAGAAAATAAAATAAAAAAGAAACTAAAAACTTGGGCTGCTGTGTTTCCAGAAAGCTTAATTGAAACGTCCAAAAGATTTAATAAAAGTAATAGTTGCTTCAAGGATGATTCTATTAGCAAAAGTCCCTCCACTAAAAAACAACTCTGACTCTTCTTCTACAACTCCTTCATCCAAGGCTAATCTTTTTGCGTCAATCTTTGCCTCCAACTCCAACCTGGACGACCAAGGGGTCCAACCTCATCACTTCCCCCCTTCAAAATTCACTATGTCACCCATTAAGTTCTCCACACGTAAAGTTCGCCAAACCCTTCTCCAGCTTGACACCTCCAAATCCAAAGGCCCTGATGGTATTCCAGCAATAGTTCTCAAAACCTGTGCTCCTGAACTTGCCCCTATTCTTAACAAACTATTCCAGCTTTCCTACACTCTTGGCACATTTCCCACCTCGTGGAAACAAGCCCACGTCTTTCCTATCCCAAAAAAAAGGCGACAAGTCTAATCCACTCAACTATCGTCCCATTGCAATCACTTCACTCATCTCTAAAACTATGGAGACCATCATCACGAAGCAACTTCTTACCTTCCTTGAAACAAACAATCTTCTCTCTGATCACCAGTATGGCTTTCGAAAAGCCAGGTCTACTGGTGATCTTCTTGCTTATGCTGTCCATGTCTGGTCCTCTGCTCTAGAATCCAGTGGTGAGAGCAGAGTGATCTCTCTCGATATCTCCAAGGCCTTTGATTGCGTTTGGCACAAGGGTCTCCTCGCTAAACTGCCGATGTTTGGTCTCCATCACACTCTCATTAATTGGATTGGTAGCTTCCTCTCTGATAGGTCAATTGCCGTCAGAGTGGACGGCTTCCTCTCCAATCTGCACTCTATCAATGCTGGTGTACCCCAGGGCTCTGTCATCTCTCCTGTACTCTTCATCCTCTTCATCAATGACCTGCTCACCTCCACGTCTTCTAGCATTCACTCCTTTGCTGATGATACCTTCCTAAGTTCCTCATTTTCATTCAATCCAAATGACCATGCTTCCACCGATATCCAACTCCATAGAAACATTTCAGCCTCGCTTCTCTCCAATGATCTGACAGTTATTGAAAAGTGGGGTAAAGACAACCTAGTTTCGTTCAACCAAAGCAAGACGAAACAGGCTGTCATTTCACGCAAACGTAATCAAAACTTTCCAGCTGTCTTCATGAATGGTGATGAACTGGACGCTTCAGCTTCTTTCACACAACTTGGTCTTTCTCTTTCATCTAATCTCACTTGGAAAACTCACATCCATTCCCTTGCTAAACATGCATCTCAAAAGCTCGGTTTCCTCGCCAGAGCCCGTGGGTTTTTCTCATCTTCTAACCTTCTATCTATATACAAGTCCCAAATCCGTCCTTCTTTAGAGTACTGCTCCCACATCTGGGGTGGTGCTCCAAAATCTACTCTCTGTCTTCTCGACAAAGTCCAGTCCAAAGCCATTCGTCTCATCAATAATCCTAACCTCACCAACTCGCTCCAACCTCTTTCCCATCGTCGTTTAGTTGGAGATCTTTCCATCTTTTACAGATACTTTAACGGACATTGTTCTCAGGAGATCAGGGATATTATTCCAGTTCCTCTGAGGCGTGTCAGGACCACCAGAAGCTCAACTCATTCACACCCTTTCCAAGTTTCACTGCCTAATCCACGAACTCTATCTCACAAATCATCATTCATCCCAAGAACATGCAACTTATGGAACGTCTTGCCCTCTTCTTGCTTTCCTGAGTCCTACAACTTGCCATCTTTCAAATCTAAGATAAATAAACTTGATCTTATCTCTCTATCCTCTTAGCTGCTCGCTTTCTTCTTTCTTCCTTTGTTGGGGCTTTGTATAGGTCACCATGGCCTTTCCTCAACATAACCCACTAAAAAAAAAAAAAAAAAAAAAAAAGTAATTCCGTTAGGGTTCCCATATAATAACAGATGACAAAGATCCTTTGAGTTCATGCTAGCAACATCATACCCGATATCCGAGACTTGACCAAGGAGATCTTGGTGCTGAGTTGAAAACTGGGGGCAGTGCAGGAGGTAATGCTCATTATCTTCCTTTCCTGTACCACAAATACAAATTGGACTCAGGCAGTCAAAATTATGCCTAAATCTATGTTCATTCAGAGGAATGAAGCTAACTCAAAGTCTTGTTAGTAGCTTGATACCCAAAGTATCATAGATATTGTAAGCAGGGGTTTTCGCACGTCAGCGAAGCAATTTACTCTTGAAATCTGCGAGAGAAGGAGAATCTTGTACAGATTTGTCCAATAGGTTCCACTCCCTTATTGTGTTATGAAAATAAGAGTTGGAAAAGCGCATAGTTCTACATAAATTTTGCTCATAACAGCACGGGTTTCTTAAATTATCATGAATAGTGGGAATATGAAGAAGTAGGCTGCATTTTTAGGAAGTACAAGGGCGCTTCTTGATACGTATAACGTCATAGGGTCCTGAAATTTACCTTCAAATGCTGCTAAACAGAAAATGCAGAAAGGTGAATTCTGCTTAATTACCTCAGTTGGTAAAACAGTAGAAATGTAGAATAAAATCTGTCTTATGATTCACAAACTACATGAATATTTCAATGCCATCACAATATGAGATAGGATCAGTACACTGCTTGATGAGCATTAGCCACTCAGTGTACCAAAATCTGCCTTGTGATGAATGAATCATGCGAAACTTGATATGACGTCACATTATGAGTTAGAACCATGTCATCAATAATATGGGATCAATTATATCAGAACAGTAACTTACAGTGTCTTACTGCCATCGATGGTGTTCTCGCTAAATTCTCTTTCTAGTCGCAAACAAAAATCGTTGATTAAACGGAGAAAACCCCCCCAAAGAAAACCCCCTATTTACTGAATGAAAACGCCCTGTTTTCAGAACGGAAACGGTTCTCAGTTAAAGGTCAAGATTGAAAACTAAGGCTTAAAATTTTAGCCCTGGAAAAGGTAAGCTGTTGAAACCATGATAAATGCTGACCAGTTAGAAAACGTGAAGCAGTTGAGGTTATAGAGCAAGTGATCTCGATAGTGTCTAAAGGCAGCTATCAGAAATATTTCGTGTAATCCTTATACAGGGCACTTTCGGTGATTACTTCAGCTTTAAACATCTACCGCGATGAATTTAAACACAATGATTACCACCAGAACAGCGAATTCGCCCTCTCCCCTATGACTTCTTCTGCGTATTCGGACACGTTAGGGATTAATCGATCTTGCTGATTTGATAACTCGTGGTCCTCTTGGAGAAATTCATTCAACAGAATAACCCATGGGATTAAGCCTTTTTCGCTTTCTTTTTAGAAGACTTAACGAGTCTGCGATCCATTGCTGCTATACTTGGAGGTGTCAGCTTCGGCATATTCATATTTCTACTTCTGTGTTCAATCGTCTATAAAAGGTATATTAGCAGCGATGATAGAAGAAACACCTGTCCACCACCTGGAGCTGAAAATGACTATTTAGATGCTGTACAGGCAGCAGCTCCCCCGTCGTACCAAACAGGTATGCTTTACAAAGCAATGCATCCATGTGAATTGTCTGCTGTTGTTTCCAATCGCTTCTAATGTCAAGATAATCTCAAGATGTTTTTTCAAAGTTTTGTCATGCAGAGAAGTGATGAGTAATGAAGTCTCAAAGGGATGTAGAAGTTTAAAGTAGAATAGAATGGAATATAATATGATATAATATAATATAATATAATATGATATAATATAATATAATATAATATAATATAATATAATATAATATAATATAATATAATATAATATAATATAATATAATATAATATAATGGAATATAATATAATAGAATAGAATAGAATGAAATAAAATATAATATAATATAATATAATATAATATAATGGAATAGAATAGAATATAATATAATATGATACAATATGATATAATATAATATGATATGATATAATATAATATAATATAATATAATATAATGGAATAGAATATAATAGAATAGAATATAATGAAATATAATATAATATAATATAATGGAATAGAATATAACATAATATAATATGATACAATATGATGTAATATAATATGATATAATATAATATAATATAATATGATATAATATAATATAGTATAATATAATATAATATGATATAATGTAATGGAATAGAATAGAATAGAATAGAATAGAATGAAATATAATATAATATAATATAATATAATATAATGGAATAGAATATAATATAATATAATATGATACAATATGATATAATATAATATAGTATGATATAATATAATATAATATAATATAATATAATGGAATAGAATAGAGTAGAATAGAATAGAATGGAATAAACTATAATAGAATGGAATATAATGTAATAGAATGGAATAGAGTTGGGTAATCTTAAGCACTTTCTGCTATGGCTCATCATCTTCTGGCCTTAATCGTACTTGAGTAAGGTCACCGATGTTTTGGGTTATTCATTTTAGTACAATGTTTGGTTTATGTTTTACTAATAAAACTTTGCTTGAACACTTGTTGCACCGCCAACGTATATGTTAAAAGGATAGGCAGCAGAAAGATCACCACGTTTTGTGCGTCCGTTCATCTTCTCGCAAAACTCTAACTAATTATTTAAAAGTCGTTAGACTTGTTAATTGAATTGATGATAAAAGGAAAAGAAAAGATATAGATGACTACATGTGTGCACAATAGATTTTAAAGGTATTGAGAACAAAATGTGTTTGTGCTGGGAGGAGATACAAAATTTGGGTTAGTGTTCATTACACATCTATACCCACATCCCGTATGTGTTCTGGCAAGGTGGGTGCTATTGTGGGTACTATTATACAGTTGGATGCCCCTCCTAAGACACCTACAACAGTTCACCCCATCTTCTCCCAATTTACCCGGGCTTGGAACTGGGAATTCCAATGGCTGGGTTAGTGTCTATCATGACTGATTTAGCTAAATTATCTGAATGAACTTTTGTAGTCAAATGATTTGATTCTATTTTAATAGTGATGGCTGATCCTGAACATTATCCACGAACGCCGGAAGTGACACCATCAGCTTCGCCAAATGTGACCCCAAGTTTATTACGACGGAACATGCCGCGACCCTCGCCTCTGACACACCGAACAGGTCATACGTTGGACTCGTTAGAGGAAGTTGACAACAATGGGGTGGAAACGCCTCCGCCACCTTATCCAGGTAACGTCCAAGACTTGTTCAATAATGACGATCTCCTTATCGAAGATTTGCCTCCCCCTCCCACTTACGAGATGGTATCCGATACTGACGACCACGATGACGCCCTCCAGACGTGGGCGCCTATTGCATCACAAACCGATACCATTGTCGGTGGAAGTGTAGAACGGTGCCAGGTCGGATCGGAATTGCAAGGTGACTCTTCTACCCCCGTAATTAGCGCCGCAACTAGTACTGCAACGCAAGTGACCAGTTGCGACGATGATCGTAATAGTTTTAACAGCGGCGATGACGCAACGCATCGCCGCAGAGAGAGACGCCACCAACGTGAAAATAGCGACCAAATGTGTCTGCAGTGCATTGAAAATTTAGACGTCGCGGAGGAATTGCGCCGCGGATTATTGGAAGGCGATTTACGCGGTAGTTATTCGCTGCTCAGAACGAGTCCAGTAGACGCTACTTCACCGCGTTGTAATCATGAAGTTTCGTTTAATGGACGAAAAAGCCCAAGTCGATGTGGAAGGCGCGGACAATCCTCTGATGATAGAGAGGTACACGAAAGGAAGAAAAAGTCGCGGTTTGGGAATGAGAGCGAACGGTCTTTTAGTGTCCCGTCTTTGGAGCAAAGAGGTGAACATCCAGATCGTAATGCAGCTTCCGCTTCTGTCGTGCGGCGTTCACCGAGTGGGTCAAGGTCGTTCTTTTCTCGACGAACTCATCCACATAATCACAACAGGGTGCAACCAAATAATTCTGATAGTGAAAATGGAAGACCCTTGAGTAGAGAGTCCCGTAATCAAACAGATGGTTCTAGGAGTCGAAGTGCCATACTTTATATCGGAGATGAGTTATCGAGGTCATCACACATTTAAATAAAAATGAAATAGTTTGTAATTGCTAGTTGTTTTGCACAATTGATTCTACTGCCAGTGGTTCGAATCCCACTTCGAGCTCAACTTTCACGTAGAGTGAGGAGAGTCGCCAGTTCTCTGGCATTCCAGGCGTAGGAGTCACAAGGTGTTGTCAGATCGAGAGGAAGGACGTGGGCACTGCTCGATAAGCAGAGAAGCTGCTCAGTGTCCAAACGTTTACCTTTGATATAATGATATCCAGTTCTCTGTATTTCCGCGCATGAGAGTTTCCTATATAAGCATCGTATCCATTAAATCTTTGTCGACAATTTGTTCGTATTCATTCAAGAGATATTTTACTAATTTTGCTGATACTCGAAATTGTTCAAACAAACACATCAGTTTATTCTTAAGTTGACAATGTTGTACGATTTTATTTCGCGACATGCTAGCCGTAAGAGCAGATCGACCGCATGATACCGTGTTGCATTGAATATTTTTAGACACCGATTCGATCATTATTCTTTATTTTCTGCATTTTTGCGCTGGTGCCAGTGGTTTAAAATGCAGGAAGATTCGTATTACATAAAGCAGAGATCTGTTTGAAAGTTTGAGCGATGAACCATTAATTCATCGTTTGAAAGTTCGGTCCACAAACACTTAACGATTTAGTGTTCGGTCCAGAAACCATTGATTCACAGAAACCATTGATTCACAGAAACCATTGATTCACAGAAACCATTGATTCACGGACTAAAGTTCGGTCCATGAATCTTCAAAGATCGACAGTTGGCTCAATGAACTTTTAATTTACCGATAGTACTGACAACATCTCTTCAATTCAAGTCAAATTTTATTAGCCCTTTCTTTGGTAAAAGTCAAAAACATGGCACATCATTTGGTTTAATTCTAGCTCGTATTACAACCACAGTAAATCAATTTTTCGAGAGATACGATCAAAACGAATGCAGTGATATTTCTCTTAAACTCAACTTTGAGCGATTTACTAATTACCAGTTGCTTTAAACTGTGCATTTTCCCTCATTTTGAAGGCACCACAATGGTTGCAAGGCGTCTCCTGCGATGCCATGTTGAAACATCCTTTCTCTGTGCCTAAGCAACCGTGCTTCAGCAGCACGCCAGCCACTGCTTGGGTCAGACCAAAGACGCTCTGCGTAGGCGGCTGCACGGGGCCAAACTTTCGCCCCAACAGCGGATTCGTCAACCTAGAGAAAAACACATTGTATTATCTTAGATACAGTTCAATCCACACAAAAAGTCTAACATAAGAGCCGTGTAGAAATGGGTGCTTCAGTGTAACAATTTTCGCGCTAGCACTCGTACTAGAAGTTATTTCTGCGAGCAATGCCTGTTACTATTGAAGAAAGAATACGTGTTGCCCAGGTGTCAATGAAATTACCCCTCACGCTATAGCAATGGCTAAGAATGGCTTCGTTGCAGGTGTTTCAAATAAAGTTATTGATGATATCTATCGTGCTTTTTGAAAAGACTGTCCCAGTATGCCCGATCTTTCATCATCATCATCATCATCATCATCAATCGGGCGCACCCGAATCCACATAATGTCTCCATTACTCTCTGTCTGATATGGCTGTGCAGAGTTCTTCGTAAGTAAGGCCGGTATCTTGCGTGAGCAGGGTGACATCGTCAATTTTAAGTCTACCGGGTCTCTTGTAACCATGTTTCGGTTTCCATAGTATTAGGTTTGCTACAGATTCGTCACTTCGATAGCAGTGGCCGGCTAGGTGTAATCGTCGTTGCTGCATAACGGAGGAGATCTTTGGAAGATCGCCATATAAGTCTTCATTTGTTACGTGTTGTCTCCAGTTGATGTTAAGAGCATGGCGAAGTAGCCGAGTGTATGCCCGATATTTAGTGTAGCAGAAACCAGAAGCAAGACTCTTTCGGTTTTTCTAGGAAAGTTGTTTTTCATTAGGTAGTTATGGGTTAACCTCCTCATAGCGTTTTCACTGTAAATCTTGTAGGATTTCAACCCATGACACCTTTATGGGAAATCTGCATGCATAAGCCACTATACAACGTCACCACTACACTACGTCACATCTACGGTACGTCGCAACTACACTGCGTTATCTATATGTTACTTCATCACTTAAAACGTCACATGTGTGTTAATTCAGCATTACATTACATCAACTCTATGTTACATCACCACCATACAAAGACATCTCTGCAGCGCCACCACTATGTACGTTACTGCCATGCTAGATCCCATTCTGGTACGTCACTATGATGCCACGTCATTACTATAATACGTCATCACCATATTACATCACCTCTATCTTTTTCTATACTGATTCAAAGCTGCAGCTCTTGCTATGAAAACGTCGCAAGCTTGTGCAGCATGATTGAAAATCGAGTAGGACTACATTTTTAGCTAAGCAGTACAGCTATAGCTAAGCAGAGTCAGTAGACTTGCTCCATTTGCTTTACAGTTAGTTATACGGGCAGTAGCAATAGTAAGAACCCTCCACGCACCTGTTCAGTCCACATGGCTGACTCTCCTCCGAGGACTAGCTTCATCTTACTCTGATCCGTGATGCCAAAATCAGCAAGGATCTTCTTCGGGTCGTTATTGTACAATTTTTGCCATTCCTTGTATGGTGAGCACCAGTTGTTTCCATCCGCCACCCAACCCCCGAAGCCGCAGTCCAGGTAGACATTGTCGTAATTTGAGAATATGACACGGTAGCCTTTGTTGATAAGGTTTGAGATCGTTTTGTCCGATCTCTTCGTCCAAATTTGTATTATATACTTCGATGGGTCCAAATAGCTGTCAATGTATTTTGGAAAGGTCATGTGACTACTCCAAAGGACCAATGGCATTTCTTGGTTGTTGTTCGCTTCGAAAAACTTATCTGTTGTCTTGTCAAGGAATATTTTCCAAAGGTCCATGAAATCTCTCTCAGTCCGTCTTTTACCCTGGGCGCTCATGTGATCAGTTATCTCCTTCGTAGTGTTCCAACAGTTCACGTTGACCTTCAAAAAGGAAGACATGGAATTCAACTGATGGTCTGTAATAGGTGGTGTAACCCAGGGGTCGGCAACCCAAAATGTTGAAAGAGCCATATTGGACCGAAAAAATAAAAAACAAATATGTCTGGAGCCGCAAAAAATTGAAGTCCTTATTTATATAAAAATGAAAGCAACACCTGCTGTATGTATCTATAGTAGCTATATCTTTTTTCATTTTCAAACATTTTTTGGAAAGCTCCAGGGAGCCAATAGGGTGGTGCTAAAGAGCCGCAGGTTGCCGACCCCCACCCTAAGCCATCCTGAAGTCTGTCTAACGAAGGGTGAATAATTTTTCAGGTGTTACCCATTCAACACATTTTTATTGTTCAATTCGCAGTCAACACGGATAACTCTTTGCTTATACCGTATGCCTTAAAACTACGTTGCAAGTTCGATTTCAAGCGTAGCAGAAACCAGAGACAGAGTTCTGAGATTTTCTAGGGAAGTGGAATTCATGAGGTGGTTTCCCGTTGCTTTCCTAACCAATGGTGCTTTTATAGTGGCAGGTGCAGGATTCGAACTGACAACCCCTGTGTTATGAATCCGCAAGTTTAAAACACTACACGACGTTATTTTGACAAGTATACCGAGTCTTGATGCAGCGAGAGGCTTGACACACTCATTGATACGAAACGTAGTATTAGCATACCTCATCCCCACCAATGTGAAACATATCGAAATCGAACATTTCCAAGTAGGACTTGTATATGTTACCAAGAACCTCGTAAACGTCATCATTCAATGGGTTCAACTGACCACAAGGAGGCTCGACGCAGTATGACGTCCAGGGGTCTTGATTCACGCATGATGCCATCCTGCCCTTTCCTTGTTTCTCACCCCATTGCCAGCCGTTACCACAGTGTGCAGGCTGATCGAACTCGGGCATGACACGTATCCCGCGGGATGCTGCGTATTTCACGATCTTTTCTACGTCACTGGGCATATAGATATGTCTTTGCGAGTATGCACCGTACTGGGTCATTTCTGGCTGTCGTGAAATGAATATTGGGAAGCTGTGCGTGTCTGTGATGTGCCAATGAAACGTGTTGAGCTTGTTCAATGCCATCCCATCTATCATCTCCAAGATGCTCTTAACTGAGAAAAAATTACGGCTAGTATCCAGCATGAGCCCTCGTAACGGATACGCTGGCGCATCTTCAATATCGGCATCCTTAACGATTTGCAAAGACCCGCAGATGTCGTCGTAATTTATCAGTTGCCCAAGGGTTTCGAGCCCATGCCGTGCTCCATAAAAACTCTTAGCAGTTATCATAGCCGTTGTTTGTACACCCGTTGTCTCGATTTGAAGTTTGTATGACTCGTCAGTTTCCAATGTCAGCTTCGCTTCCGCTGTGTCCATTGTCACTTTCACTTTGAGTTTGTTCTGCCAGACCGGGTTGCTGCATCTCTTGCCATTCGATGCAAGGGATCCTTGTCGCATCTTTTTGCTTGTTCGCTCTAGCCTTTGCTTGAAAATGGTAAGCGCTTCATTCATCAGCCCCTTCGCCTTGTCTCCACCTTTGGCTTTTACAGCAACGACAGGGGCCTCCATATTCCACAGTTGGAATGGCATGGTATCATTGCTCATGGAAGTTTTGCCACTTGGATGCGGCCACAGAGCCCCGTACTTTCCACATGTTAGCGTGCAAGCACTCAGTTGCGTTAAGCGGTTAGGCGTCGCGTCCGTCTTCACGCAAACATCGTTCCGGCATACGTAAGACCAAGGCGTCGACAAACTGTAAGGAGATGGGCATATTGGTTATATAGTAGACAAAGATGCTTCATTGAATAAAAACGAGCATGCTTTCTTGTTGCTTTGTTTTGCTTGCACAATTGGTAAGTTATTATGATAGGCGCGGGCTCAGTCCCCGTGGAGGTGAATCCCAACCTGCCCCTCGGACGCTTGCCCGCGAAGCCGCCTCAATTTTATAGGTTGGATGGCCAACGTTGGATACTAGGAACAGCCTCAGTTTCCGGGGATGCGGTTGGGCCCGCCAAATTCACCAGCCGTGAATGGGAGACTCCCTAAATCTCCCCAGATATTTTACTCCATTTTTGGCCGAACATAGCTCCCTCAGGAGAACTATATCATTGTCATTCATTTTTCATTGTTTTTATTAACCCCTCAGATTATATGCATGTGTTACATGAGGCCATCTTCAGTTAAAAATCTAAAATCAAAAAATTTTTTCCGGTAACAGGTTGGAGTTACGAAGCGTTATGTTCGTCGCTTCAGATATGCTATTAGAGAGATTTGACAGATGCGATGGTGCTTGGCCGTTTGTTAGTCTTGCTCGCAGACTCCTGGCGACTCACTTCAGCGATACAAGGCAATCGTAGCTATCCACCCCAGTAAGTCTGTCGTGCTGCCAGCAAAAGCAAAGTTTCGTCTCTCATTCGATTGGAGCAAGCTTTGCGCAACTTGCATCTGGAAACTCGGAGAGGTATATCCCGAGACGCAGCTCTGTGAGGCATTGAACGGAGGGGCATTCCCTTTCATTCTGCACTTCCAGCTTCTCACTAGGCAACCGATTAATCCTGAATAGACAGGCAGAAGGCCTCCTGAAATGTGCACATACATGGGACTGAAGTCGTAACCTTTAATACTATAGGTGCAGTTTGTATTCCCGCTCATTTAGGAAGTTTTGGCAAACCTTTGTGCCGAAAACAATGACGGTGGACACTCAGATAGAACACTAACCTTTCAGTTTTATTTGATGAAAGTCGGCCCAGCAGAACAGAATTATGGCCAGATCCATTTTTTAGAAAAGTTTTCGTGAAGTTCTTCATACTTTCGAGGTTGGTGGGGTCAATAAACTCCTATATATATATCCCTAAATACTGCTCAAACGTCAAAATAAATCAAATGAGATGAAAATTCAAAGAAATTTGCATACAGTAATACCAATTTTCAAAAAGTGGCCCGAGAAAAATTTGTTTATGTGCTGAACCAGAGAGTTAAAAATCGGTGCAGAATATTCAAACCTCGCTGTTGTTGCTGCACCAGCAAATAAGAAAATTGCTCCGAATATAACGCCTGCAAGCATCTTTAAAACGATTTGACAAACTGTACATCGAGTGAAGATGTTTCAAGCTTTATATAAAATGTTTAATAGGTCCTTGTCCTCCTCTCACGTAATCCAGCTTTTTGGTAAGTGTCTTGTAACTTCATGCTCAAGACCCATGAAAAATATTTGTCGTGGCGTAGTGGTAAGCATGGGGACTCACAACACAGGGGTTGTCAGTTCGATTCCTCCATGCGTCACTTCAAAACGCCATTGGTGAGGAAAGCAACTGGAGACCACCTCATGAAATCCATTTCCCTAGAAAAAACTCAGAGCCCTGTCTCTGGTTTCTGCGACGCTCGAAATCTAGTATGCAACGCAGTTTAAAATCATCCTGGATGTTGGGACCTGGAGATACAGTACGCCTGCCATCGAAGAAGATTATCCAAAGATTGTTCTGAAAAAGCTTTAATATCCAGGGAACAGCTCAAGCCACCCAAATTATTAAAAAGATAACTAGGGGCTGAGCCCCCTGCGCCCCTTGCTCCACAGCCGGTTAGGTTATAGGGTAGCATCATCCAATATATTTACAGGTTTTATAACTGTAACAGAGAAAAGCAAAGATCTCCCGTATTGTGACTTTACTTCAATAGTTTTGAGTGGCAATTGAGATAATGGAGCTAAAACGACAAGTGTGTTTTAACGTTAATCGTAAAAGCTAATGAACTTCAAGAAACACGTGCTATCACTCTAAGATCCACACGTCATTTGAACAGTAAAGCAAACAGATTTGGTCATCTCTTCCTCACACCAGAAAACGGTTTTTAATGCAATAATACAGTTCCTCTCCAGAAGCATCCCACGTAGGTTGAGCAAAGTGAATTGAAAGCAGGGATGTGTCCGCTTGAAGACGTGTAACAGTGTGGACTTTTTTGATTGACTGGTTTTTACGCAGTTCTGTGCGAATAGTGGCGAGAACGTGGTGCGATATTTTTTGCTAAGAATAAGTTGCGTTTGACAATCATTTGAGAATATAACTACATTCATCTAAGAAAGCGAACAGCTAAGAGGAGAGAGAGATAAGATCAAGTTTATTGATCTTAGATTTGAAAGATGGCAAGTGGTAGGATTCAGGAAAGCAAGTGGAAAGCAAGATGTTCCAGAAATTGCATGTTGTTGGGATGAATGACGATTTGTGGGACAGAGTTCGTGAAGTAGGCAGTGAAACTTGAAAAGGGTGTGAATGAGTTGAGGTTCTGGTGGTCCTGACATGCCTCAGAGGAACAGGAATAATGCCCCTGATCTCCTGAAAACAATGCACGTGAAAGACGGAAAGATCTCCAACTAAACGACGATGGGAAAGGGGTTGGAGAGATTTGGTGAGGTTAGGATTGTTGATGATATTTCAAGTGTTTCAAAGGTTGCCCAAAGTTATAGCGATAATAATAATGATTATAATAATTTGCATGTATATCAGCGAGCCTTCTTAATCAATAATAAAATACGTATTTGTAACCAACAAAGACTTACTTGAAAAAGGAATAAGTAAAAGATGGAAGCATCATGAAGATAAAAAGCTAGTCATAACAGGAACTAGTAAGGCAGACTCAGAAAGACTGATTCAAGGGAAGACAGCAAAATAGAGGTTCACGACGATGCCATACGCTATTGACATGGCTAGGATGAAGATAGACGAGGATAGGGTTGTTGATGGGACGCATGGCTTTGGACTTCGATTGGATTCTACCCCACCCCTCCAAATTTACCCTGGCTTAGGACCTGTCCTGGGAATTTCATTGGCTGTCTTTGATTGACGCTGCTCAAAGACGTCAAAAACTCGTTAAACACTCGATACCAATTAGAAAAGCGAGAAACCATTTTCCAGCGGAAGAATTGAGATACTGTCCCCAGTGACTCGTCATACTTACTGACTGCACACCCTCAAAAGCCTCAACTTGACAACGAGGTAGACCTGCGCTTGTGTAGCCGAGAGTACTTCGTTGTTGCACTTGCCAAGCCCGGCAAGATTTTAGCGGTGTTTTATCGACTCGTTTATCAAAAAAGGTAAGTTAAGATTGCATTTAAATATCTGTGCTATATGCAGAGATAAAATTTAGTCAGTCATGCTAGTTTAGTGCTCCTATCTCCATAGTAGGCCGGAAGGAGCAAGCTTCACCGTCAGCAAAGTTCTAGGCCTGTTAGTAGATATTATATCATATCATATTTCTGTCGAAGGCAAGAAACCTTTTACAGTTTAATTTTTCATTTTCTATGTCGTCCCATTATGAAATGCTTCAAGGGATATGTGGATAGGGATTGATTGGGAAGTACATTGAAGAAATTGTAGCTGATGATTACAAACCTGTGTAATGTAGACTGTGACTAAATTGTATTATTTGAAAAAGTCTATGTTTGTCACGAGTTTCAAAATTGTCTTCTTAATAGAATACTCAACACTGCATCACATAAGTATTTTATGTGTCCGCAGCAATCATCTAGTTTATTTTTAACCGAACTACGCAAGTACTACATCTCCTGGAAGACGATTTGCAGCCCTGATGTTTAAGACACGTTTTCTAAAATTTGAGTTATATGTTTCTGTATAGATCCTTACTTCATATCCCTGGGTCTTTCCATATGTCTCTATATCAACAGAGATTTTATGTCATAGCAGCTGTTTTTGTATTTGTATGTCTTAGTCATATCACCCCAGAACCTTTGGTTAACTAAACTGCAAAGCCTCAACTGCTTTTGTCTCTCTTTCCCATCCAATATCCTTCTGTTCTGGTTCCATATTCCTCTTCTCTGAATTTTTGTACTGCTTTTATACCCTTCTTGTAGTAAGGGGAGAATGTTACCATATTGTAAATCGCGGTTGACCAAGCTCGTGATTGAAGTTCTGAACATTTTCCTGTCCATATTTTCAAAGGACCATCTGATTAATCCTAAAATACCACTTGATTTCTTGCAAAATCTGTACATGTGTGATTGTAATTTAAGATAATTGTCAACGCATGCTACTAAATCTATCTTGCAGTCCGTTGATTCAAGTGTAACACAGTCACCGCCTCTTAACATGCTGTATTCATATTTTGGATTTCCTCTACCCATATGCATAGCTTTGCACTTATCTGCATTGAACTTCTTTTCTGCAATGTTATTGAACACTCTTTCAAATATTCTAGGCCCTTCTATGGCTTCTCTTTGTTCTCAGAATTCTACAAATAATCCACTCCGTAAATATATTTGTGTCACCAGCAGATATTTTCATAGTCGCCATTTCTTCCATGTCATTATAGGGTCTCTCTAGTGAAAAATTTTCATTTTGCAATAAGTTGTAATCAAGTGTCCTCATCTTGAATCCATGGTTATTTTTCTGATCTTGTTTTTGTATTAGAAGTGTTTTTAATCAGACTTCCCCTTAAAAGAGAAACGAGCAAAAACAGAAGCACAAAACCTACTTGGTGACATCACAAAGTATGTCACAATAAATCATGAGAATTTATGAATCTCAGCATTTTGAGAGACTTGCAATTGAAAGTAACATCAGTGTATAGGAAATTGATTTCGCCATTTTGTTTATAATCTGATAAATTCTCGTGAAAAAAACGAATGACAAGGCATCACAAAGTACGTCTTTGAGAAGTCTTTTTGAGCAAATTCTGAACTCGAAAGCAAACTTTAAACTCTTGTAGAATGAAAACGGTACAGGATATCAGAAAAATAATCAGAGATTCAAAATTAGCACACTAGACTGAATCTAATTCAAAAGTAAAAATGTTTCACTAGAGAGGCCCTTTAACATAGCACATGAATAAAAGTGGTCCAAGGATGCTAACTTGAGGAACACCACTGTTAACAGATGCCCAACTAGAGAATGCACCATTCACAGTGACTCTTTTTTCTTCTCCTTATAAAAAGTATGTTATCAAATTTGAGAAAATGTCCTTGAATACCATAGCTTTCTTGTTCAATCGGTAGCCTTGTGTGTTGTGATGAATCCAAAGTATTAGCAAATTCCAATACACATCATCAATTTGTATTCCGTCATCTAGAGGCCTTGTCTATAAGTCAACTGGCTCTATCCACTGTGTCCTATGTGATTGACCGATCACTATATAATGGTGCAATTGATCTGCCAGGCACCAATACACATAAACATTAAGAACAGATTTCTCAAGTCTGTTCAGGGAGGATGCTTGCTCACGCTCAGCTTTCAAGCTGTTCCAGTGCTTCTAAAAAGAGATGCATTCTATGATACTTTAATCCAGGCAAAAATTTACAGAGATGAGGTGAAGTTTTTAGGCTTTTATATCACTGAGATGTTGCTAAAAATCGAAAGAGTAACGTTGAGAAAAGTAGAGTTATACTTCTGACTTTTTGTTGTTGCTTTTCAAATAAAGATCGGTAAAGGATATTTACTTCATGGAGTTTATATATAGTTTAAAAACGTTTGCAAATGTTCTAATATAATTTATTGGAAGGATTGTGTTATCAAGTTTGAAATATCTGGAATGTTCAAGTAAATTCTTTTTTCTTAATTGAGTTATGTTGGGAAAGGCCCCCCAACATATAAATGTCTGACAAGAGTGTCCAACAGATGCTATAAATAACAGTATATCAATCAAATTGCTTATTTTTTTAGATGGCAGAAACTCCAAAGGATGTAAATGGTAGGCTGCAGCTTAGTAAACCCAGATATGATCAAGGCACATTTGGTGGCAGAGCAAAGCATTTCTTCCATGTTACTGATCCTAGAAATCTTTTTGTTACTGCATCACAATTAGAAGCTGCAAAAAAACTTGTCAATGATTACAGGTAATTTCATTTTTTTATAGATTTATCTTCACAATTTTCCATATTCGTCTACCTATTGCCATTTGCTCTCCTCTCCTCTCCTCTATTCTATTCAACAAATAATCATTCATCCCAAGAAGGAGCAATTTATGGAACATCTTGCATTCTTCCTTTCCTGAATCCTATAGCTTGCTCTATTTCAAATCTAATACCAATTAGCTTGATCTTATATTTCTCTCTCTCTCTCTCTCTCTCTCTCTCTCTCTCTCTCTCTCTCTCTCTCTCTCTCTCTCTCTCTCTCTCTCTCTCTCTCTCTCATAATCTCTCTCTCTCATAATCTCTCTCTCTCATAATCTCTCTCTCTCTCATAATCTCTCTCTCTCTCATAATCTCTCTCTCTCATAATCTCTCTCTCTCTCATAATCTCTCTCTCTCATAATCTCTCTCTCTCTCTCTCTCTCTCTCTCTCTCTCTCTCTCTCTCTCTCTCTCTCTCTCTCTCATAATCTCTCTCTCTCTCTCTCTCTCTCTCTCTCTCTCTCTCTCTCTCTCTCTCTCTCTCTCTCTCTCTCTCTCTCTCTCTCTCTCTCTCTCTCTCTCTCTCTCTCTCTCTCTCTCTCTCTCTCTCTCTCTCTCTCTCCTCTCTCCTGTTAGCCTTTCACCTTTCTTCATATGTTGGGGCTTTTTATAGGCCGTCATGGCCTTTCCCAACATAACTCACTTAAAATAAATTTAGCGATGATTCATTTATATCAAAGCAGCAAGTGCTAAGTTTGTTAGATGCATGGTAAACTCTATTTTTTAATGTGTTATGTTTTATGTGTTATGTTTTGTTTCTTTCCTTGCCAGATTAGGAAAAGAGCCCAGCACAGTAACTGACTCAGATGTATGGAAAGCCAAAGCGCTGTACGACTCTGCATTCCACCCTGATACTGGCAATAAGCAGTTCATATTTGGGAGAATGTCTGCTCAAGTTCCATGCAACATGGCTATCACCGGTGCAATGATGACATTCTATAAGTTAGTTCTTCAATGCTCCTAATCATCTTCGTGGTGATAATGATAATAGTGATGGTATTGATGATAGTGATGATGATTATGATTATAGTGATTGTTATGATAATGAAGTGGTGCAGTGGCGTAGTGGTTTAGCATGCGGACTCACAACACAGGGGTTCCCCCGTGTGTCACTTTTAAAACGCCATTGGCGAGGAAAGCAACAGGAAACCACCTCATGAATTCCACTTCCCTAGAAAAAACTCACAGAGCCCTGTCTCTGGTTTCTGCTATGCTCAAAATCGAGTATGCAACGCAGATGATAATGATGATGATGATGGTGACGATAGCGATTGTGAGGATGATGACAATGATTATGATGATAATGGTGATGATGATGATGTTGATGATTATGATGATGATGGTGATGATGAAGATGATGATGATGACAATGATAATGATGATAGTGATAATGATGATTTGATACTGATGGTGATAATGGCAATACTGATGATGATGATGATGTCAAACTAGTATTTGTTCATTCCCCATTAGAACAACACCTGCAGTTGTCTTCTGGCAATGGTTCAATCAAACATTTAATGCCATTGTGAACTACACTAACAGAAGTGGAGATGCTGAGATTACTAGCAGGTTTATGTGACTTGTGTTCACTTTAATTTGATCTTGTACCCCATATGAAACTAGTTTCTAGCATAATTTTTTTGACATTAGTATGCCAACATATATAAAGTCAATGGATCCTGTCTTATGTGAGGGAATTTTATAAGGTGTTGGAATGGCTCATCTGTACAATGATTAGTTACAGATGATATGATGAATAGCTCAATGTAGACCCAAAAATTGAACTTTCACTTAGATTGAGGAGACTCATTGGTGTTCTGCAATGCTAGGATTCACAGTGATTTGCTAGCTAAAAGACTTTTTGGGTATATGCAATAGCCAATGGAAAACATTTTGGTAGACAAACCAAATCTTGGCTATCTTTTTAAAAATGGATGTCAATAAATATGGAATCACGCAGTAGAGATGAAGAGAGATTTGAAAAGACAGAGGATATGATGGAATTCTCCTTCTTCTGCTCGGCTGTTGGCATGACGTGGGCCACATCATCCGCCCTCACCCACCAAGATCTTTCATTCTCTTGGGGCCCATGCTGAATTTTTGTCCTCCGACCAGGCTGTGTCTATCTCCTGCTGTCTCTTTCCAGTGCTTGCTTCCATGTCACCATTCATCTCTCTGTTCCCCTCTTGCCATCTTGTGGTTACCGTTCAAAATCTTCTCTTGTATGTCTTCCAGTAGTCATATGCCAAGCATGGTTGAAATTCTTCAAGCCGGTCCTTCTTGACAATGACTAAGGTTGGCTGGCTGTTGATTTCCTCTTTCCCAAATTGTCTCATTCATCTTGTGCTGTAGTCACCACATTTGTGATACGCCCCTCAGGCATCTTTGATCAGACAGGTCAAATCCCTTCTCATTTGCCTTCTTGAGCCCGTCCATCAAGACAGCATCAAACAGCTGTGGTAGATCTCAATCTTATTTTTAATTAAATCTTTGCGTCTCTCTGTCTCTCCGGAAACTTTTTAGCTCTTGGAGTGTGGCAGTAATTAAACTCATCCTTCTTGCTCACTCTCTCTAGCTTCCAGTTGCTAATGACCTGCTCCCAGGATCGTTGAAATGGTATTTTTTCACAAAGCAGTGCTTTGGTTAACTATCTGCTTTGTAGTCACAATCACGATATTCAATCACTAAGTTTTATGCCATCTTTTGCAGTATGTTGATGCAAGCATATCTGTCAGCAACAGGTTGTGCTCTCGGTACTGCCATCGGACTAAATGCATTAGTCAAGGTATGCTGCTTTTCTTGATTGTGTTTTCCGTCGAACATAATGTGAAATCAAGATACAATGTTTAGCTGAAAAATGCCAGCATGGTGTTCTATGATGATACAACCAGATGATAGCTCAGTGGTTAAGACTAGCTCACAGGCCCTAAAGTCGGTTGTTTAAACCAGATGTCAGGCTCAATATTCACTCAGAGTGAGGGGAGATGCTAGCTTTATGTAAATCTGGGCGGCAGAGTCACAGGGTGTGATCAGGTGGAGAAGAAGGTCCAAGACACCGCTTAATAAGCATGGCTTATTAGTGTCCTAAGTTCCACCTTCGCATGCTAAGTAAAGCAACAAAAAATCCCGCTAGAAGCACACATCTGATACGATGTGCTCTGACATTTCTTCTTTTGATGCATTTTAACAAGATTCTGTGTGTGTAGTGGGTCCGATGGGAATCTCAAGGTCTCGGGTTCGATACCAGTCATCGCCAATTCAGCGTATGAGCTGCATAGTCTGGAAGTCTGACATGCACGATGCGGCATCTTCTGCGCGCTTATGGCAGGTGTTACGCTCCTCCTCAGTAACAGAGCTTCCCTGGACTAGCGGAAATGAGATGCACTCCCTCGCAGCTTGGCTAATGCCGCTCCGCACGCGTTATTTTTTGGTTGCTTTGTGATCACGTTATGGTTAGCTGGTGCAAGGTACTATACCCCCGTCAGACCCAAGCTACCTTACAGGGATGCGAGTAAGCGCCAATTGCTTACTGCAGTAGTCAAAAAGTTCCTTCCCTCACCATTTTTGGCGAATAGGGCGGCGCCCATTTCCGTTTCATTAGCCTTTTGGACAACACAGCTATGCAAGCACAGTGAATACAACAGTTGGGGGGCTGGATATCTGGTAGCACTGTGTATTTCACTCCCATGCTCTTTCCCGAAGTGCCGAATGCTAAGCAGGGAAATAGCATGTGCTGCATGGTATGACTCGACCGGGTATCGAACCCCGACCTACCGCGTACAAAGCGAGCATTCTACCACTGGGCCAGCAAAGAATCGTCTTAGCTGGAGGCAGATGCAAGGTCTACTATTATCGCGTTCGTCAACTTCGAATATTAAGAACAGCGCAATAGAGAAAGGCATGCTCAACCAAGTGATTGCTCTGCAACCTGCCCGTGTGTTACTTCCTAACTTGAATGCCATAATCATCCTTTGGACTTGGCACTGATGCTATGATGTGTTCCTATTCAGAAGCTGCCACCCATTGTGGGTCGCTTTGTGCCATTCGTCGCTGTAGCTGCTGGGAACTGCGTGAATATTCCACTGATGCGACAAAGGTAACTATTATTATTGCTATTGCTATGGTGACCATTTCTATTGATCATTTAAATCTTTTGCTGCAGAAATAAAACTTGGAACCAATCCTGCCCTCTTCCCAGCAGACCTGTCCCATTCTATTGATTTAATGTCCATCTTCAGATATATTTACATTTGTTTTGTTCTTTTCCCATTGTATTAGTTTTATATTGTAAACCCCAAGCCAGGCAAGCCAATTTAAAACTATCTATGTATTAGAGAGGTTTGTAACTGTAGTTTAAATTGAATTCGAATGAAAGGATTCCACTGTAATTACAATTATCATTATTAGTATCAAATTATTTGCAACTTGCCATCGTTCAAATCAAAGATCAATAAACTTGACCTGATCCCTCTCCTCTTAGCTTTTCACTTTCTTCTTTCTTCCTTTGCTGGGGCTTTGTATAGGCCACAACGGCCTTTCCTCAGCAGAACTAATTAAAAAAAATTAAAGTTTCAAGTAATTCAAGCCAACTATTTACAATGCTAAAAAAGTATAAAAGTTACACTGGGATCCCATTGCCATTTTTCTTCAAACTTTTACGGCAGTATTGAAAAATTGAAAGTTGAAAAACCGCCTACTTTAGAAGTTGTGTGGTTATTTGGTAGTGCAAACAGGATTTTTAGCGCATTAAGAATATTTCTTTGATCGATGTGGAAAACACTAGTAACTCACGGAGAACAGTGTTACGTTTCATGTAGTAAATCTTGCGTTTATCTTCAAGATAGGAGGTTTTTTAGCTGCGTTTGTATTGCTTTGTCGAATATATGAGTTGCAGAAGTACATGTAGTGATCTTTTCCATGTGTTAAGTTCTATGACCCTGGGATAAGTATGGACTACAGTTCTCGTCGTGGTATCTTATTTGTATCTGTAGCATTCCAAGTCTTTTTCGTGTGTCAAAATTATTTCCATTCATTTCAGAGAGCTTCTCCATGGTATCCCAGTTTTTGATGAGGATGGCAATCGCTTGGGAGAATCAAAGGTAATATTTGCAGAGGAATGCTATCAACAATAATAATAATGATAATAATGATAATGCTAACGCCATGTTAAGAGCCCTGTGGATACAAGGAGCAGTTCAATATGATTATCATTGTTAAAACTATCGTAATCATTAATTACATTGCTATCCTCATCATCGTAATCATTGATTACATTGCTATCCTTTTCATCGTAATCATTAATTACATTGCTATCCTCATCATCGTAATCATTGATTACATTGCTATCCTCATCATCGTAATCATCAATTACATTGCTATCCTCATCATTGTAATCATTTATTTTGCGTGTACAGTCATCATCATCATCATGTTATTTCGAGCGTTGCCTGGTGACGATGGTGATGGACTATGACTCTGGTGCATTTGTTCGCATGTTTACTGCATCATCTGTCTCCATGGCAACGCTGTCCAGGAAGGTCAACTAGAACTCATCACAGATTATATCCCCTTTCAAGCCATAGCACCTTGTAGGCCCAGAATTACCCCCCTCGTAAGCTTAGTTTTCATCCAGTTTCCATGCGCACATTATGTGGTTTAGTTGTTAAATGGCAAAATGGCTTGAGAAATCGACGGTATGCTATTGATGTGATGGAGTGCCTCAATTGCCTTTCGCTTAAGATATCAGACTACCATTGCAAAAGGCTTGATCGCAAAAAGAACACTTGAGGAGACAGGTCAAGCATTGCGATCCTCACATGCAAACAGAAGAATGCGTTGCGCACTCGGTTTCGAGCGTAGCGGAACCAGATACAGGACTCTGAGTTTCTTCTAGGGAATTGGTTTTACGAGGTGGTTTTCCGTTGTATTTCTTAGAAATGGCGTTTTTATTGCGACACTTGCAGGATTCGAACTTACAACCCCTGTGTTACGAGTCTGCACGCTTAGCCACTACACCACGGCAAGGCATGAGTAGGGACTTTGATTATGAAGCTGTAAAAATCTACCACCAACCCCCTCATGAACTGAAAAACAAGGAATCGATTTGAAGTTCAACAAGAAATGTATTTTGGTTTTGATTTGATTTTAAGTAGAACATTTTATTGTAATGATATCTTTGCTATGCATGGGGTCTTGACTTGTTATAGCTATTCCTAACTGGCCAAGCAATGCTGTATACATATCCATGCTTCTCTGTCATTATCAATATCTTTTATTCATCGATTGACCTGAACTTCCGATTCCCTACATCGAAGGTTGCTGCAAAAAGAGCAATTGCTATGACGATCATTTCTAGAATTTCGATGGCTGTACCTGGAATGTGTAAGTACTTATCACAAAGCTTCCATTTCCCGTTTCAATTTCATCCATAGTTTGGAAGATGTGAAAGACTCGTGAATTATCTTTCTCTTATCAATATTATAACCTCAGATGATCCGATGAATTTGTATGAGAAATATTTGTTATGGGGCTCATTTAGTTTTTCAAACTGCTAGGGTGACAGGGTGTGTGCTAGGTGCACTATTTGAGTTCAATTCACTCGTGAAAATCGTTTGAACGGCTTCGAAAGAAACTTGAGCAATTCTCTCATCATGAGATAAGAATTGTTCCTGGAACTATTTCTAGGATTCCTCTTTATCCATGGAATGTGTAATTACCCCAAAGGCAGTTGCTTTTCGAATTAGACAGACTTGACTGTATTTCCCAAGCTTGAGTTGCAATTTATGATATTTTCGATTTCTCCAGGTAATGATTTTTCTCGCTCATGAATCTCTTTCTCCGGTCCTAGGTATTCCTCCGTTCTTTATGAATCGATTGGAGGAAAAAGCATTCATGAAGGTTTGCTAGCATTTCCCCTTTTTACACTTGAAACTGGTTCATGCAATACCTCACCTCGAGTTGATGTTACCGTTTCATTGCACGACGGAATAGATCATCGTATAATCTCCAAACGAGCGTAGACCAGTCAGGGAAGAGGCCTTGGTGTTACGTCACCCTCCTCAGCTTTTTCTCCGCTCGAGATCACTGCGCAATAACTGTTCTCCATGTTGCGTGATTTCCTGCCTCGTTTATCTATAATTCAACCCGTGCCATTACTTCACTTCCACCATGTCACCTCTGTCCTTAGGTATTCACCGTCCCCTCCCACAACACACCCCCATCGCTGTCATTATTTTCAGCAGCCGGTCCTCCTTCCTCCAATTCAGCTGCCCAAACCACCCCAACCTTCTTTGAACTGTGCTCTTCGACAGTGCTCTCACTTCCAGCGACCTTCTGGCGTAGAAGCCCCAGCCTCCGTCCCACTGAGTTACACAGCTGTCTACGTCCATTTTGTGTGCTCCACGTAGTTTGTCCGTGTCTTAGAATAAAAATGGATATATTTGAGAGCACTGAGATGTTTTTATCAGAGCCTTTCTTGTTTAAAACCTGATGCGGCCCAGCCTTACCCAGACTCTGCCTCCTGCGGCGCCCAGGTAAATTGAGTTTGAGATCCCTGGTCTACAGATAATGGGAGCCCACGACCTCTGCAGTTTTCCTCTCACAGTTATGCTACTGCCTCGTTGGATAAAATACCATTATACCTCGAGCTTATGTTTACTTGGTCGAGAGCTCAAGCTAAAATCTTCTGGAGTTTTTTATTTGCGTTATTTTCGACCAAGGAAGCTATAATGTATTGTTCGAAAATATGTTGGTGCGTTGCATACTCGATTTCGAGCGTAGCAGAAACCAGAGAAAGGGCTCTGAGCTTTTTATAGGGAAGTTGAATTCATAAGGTAGTTTCTCGTTGCCTTCCTCACCAATGAGTGACACATGGAGGAATCGAACTGACAACCCCTGTGTTGTGAGTCCGCCTGTTTAACCACTTATGTTGGCGATGCTGTAGAAATCGCTGCGATGGTCCTTTCAGCTATATTGCAGGCTCTTTGACTCTGAACATGAATTTTAGTTTATTTTTAAATTTTCTCTCGTTGAAGCGTATGCCGTGGCTGGCTAGTCCAATTCAGATATTAATGGTTGGATTCTGGTAAGGAGATTTCTATCTTTGCCTTTTTTCTTACTCCCAAGTAACTCAGTTATCAAAAGCAGAGAAAGAATGAATAAATGTCTTTACTTAAAATGGTTGGCGGATGAATTATTTTTCTGCTGGAAGCAAAAGACCATTGATGGATAGATAAATATTTTGATGAAGTAAATGAGTTTTTGAATTATGTTTTAAGTGATAAAGGGATGGAGTGAAAGTGTTTAATTTTATTTAACTTTGGGTTTTTATTCTACATTCCTTCTTTATTTGGTGATTAAGTTACTTTTGAATCTATTTTTCTCTAGTTCATATCTTTTGTTTAGTAGATAGCATCATGCATGTATTACTAATGAATAATATTTTATGAATCTATTAAATGTTTCCAGTGACATGCAATATGATAGTAGTAATAATAATGATACCATGATAATATGAATATGTCTACAAAATAAAAGAACTTAATCGAGTCATTGCTGCTGTCGATGTGTTTCCTGTTAACAATTGAATGAACTGAAAGTCGTTATACACTTTGAATTTGAAATAATTTCATTAGATATAACATGATAATGATTGAATTAACTAAAATGGGACGTGAAACTTTCTCACAATCAAGTGAAGTTGATGTCTTGCTAGTTTTTCGAGACAGTTCGTCATAGATTTTGCTTCAGTTTAATGAAAGGATTTGCGGGCATTTTCAAGGTTTATCTAAAACAAATGAATGGATCCTTATCTGAATTTTATGAGTTTTGTCAAACAGTTTTCTTCTGGTGATGCCTCAGTTTATCTACGTGCTTTTTTGCATCGTAATGTCAGTCCTATCTGATAAATGGTTATTTTTCTAGTCTTGTATTCGCCACTCCACTGTGCTGTGCGATTTTCCCGCAAAGGAGGTAAGATTCGTGAAGCATGTCTATTATGAAGCATTCCACCAAATTTGATACAATCATTTCCCCACTTTTTGCCACTTAGGATGGTCTCTGTTTAATTTTTCTGGTCATATGGTCATATGGTCATATGGTCATATGGTCATATGGTCATATAGTCATATGGTCCAGGGAACTTTGCTCGAACAAAGACCATTTCACTTACTGGTAGCAACTTCGATGCCATGTCGTTGAATGTCAATGGCATTTGTCAAGAAATATTGTTGCCTTGTTGTTTAAGACAAAGTGTCGTGCTATAATGTAACAACTTAAGTTTGCGGACTCGTAACGAAGGGTCTCTGTTTTCTGCCGTGCTCATAATGAATTATGCAATGCATTTATAGCAGACAGCTCTCATCCCAATCTTGGCAGCCTTTGAGCCTCGCAGCTATTTAATCACGTTCATCTTTAAACCTAAAGCACAGCTGTTTGCTGACCTTCCAAAGCATCTGCCACAATCGCGAATCAGGCAAACAATCAAACAACGTTACCGTTTTTATAAGTCAGGTGTGGCTGGTTTCGGACCCGTGACGTACGGAGTGGAAACCTGCCGCAAACTTGCTCTTCTTAAGCCTCTCCTGTTTTCTTTTTCATATTTAGTAAACGAGATATGATTGAACTAGACAAGACTTGTTTTTGAGTCGACACTCATTATCAACAGCAGTATAAGGCTGCGTCTACACTGTGCCGGATCACTTTTGATCCGATACAAAAGTGTTCCTTTTTCCCTCGCGTTTACACTGTACCGTATCACTTTTCATCCGATACAAAGTGTTCCTTTTGCCTCTCGTTTACATTGTACCGGTACAGTTTCGGAGCAATGCAGGTGCAGAACTGTTCGTCTTTCCTAGCAGGTATGAAACTGTACCTGATACCAGGTACAAAGTTGTACCGGATCACTCTACCTAGTGTAAACGTATGGCTGATCCGTAACACTTTTGTATCGGATCAAAAAGTGATCTGGTACAGTGTAAACGCAGCCTTAAGCTTGAACGAGATCAATAAACAATCGCAAAGTTTCTGTTTCACAATTGGACGCCTTCCCCCTAAACAGAAATGCGTGGATTGAGAAATGATAGTCTTGCATTTTCTTCTCCGTTTACAGTCATATGTCATTCGATAATCTCGAAGCTGAACTGCAAGAAGCCATTGGAAAGAAAGAGCTTGGGAAATTAGACAAAGTATTCTTCAACAAGGGACTTTAGATGTAAAGATGATAGTCTTCAATGTCTTAAATGTCTTAGGTAGAAATCTACATCAGGGTGTCAGTCGATTGCTAGAATTCGGATTTGAAAACCAAGCAGTGGAGTCTTTATTAACAGAGACTGCAAATGAACTGTTAAGTATAGGCAAAGCTTGGTCTTTTATCGCCTTGTATATTTTCTTAGTCCGTCGTGTCGATTAAGCCCGTGGAATTCCGATTATATTTGTTATGTTTTGTATCTTAATTGGTACCTTTGAAACCATCTTCATTCTGTGTGAGGGTAGCTCAGTATCAAATGTGCTTGCTCCCAGATCCCACGGTCAGTGGTTAGGATCCCGCCACGAGTTATTCGTTCGCTTTCTGATCAAGCAGAGTATTAGGCACTTGTGATTCCAGGAACTGTGATGTGTGATCACATTTGGAAGAAAGACCAGGACACTGCCCGATAATTATAACTTCTCAGTGTCCCAAAAAATCTATCTTTAGGTGTTAGGTGGAAAACATTTAAAAGCATTTTCTTTCCTGGTCTTTTTGTATCTGATTACCATCAAACGAAAAGCTGCACCAATTCCCGACAATAGATTTTCAATAGTATCGTCACTTTTTGTCCCGCAAAGGTATTATTCAAAACTATGCCCTTTCACAAAGAGTTTTACCTTCTTGCCAAACAAACCTCCTCGCAGTAGAGACTTTTGCAACGATGAATAATACTCTTCGCTGCCCTTCATGTGAGAACTCCACTTATCAAAGCGTACTTGTTAGATTTTCCTTACACAAGTAGAATTCCCCTTGATGGTGTAATCTGTAGGTTTTTTAGGCTGTGTAGAGTTTTTTGTGTGTGAAAGATTCGTAATGAAGCTAGCAGAAGAGAAACAGCGTAGAAATATTTTGATACAGGATCAAGCAGCGTTTGCTAACTGCCCATGTAAGAAGGGGCAGATTTGCTTACTCATCACAATTTCGACTTTAGGAGTTGTAACTCGTGGTCTAGTCAACATCAAAGACCAGGATACAAATTTATGAGTATATCTTTCACGTTAAGTTAATATGCCTCCAGAATCTACGCTTAGAAAGACTTTGATGAAGATGCGGTTCTTCTTAATTAAAGTATGAATAACCAATGTGTAAGATAGAGAGTGTGTACTGACAAATTTTTGATATCTTTATTTGAATGTTAGTGAAATTATGCGAAAACTGTATATTTCTGCTGACGTTCTAAAGCTTGGAGTGATTATTTTCATAACATTGATGTTCAGCTAATTTATATTTTCAAAGAATTCTACTTGACTGGATTTTTTATCCTTTTTCTCTGTTACATTTTATTTCATTTCTTTGACCAAGCTGTTCGTGCAAAGGCCTTTCTCACTTACTTCACTAAATTTCATTTATTCCTATATTGTACAAGACTGTCGAGAGGGAGGGGGGGCTGGCTCTCGACGGCCCTGTCTACATACATACACACCTATAAATATATACATACATACCTATAAATATATACATACTAAATATGAATATATATTTTTATATCTCTATATTTATCTATGTATACATATGTAGCCATGTATTTATTTTCATTTTCATTTTTTAAAAAAGCACTATATAAACATACATACAGTGAATTTTGAAAAAATTAAGAAACCTTCCATTCGTTAGTGAAATTTTAAACCTGGAGAGTCGGCCATATTAGCCACTTTAGGCATTAAACCCTACAATCTCATAGTACATGTGCTTGGAAGGCGCTGCTCTTAACGAGATAACTTTGGTGGAAATTGGGAGGTTGGCAAAGTTAGGTTGTCGTGTCAAGAAACTCTAAGAAGCGCTCTGTCCGGAAAATGAAGAAAAATTAGGGAAATCTTGTCAAAGATTTTTCGAAGCTTCACACACGTCGTTCAACTTGCCTTCTTTTAAATCTAAAATCAATAGACTTGAACTGATCTCCTCCCCTCTTATGCAACCGGATCTCACTGGAGGTTGCATCATTTTGTTTATGTGTAAACACGAGAATACGGTGCAACAAGTTGTCAGTTGCGGAAACTAATAGATAAACAACTAAACGCAACTCAGTGCAAACTAGTCTCTGTCCTTCCCCTTCCTTCCTTTGTTGGGGCTTTTGATAGGCCACCCTGTTGCAGTGTTCTCCCCCTCGCAACTAAGATGCCGCTCACGTTCCCCCCAATTAATTTTTAACTCTTATTCTGCATTGAGACTCTAATATGGTTGAAACAATGCATATGTACATTGTTATTTTGTTTTAAGGATTGCAATAATCAACCTTTCCGCTTCACAACGCATTGCCAATGGATGATCGAGCGCGCGAGTTCAAACTCTAATTTTAAAAAAAAAACCGTTGGACGTTGGATGATCATATTGCAAGGGCGCCAAGCAGACTTAAAGCGAAGACGACCGTGCCACTTAGGCGCTCAGACAAATATAATGCCCTTCTCAAAGAGGACTTACTCTTTTCGGGAAGGAAAAGTTAGCAGTGACGGAGGCCATGATACCCCGCTCAGGAAAATCAAATCTCGCGGGCGAACCTTTATTGGTTCAAGGACTCCTACGGTAGAAAACACCCAGGAAGCAAGCTCAAGCTCTTTAACACCTTTCGCAAGAAGCAGCATTCGCTTGAAAAGCATAAGAAAACGTAAAATGGCCGATGCTAAAAGCGAGGAGAATAGTTTTAAAAGGGTAAGTTTGAAAGACTCTTTCTGGCTTTTGAAATGCACCGGAGTGTGGACATGCTCGCTAGGCCGTTTACAACTGACAGGCCTTGACACGATCATTTCAAATAGACTTGTTGTTGAAATTAATCAGTTAGCAATCAGTCTTGGCTGTTCAACATTTGTCAAATTGGCAGCTAAGAATTTTTAGACTCAATAAATCTCTGCTTTTGGCTTCTAATTGAGTCAAAGCATATTCACTTTCCTGAGTTTTGGCCTTTCTTCGTTCACTCTAGGTTTGAAATACGCTGTATGCCCTGCGCTCGTCTAAAAATTTCAGTAGGCAAAATTTCTTTTTCCGTTATCAGGATAGTTTCAACTGACTTTGTGCTGGAATTTAAATTCAGCCCAGAGCGAAATTTGCTTGTCTGCTCATTTTACGAAATTTTTCCTACCATTTGATCCCTAAGTTGAATCGAGTTGCGGATGTTTAACAAAGACGGGAATTCCTACCCAATGTCGTAATTCTTTATGATATCTTGATTTCTTTTTTACTGATTCCCTTTCTAATCATTGTGAAGCAAATTAAGCTCAGCAAATTAAGCTCAGCATTGTCTCGATATGTTTCCGAACCAGTTTTCCTTGATACGAGTAAACCACAAGTGTGGGTCGGCCAGTGTTCAGTCATTGGCACTTGTTGTAAACCACAACGGACTACTTCTAAAGATTAAAAGCCTTGTTTCCTGTTTTCACTGAAAGGAAACGGAATAGGTTTGGCATTTATTTGCATTGTTTTCTCACAAAAAGGGAAGCGTAACGACTCATTTTATATACACTTAAATGACTCACTATCGCAACACCCGAGTTTCGAGAAATATCAGTTGCATTATAGTCATTGCCTTGACGGATCTTGAAAATCGTACCTGTTCAGAAATGGTTTCTGTAAGAAATTTTGAATTATCTCTATTACATAATTGCTTAATTAATGTCGGCACTTTCAGTACTGCTTTTTGTACCATTTTTGAAATATTGCAAAATCGTTTATGCATTTGTAGAGGATTGAAGTTTCATGGTTACATGGTTTATGTCAAAATGAAATATATCCAATGCCTATGTGTTGAAATGATTTGAATTCTAGCACCGAATCAAGCTATGAAATTCTGACATGCTGTTTCTGTCAAGATACAAACTCCTATCAAACTTTTGTCTGTTTCATTAGGTGTTCTACCTTGCATTGGGGGGATAATTTTAGGGCATTGAGAAGCTATGGAATATCATTAATAAAGCAGAGCCTGTGTTTAAGGATGTTGTGACTGGATTTGATTGTAATATTAAACACACTCTGCTTATACATACTTCATTAGCAACAAATTATAAAGTGCCCTCCTTGGATGTATGCTGGATTGTCATTGGACCTGATTTTTGTTGTGTTTTACTGAATATTAATGCCAATTATAGGAAAAAATTGCAGACAAACAGAAAGATGAGATAGAAGTGAGAATTGAAGACAACATCAGGATGAGAGATGGGGTTATGAAATTATTAGGTGGTTGTCATGATACAAGACAAGCAATGGACATTGGGAAAAATTTGTTGACTATAAATTCTAGAATGCTCAGTTTAATGTCGTCACTGCAAAAGAAGAGATCAAGCAATATACTAAAAGATTTTAATAAAGGCCAGAGGTATGTTTACGAGTAAATGTTTTTTATAAAAGCTTTTATATTGAGAAGACAGGCAAGGAACTGAAGATCTTCTTTCTGTGTGATACTTGCCAAAGTATTAGACTGCTTAATAGCAAAAATAGGACTAAGAAATAAGGCTGAAAGTGAGTAGCTGATAACATGGTCCATGCTCAACTCATTCACACCCTTTCCACGTTTCACTGCCTAATCCACAAACTTGATCCCACAAATCATCATTCATCCCAAGAACATGCAATTTATGGAACATCTTGCATTCTTTTTGCTTTCTGAACCTTGCAACTTGCCATATTTCAAATCTAAGATCGATAAACTTGATCTGGTATCTCTCTTCTCTTAGCCTTTTGCTTTCTTCCTTTGTTGGGGCTTTTTATAGGCCACCGTAGCCTTCCCCAACATAACTCACTAAAAAGACAAAAAGAAACATCCTCCGAATGACCATTTCAATATGAAAAATTCGGCCTTTGAATACCTTGTTCTCATTCAACAAAGCTCTTATGTTTAATGTCTTAATCTGTTGCAGTGTCAATGGTAAACCGTTTGAGCCCTGCCTTGGAGATTTAGCTGTATCAGGTAAACCCTTAAATGCATTTACTCAAGTGATAAAGTGCAAATAGTTTCTGGTTGGAGCTTTATGTATTTTTTGTCTGTTTTTTTCTGTATTAGTGAGCAGTCAAAACAACAGAAAACCTCAAAAATGCTATATGAAATCATTTTGTCACAGCTATACAAAAGGAAGACATTTTGCATGCTTCCACCCTAAAGTTTGGCAGTTTCTCTTAATGGTGTTGAGCCATTCAGTCCGTCACGGGGCCAGAAACGTTGACATTTTTTACATGATGCTTCAAAATTGATTGGGAAAAGCATGGAATCAAGTGGCGAGAGGGAGTGAGAGCAGTAGCTTCAAGAGTGAAGTCAATCCAGCCATCCCCATTGATGGGGAAAAACTGGATTCAAATTGGATTATGATGATGATGATGATAATAATGATGATGACGATGATGATGATGATGATGATTATTATTATTATTATTATGATAATGATGATGATGATGATGATGATGATGATGATGATGATGATGATGATGATGATGATGACAATGATTATTATGATAATGATGATGATGGTGATTATGATGGTAGTGATGATGATGATGATGATTATTATTATTATGATGGTAGTGATGATGATGATGACAACAATGATGACCATGATTATGATGGTAATGGTAATTATGGTGATGATGATGATGATGACAATGGTTATGATGATAATTGTGATTATCATGATCATGTTGATGATGATGATGACGACGACAATGATTATGATGGTAATGGTGATGATAATGGTGATGATGATGATGATGATGATTACGATGATGATGGAGCATGTAAACCCAGTTTAACATAAATTCATTTTGATGGTGTGATTCCTTTGTTTATTTGCATGCAAAGACCTTTTTATTTTAGGAAAGTTCCATAAAGAATTTAGATGTAATCTCATCTCCGTCAACTATTTTATCAAAAAGCATTAGTTTGAATTTTTCTTTTATTTCAGATATACGGATTCCCCTTCTCTGGAAGCAGGATGCTCACTTTAAAACAAGAGCTGGAGGTAGCAAGTCGCAATTTGTCTCTTTTCTGTACTTTGTCTTAATAGGGGGAGTTATTAAAATCAACAGAATATCCTTATCAAGCATTGTGTTGATCCTTTCCATATCATATCCTATCATATCATAACATATAGCATCATATCCTATCATATCATATCATATCCTATCATATCCTATCTTGTCATAAATTTTTAAATGAAATTCCTTTCAGCAACTAATGACAAAAAAGTTGTTTAAACGGCAAATAGAGATCTAAGGAAAAACCTTTTTAGCAAGGAGCTGTCTTTCCAGGGGGCTGTGTTTCTTTAGGTCTTGCTCTTTAAATGCGTTTTCAGTTGGCATTTAAAAGTATTTAGTATTGGAAACTCACACATTGATAGGTGTGTTATACCAGTACTTAAGAGCTGACGAAAGCACACCCTGTGATTGCTTGCCTGGGAACATCAGGAGACCCCAGATTTTGCAGAATTTCGGTGAGGATTTAACTCATGATATGATGCAAGGGATGATATGATGCAAGGGTTATTTTTTTGTTTCTAGAGCAACCAGCACTGCTGTATCACATGTTCTGTTTGCTGAAGATGAATGACCAGGTTTTTGACACACCTTTGTTCCAGTTCAGCCAAATAGATACTGATGTTACTTTTGATGAAGTTTTTACTTTGTAAGTGCAAACTTTTCTTCAACTTTCTATCTATCGTGTCGGGTGGATTGCCTGGACCATATTGACTCTGCTCCTGTCCTCTATTTCTCAGGGAAGATCTCTTAATTCAATTTTCTAGCGACTTTTGTTGAGCGTAATAGCTCTCTTACAAAAGTCTCTTCTGAGTGGAAACAAATGTCTGCTTTTTACTGCTGCACTCGAAAATTGTGCCTTTAATTTTCCTCATTCAAAAAGTCAAATGCATTTAATAGCTTTAAATAGCTTTAAAATAGCTTTAAAATAGCTTTAAAATAGCTTTAAAAATCAGTTATGCAAGCAGTAGATATCCTAGACGAATGAAGTAAGCACCAGGAAACAAACTCAAGCATGCCATTATACCTTGGACCTTTTGCAAATTAACCATGTTCTTATCTCTATTTAATCTACCTCCGTTTTGTAGATGAATGGGAAATGTTCCAAAAATCTATCACTCAATAAATGCAGGACCCTAATGATTACAGCATGCTTGACATGCTCATAGGTTATTCCTGTATACAAATTTGTGTATTATTATTATTTTTATTAAAGCAACCATTAAATTGTCAAAAGGAATCATCAAATCTGTTGATTGAAAGTTGAATCATACAACAGGTCATCATTCAATAATCAATCAATCAATCATTCAATCATTCAATCATTTTGATAGTCAATTGATCAATTGATTGTCACTTTAACCATTTCCAAATAAAGGTGTACCAAGGAAGGCCACTGGCTGACTGCTGTGTTTTCCAATGAACTGTTTGCATCCAAGTTGTTTAGAATTATTTTGCTTCCACTGATTCAAATGCTTCTTTGCTCAATTTTCCCCCGTTCTTCTATCATTGGGAATATTTCCTAAAGCTTTCATCCATTTCCTTGTTCAAATGTTATAGTTACAAGTTTATTTGATTTTTTTTCAACTATTCAGCTCTCTTGTTAAGTCATTATTTGATGTAACAGGCAAAGCCAATCTTAATCTCAATCTGAACTTTTTTTTTCTTATTTTTTTAGTGAGTTATTTTGGGGAAAGGCCATGGTGGCCTATACAATGCCTCAACAAAGGAAAAAGAAGAAAGCGAAAGGCTAAGAACTTGCTTTCTACGGAGAGTAAAAAAAGGAAAGACATAAGCCGCAATTGCACTGTCTGCAGAGGAAAGCGTCAGTGTGCGACTTGGCTTGCTGCTCACCACCATAGCTCACATCCCCAGCAACTATTACCAAAACCATCAAGACACTCAGCAACAAAATCTATTGAGCAGATCAGTTTGGCTTTGCTTTCTTGTTTTGAGTGTTTTTATGCATCTTCTGATTTTTTCCTTTTTTCAGTCGTGAAATACACCATGATTTCAAACTGGAGATGGAAGTTTATTACTCTGTAATTCAGAATCCGGACAACCCAGCTTGGACACCCATCAGAACACCAAAAAAATCAGTGTTCAGTTCGGCACCAAAGTTTTGCTTAGCTGCGCACGCACACCTCACTGTTGATGATGTGAAAGACGGTTTTGTTGTATCAGATTTTACAATGGGTAAGTTTCTTATTCCAAATGCCGCATCTAGGTAATGATAGTGGCATTTCTTTCGGCAAGATGAGAATAGCAGGTACTCCAAGCTTTTCAGCAGACATTTGTCAGTGCGTGTAATACCAGATTGTTAATGAAAAGAACACTTTAGACAATATGGTCAACTAAATGTTGTTTGAATCGCACCATTCAGGTCTGAAAAAAATCTTCATTTTTGTTTTTGAGTAAAAGGTAATATTTTGAATGGAGAGATGGATTAAAAGATCTTTAATTCATGCAAATCCTGGCTCCTTTTTAGACCCGGATAAACTTCTGACAAAAGCTTCCTTAATACATTTGCGATGTTTTCTTTCCCCATTGCAAATTGTTGCACGACTCCAGTTTCAAAATTTTTCGAAACCATGTCACTACAAGGAGAGCTGTCTATGGTACCACTGTTTTTCTAAAAAGCACCGATTTTGTCTTTATTCGCAGGTGGAATTGGCGCCAGTGCAACAGCAGTTTTAGGCCAGGTTCATGATTTGCCTGACAATCCACTCGCACTTTGGGGCCAATTTTCTTGCCAATTGAGAGCCAGACCTGCTTGTTTCATCAACCAAAATCTCGAAGGCAATATTCTTTTGCAGGTAATTACGACGTCTCCTATTGCCTCTGTTATTGCCTCTGTAATTACCTCTGTAATTATCTCGCTTATTTCTTATCTAATTACCTCCCTGTACCTCTTTACTGCCTCTTTTATTACCTCCTTTAATGCAATGCAGCCAATGGCATTCCCAGTACTCACTCCAACCTCAAGTGAATGGGTAGCGTGATAGAGTAGCTGCGGGGGCTGTAGAAAGGAATGCAGCTATCTAATAAAACCTACCTTGACAGAGAATACACGATGTGGTTAAAGATAGGTAACCCATAACACCGTTGACCCCACTTGAGTAGGATTAAAGGCAGGAAATGAGAAGAGACAAGATCACCTCTGTTTTTACCTCGTATTTCCTTCTACCTGTTACTCTAACCTTCTTATCAATGTTATCAATTCCGTTCTTCGCTTTTCATTAATAAGTTGGATTTATGTGTGATCATGTTCTCATACTACTGCGATCTTGATTCTGTTCTGAGAATTCGTACCATGTATAATAAGTCTTATTAGTTCACCTATTCATTTCTATTCGATTCTATTAGTTTAGCAGTTGCATCGAATTAGCTAGAATGGGTTAATCTCAGTTCTTATTGTATCTAACCATGAAGTGCTGCCTAATCCACGAACTCTATCCCACAAATCATCATTCATCCCAAGAACGTGCAATTTATGGAACGTATTGCCTTCTTCTTGCTTTCCTGAGTCCTACAACTTGTCCTCTTTAGAATCTATGATAAACTGGATCTTATCTCTTTCTCTCCTGTCAGCCCTTGGCTTTCTCCTTTTCTCCTTTGTTGAGACTTTTATAGCCCACCACGGCCTTTCCCCAACATAATTCACTAAAAAAATCGCTACCTTAGATAAATGAAAAACGGATCGGTGCATGGGAATGCACTTGCTCAATGTCATATCAATGGTTCGAGCCCCAACTTGAGGTTAGCTTTCATTTATAGCGAGAGGTGTCGCTAGCTTTATATAGTTACAAGTGTACGGTATTTGGAGTGTGCACATCGAGAGAAAGGACCAGGACATGTCATCTTTCTTCTGTGCACGCACCTTTAAGCAGGTATCTGGCGTAAGGCTGTGGGTACAGTGCGACAAGGAAAGGAATTGGCCACCCTACCTGATAATGCTGTTGCTCGGAATGGCACCTCTTTCATGTCAGTACTCAGGCTTCCACCCTGATTGATTTATCGATCGATCGATCGATTGATTGATTGGTTGATTGTCAATGCGATTAGACGCACGATCTTAATGATCAAATGCCAAGATGAAAAGTTGTAATCATATCGTTTAAGAGAAGGTCGTAATATAGTTTATTGAAATCAAAAAATACTTTCTCTGCTATATTTTCTTACTTGTTGTTGATTAAACTTTAATTTCATATTAATGTTTTACTCTGTTACTTACCTCCATAGCTTGGTAGCGGTGAGAATTTGATTTCATTAATCCAAGTAATTATTTCCATATCCTTCTATGTTATAACAGTGATTATGGTTTGCTGGAATTTTTTCCTGTCATAGCTGTCGTCACAATAATTCGAGAAAAACAGACAGGAGTTCATTCCAGTGCCTCCTTTTGGCATTTCAAAATTTCCAAGAGAGACCTTCAGTGTAGTAGTTCAATTTCTTGTTACAGTCATCGAAAGTTGGGCAGCAAGTTTGGGAGAAGTACTTTTGCCGATTAAGACAGTGCACTGTACAGTGCTGGAAACACCACCCTGATAAAGAGGAAAGTTTTTCTATCACGCCGGGGTTGTCGATAAAGCTTAAAAAGGTATTCTTTGAGGAATGTTTTGATTTTCGTCGCAAATTGAGTCACATATTGAATCGCAAATTGACCGTGCATAACCTTGGTTGCGGTTTTTACCTTTGATGCACGGCAATTATTTCGCTCTGAAACTCTTTTGGTGATCTCATAACCTTTGTCCTGTAAATATGAATTGTCAGTTTTTAATCTTTTTATTGTAAGGAACTGTAAATATGTTAAGTAGGCCTGGACTACTTTTAATTTGACCATTTTCCTTTTAGCCTAGGTTAATTGAAATGATAATATTCTTCATTGCTATTATGATTATTGTCATTATGTATTAGAAAGGTTTGTAATTTCAGTTTAGATTGAATTTGAATGAAAGGTTCCCCATTATTATTATTATTATTATTAACCTCTCTCCTGTTTTCTCCCTTATTTACTTGTTCATTCATTTTTTACACTGGAAATACCTCTAATTAGGCCATCTGAATACAAATAACCTGCTATCAGAGAGATTTGTATTTGTATGTTTAGTTTATATATCGGAATGGAATTTTGAAAAAAGATTATTATTACCGAGAGATTTGTAATTGGATTTAAATTGAATTAGAATTAAAGGTTTCCATTATTATGGTCTTCTTCACCAATTATTTCCTTCAAATGTGCTTTGAGGGATATTAGTTTTAGAATCGGTTACGAGCCGAGGAAAAATGAGTCGAGATCACTTTTGGCGGTCGATATCCAGGGACACCAGCGTGGAGATTTCTGCATTGTCCCCTATACTCTATTGTATTGTATTATGCTCCATTGTATTGCATTGTATTGTCTGTGTTGTCCCCATGATTATGGTTATTGTTGTTATTATCATCATTGTCATTATTAACTGTGGTCTGTTCTAGGGAACAAAGATTCGAGTAGAGACAAATGTTGAGGATTCGGGTCGCTGTGTCATCATTTTGACTTCTAAGAAATCGGAAGAGAAGGAGCCGGTTCTTGCGTTTGAAAATGAAGAAGATTTAGAGAAGTGGAAGAGGGCTTTGCAGCAAGCAATTGGTGATATCAAGGCATGGAAAGCTGATAATTATAATTCGATGGACATCGAAGCTTTCGAGGCGAAGAAGCTTGCATTCAATAAAGCAATGAACTATTTCGATTCATACATGGCCAATACTGGTGAGTTTTCGTAAGATTATTAGGATAGCTTAATGATTAGATGCTTGCTTGCCCATTGATTCCATGGTCAGAATTTCCTGTCTACCTCAAACTTAACTTTCACTTAGAGCGAGGAGATTCTCTAATAGCTCTCTGTAATTCCACCTGCATGAATCACAAGGTACGGTCGCATGAAGAGAAAGCACCAGTACATTGCCTAATAGGCAAGTTTTCAGTGTCCTGAAATCTTGTTATGATTCATAAGCCATAGGAATCTTAAGATGACGTCAGATTTTGGGAAATGACCACGACAATAATCGAAAAGCATAGCTTCTCAGCTTCCTTAAGTCCACCCTCGAATGCAAGGTAGGAAGCGTATGAAAACATTGCTACGATCTCCGGAGTTTATTGGTACAGCGGTGTCATGTTATTAGAGGTACCAGAAGTTTCCGTGACAATTGGTTCAGAAGAAGATTTTGCCCCAGGCTGTCCTGTAGTTACTCTTTTTGTGCTGTCTGTGTAGTTACTTTCATTCCCAAGTCCTACAACTTGCCCTCTTTCAAATCCAAAATCAATAGGTGGTCTTATCTCCCTCTCTTGTTAGCCTTGCAACTTTTCTGTTTTCCTTTGTTAGGGCTTTGTATAGGCCACCATGGCCTGCCCCAACAAAACTCACTAAAAATTGCATGGCTTAGAGTAGTACCTCATGAATATTGCTAGGTGAGAGCCACGGGCTATTTTCATGAATAAGGGGCACATTTCTTAGAAGGAGAAAGCATGATTATTATGAAACGCTCGGAAAGATCCTCTCATATGCGCCTTCTATTTCCATGCAGTTAAAAGCCTATAAAGGCATCAAAATTGATCCTCAATCGTATGATAAAATTGTTATCAAAATATTTTGATCCTTTCAGAGAACAAGCCAGAGTCACCCATTTTATCACGAAGAGCCGGAAGGAATTCATCAAAAGCAACGATTCATTTGCCTGAAGTTACGCCGAAGATCAAGTCATTCTACGATCAGATAAATATCGAAGAAAAAAGCGACAATACTGACGGGAAAGTGCCGGTTGAGTTGAGCAAAGACAAGCACGTGTTCGAAGTGTTGTTAAAGAAAGATGAGCGTGTCATTGACGAGGAAGTTGTGAAGGAAGAGTTGATAGATCAAGATGAAGGTAGTGAAACGTCAAAGGGGGCAGGAAATGGCGAAGAAGAAAGCCTAAGAGGCAAGGATAGCTGTCAAGTGGAGGACCGGGGAACGATAGACGTCGATGATAAGGATGTGGAGGATAGTAGCAGTATGAATCGTGGTAGCTCTGTTATTTCTGATCGCTTGAGTGAAAATGGGACGGCGCAAGCTAAATCAAACACGACTGTAGTCGATTCATTTGATGCTTCTGAAGTTGTTGAGGATAATGATTATGTAGTTTGTCATGATGAAGGAAGGGGGAACAGAGATGAGATTGCAACTTCAGATGCATCTGTCGCAGAGGATAACGATGACATGGATGTGACGGATCTTGATAGGCCGGTAAGTGTTGAGGAATGTTTAGCATTTGCAGAAGCAGACAATGTCATGAGTAGCAAGGCTGCGCATGTTGGAGGTGAAGAACCCAAGGAGAAAGCTTTTGAAGAATCGGACTCAGGAAAAGAAGCAATAGATATTGATGAGGCTATGGAAACTGAAGAGAGCGTTTTGGATTATTTCTTGGAGACAATTGACTCTGCTGCTCAACTTGACGAATCTAGTGATTTTGTGTTGACGGAAGAAGAGTCTGGTGAATCGTTGCAGATAGATCGGAAGGAAAATGTTGCAGAGCGCTGCGATAAAGCTAAGGATTTCGATAGTGGAGACGACGCAGAGCAGGAGGGTGAAACGAAGGAGTCTGCTAATAGCGGAGGTGCAGAACAGGAAGATGAAGCGAAAGATGTTGATGGCGGAGAAGGTGCACAAAATTGTGTCATCGTGAAAGATATTGATAGTGGAGATGCTGATTTGCACGGGGACTTGAATGTCGAATCAGTATCGGTCGAAGGAGCCAGCGTGGCGGCTTTGGTAGACTCCGTGAGTCGTGACGATGCGGGCTCTGTAGACAAAGAAATGGATGCGAATCAAGAAAATGATGAGGAGGATTTCGAAAAGATTGAAGAGGAAAGAAAAGAGGAACGAATCTCGAACTGTGCTGAGCTGCATGTTGATAGTGATGCCGCCGATGAGGGACCTGGAATGGAAGGTGTTCACGAAAGGAGTGAAACGAATATTAAAGTGGTAGAGAGCACTGGCATCTTGACTAAGGAGAATGTGTGTGAAGAGACTTCTGTAGAGCAAGACGTAAATACGGCAGTCGACTTGCAAAGCGAGAGTATTCCAATAACGAACGAAGTTAAAGCTGATGTTGATGAAAGCACATGTGTTGATGAACTGACAGAGAAGCATCTGAACTGTGATACTGCTCACCTAGAATTTCGGAACGATAAAGCATGCGAGGACAAAAGTGCGACAAACACCGAAACAGCAAACGTTGAAAGTGAACCGTTGGGTGATTTATTGAGCGATTCTGGACCTTGTAGTGAGAGCAGTTCGAACGATACACCCACGGACGAAACAGTTGCGACAGATGCCGTAACTTATGGTGAGGAATTTACTGATCCACAAATCAAAGGTAAAATCAATACAGACGTGTAGTGTTGCAGGAAGTACTGATATTGTAATGAGGATAGATTTATGTCCATCCCTCTCGGATCCCTTCCTGTATAATTAGGATTGTGTGTAAGAATAGCGGTAAGTCACATGCTCATCGATCATATGGCCGGTAGTTCGAGTCCATCCCAGCTTGAATTTCAATTAGATTCAGGATATTAACTAACTCTCTGTAATTCCAAGTGTATAAATCACAAGATGGGATCTCATCGAGAGCTAACACCAGGACACTGTTTGATAAGCATAGCTTCGCAGTGTCCTGAAATGTACCTTCTGGTGCCGGTCAGATACCGTGATAACAAAAAGTTGTCTCTCCGCATGTAGGGCGCCAATAATTGTATCTGATAAATTGGGACGATATTTCGTTTCTTCTTCATTAGCTGTGTCAGTTTTACATCTCGCATTAACTGAATTTCACCAAAAATTGCATGAACAGCCACGCACGTAGCCAGGAGAACTCTTGGTTCGAGAGGCACTTATTATGTGCCATTACTGTGGTGTATTTAAGTACTTCTTAAGTAGATTTGAACTTTTCACCGTTTTGAGTTCTTTTGTCTACCTGCAAATCACACACATCTAACCAGTTGTTTCTAAATGGCACTCGTTGTTGATAACATGATTTTAGGTTAATGCCTCTTAATGCCTCTTCAATATTTTGACAGTCCTAAGTCATGGAATATTTAAGCGCAAAACCTTATGCCAATGCCAATGCCATTTTACCAATACAATTTATGCCCCTACGGCATTTCTCATTTTATCCAAATTCTTACTCTGTTATGATTTATTTTTTATCTAATTCTTTCGTTTTATAAATTTCCATCGAATTTAGTTTGTAACGGTTCGCGCTCAATGTTATCAAAAGCAAAATGAAGTCGAGTCCTAGGAGAACGTTCTATCATCTGAGCTACCGCTCCAAACTTTCGAGAGACGTGGTGCCTTTAAACCTCACAATCGCCTCATGATTAGATCGGATCGATGTAAGATCAGACACGACAGCAAATCGTGCCCAAACTTACACGACATAACCCTTACAAGTATGAAACAATTTTCTATAGCTTTTTCACTAAGCCGTATCCAGTTTAGTTTATGTACCGGGTTAAGTATCGAGGATCCTGAGTTTAAATCAGCAGTCAATTATTGTAAATATCTACTAAATCATAGAACTTTTATTCTCTTGAAAGCTAATTGAATTTTGGTGTATAATTTTTCGTTGAGTTGGTAAAAACAATTTCGGTAGTCAAGGTAATTCCATGCTTTCTGCCTCCCACCATCTTGCGTGTGTTCAGTTACTTACATTCTATTTAAACGAAACCAAGCTTAAAAATAGCTAATCTGAATAAAAATGCGCCAAGAAACTTATCAAAAGCGAATAGAATTGTGTACAAATGGTGGAAATGCAAAATATTCCACCCCGCTGTTTGATCAGTCCAGTGGAAACTTTCATAGTTTGTGCTGGTTTAAAGCTAGTTTGGATGCTTGTTCCATACCTCAGGGCCACAAACCACATACCATTGGATCCGAGAGTGGCTTTCTTTGGTCGGTTATGAATAAAGTACGAATTTTTAATTTCGAAATATCCTGCATGAACTCTGGGCAGCATCTCAAATTCGAAGTCGTGGGGAAAAGGGTATCAAAAGCCTTAGCGCGCAGTTTTTTGGAAAAAATGTTTGAGTTGAAAGATTCAAGGCTATGCTGAGAATTGATTTCAAGTTTCTTTAAAATATTAGAGTCAAACAAGTAAGCTTTTGGGATGGCTAAGTCGTCAAGACCCATTATTATAAGTCGTTGGGTTAGTGGTTCGAGCCTATACCTCTAGCTTGACCTTCAAGTTGAGTAAAGAGAGTCACTCGCTCTCTGTCTTCCAGGCTTCTTAATCATGAGCTGTGGTCATATCGAGAAGAAGGACTAGGGAATTGGTCAGTAAGATTAGTTGCGCGGTGCTCACAAATCTACCAAAAAATCTACCATACTTTGAATAATACTTATGTCACATGTCTTGTCTTCAGGGGGTAGGTAAGTCCTAGAAAAGAGGCAAGGTCTTACCGAGTAAAGCCATTTATTTCTTAGGTCGATTTGCCCCACGATTAACCAAAACGAGGAAGAGTTAAGAGGTATTGCAAGCGACAGAACTACCAAGTACAGAAAATTAACGAATTTTTGCAACGGAGGAGAAAGTTGGAATTAGTTGGTGCTGCGGTGGAAGTAGCCTCGAAAATGGTAGCATGCAAACGTGACTGTCGGCTTAGGCCTAAGAAAAACAAACGCGATTTTGCAGGTATGTGAACAAAGGCGCCTTCATATGGTAGTTTTGTGCACGTTTCTTTATCGTAACTTTACGAGAAATATTATCATGTTCTTCCCTCAACCCCTCTTATTGAAACGTGCAACGTGCTAGATATTGGCAAAGACTACTCGGATTCCTAAACGCTATCTTACCACTAGATTTTCTTATAATAATAATAATACTGATGAAATGCCTTATAGGTATTGTTTACACCCGACCAGTGAAGAAGCAGCCAGTATGAACTGTGAAATTCAATGGGTCATAATAATTATATTGATAATATAGATATTTATGCAGGGTAAGCCTTTTCAGTACTACAAGTACGGTTATCAGTAAGGGCCTCTTTTTAAGATTAAAAGTAAAAAAAATTTAAAGAACAGTTAACTCATCCATTTGCAACAAGAAATGAAAATTTGCTTCTCTACCCTGTCAGTGTGAAATTTGATAACTTTCCCATAGTTTTCCTATGAATCTTTGGACAGTCTTGCGATTCGTTCATTAAAATGTTTAGCAATCTAACTATTGACACAGCAAGTACTAACTACATTCTCAACAAGTAATTTTGCACAACTTATCACATACTCTGCATGTGCAAAAAACCCTAGACTGACCCAGACCGTCTCTTCTACTAACGGTTTCCTTCATCCTGTAGCTCTTTTTATTAACGTCATGTACCTTCTCTGCCTTTTTTATCTTTCACTAGAAATACCATTAAGGCAGCCGAATTCAAATAACCTATTATTAAAGAGATTCGTTTGTGTATGTTTAGTTTAGAAATAAAGACGATGTTTTTGGAAAAAATCTATTTACTGTAGACATACCTATCAAGATAGCTTCAAGATAAGAGTTTGCTTAGGCCTAATTTATATTTATTGATTGTGCAAAATCAGAAGCATTTCCACCAGTTTAAAGGGTACCAGTGTAACCCATTACCCTATCATCATTATCAATTAATTCAATTTAATCTACTTACTTACTTACTTACTTAGTTGGGATTAACCCTTCACTCTCTCCGATCTTCCATTTTTCTCTTTAGCTCATTTACCTGCATTTCTGTGTCTGCTTCTAGTTGTTGGATGCACCCTCTTAGCAGGCCTTCCTCGTCCTCTTCTTCCCCTCATTGGTCCCCAGAAAATGAGATTGCGTATAAGTTCTCCACTTCTCCAGCAGTTTCCAGCAAATAATAAATGTCTTTTGATGGTCTGACTTAATTTGGGAGTGCTTCCATAAAGCTCTCGATTATTGCAATGTTCTTGCCAGTTTATGTTAAGAGTGGCTGGTAGAAGTCTTGTATACGTCCCATCGAGTCGTCTTGCAATTTTTGTTGTAACCCCCCAACTGTCTTATCCGTAAAGGAGGATGCTCTCGGCAGAAGCTCGAAAGAAATGCTGTTTAATATTTTGATCCATTTGATATTAATCTTTTTGTGGATGCCCATGCCTTTGATATGCGGACTTCTGCATCTCGCTGAGTTGTATTCAACCAAGAGCCAAAATATTTGAAATCATTGACTTGCTTAATCTACTTGAGCTTATTTTATTATTTGATTTAAGCCTGATGTCTATCTAGCCCTAGTTTTTATTTATCGATTGCGCAAAATCAGAAGCCTTCACTGGAGCTTACAAGATGCGAGTGAAAGTGATTGTAACTAATTGCTTCCATATCAGTCTGTCCATCCATCCATCTATCCATCTATCCATCTATCCATCTATCTATCTATCTATCTATCTATCTATCTATCTATCTATCTATCTATCTATCTATCTATCTATCTATCTATCTATCTATCGATCTATCTATCTATCTATCTATCTATCTATCTATCTATCTATCTATCTATCTATCTATCTATCTATCTATCTATCTATCTATCTATCTATCTATCTATCTATCTATCATCTATCTAAATCAGAAGCCTTCACTGGAGCTTACAAGATGCGAGTGAAAGTGATTTTAACTCACTGCTTCCTAACCCCCTCCAATTAAAATGTCTGCTTTGCTTCATTTTGTATAATTTTTCACCAGGAAACAAGCTACCGCACAAGGACGACGTAGAGCGGTGGTCATGTTTTCAAAGGTGTTTTCACATTGTCGACCCAACGTCACATTGTCATTGCGGTATGCATCGACTTGCAAGGCTATCATACAAAACTCCTTTGGTTCTAGTGATGTTTTGGAAATAACTAATGAGTACAAAGTCAAGCGGCCCATAGGGAAAGAAGTTCTAGTCGAGGTATACGGCAGTTCAGTTAACCCACTCGACTGCCAGCAACGTCAAGGCTTTGGCCAACAATTCTTTGAAACAACAACTCGAGAGAAGTTTGACTTCCCGATCTGCCCGGGCTGCGAATTCGCGGGGAAAGTTATCGAAGCCGGGTTAAAATCATCCTTTAAAGTAGGGGACAGAGTCTATGGGGCGTCATTGGCTGGGAAGAGTTGGGCAGAGAAGATCTGCATCGATGAAGGGACAGTTGCGTTCGCACCAAGCACGATTCCATTGCATGAAGCAGGGACCTTCCCCAAAGTTGCTATATCAGTTGCCGGTTTCTTAAAGGCTGCTAAAATTGAATCGAATGATTATAAAGGCAAGCGCGTTTTTATCAACGGAGGATCTGGTGGAATCGGATCGTTTGCAATCCAGCTGCTCAAAGCGTACGGAGCAGAAGAGATTGCCGTAACGTGTGGCCCTGATAATGTTGAGTTTTGCTCGGAGCTTGGTGCAAATACTGTGATCAATTATAAAGAAAACGACTTTCGGGAGGTATTGAGAGATTTTGATGTTTATCTGGACTGTATAAACTCTAAGGACGAGGACAGGCGAAGCGGGTACAGGATTCTGCGCAAGGGAGGGCGCTATTTAACACTTGTATTCCCATGGATTGGTTTTACCGATGATCATGGAATGTTCAACGGCACGGTGAAAACACTCTCGTGGCTAGTCAAGATGAAGCGGGATTCGTGGAGGAATTACGGTGTTCGATTCGATCCGTGCATTGGTATGCCGAACAAGAAGTTCTTGGAGGAAACTGCAACGTTGATCGATGCTGGTAAAATCAGGCCAGTTGTTAGTAAGAATTTCTCGCTGGAAGAAATGAAAAAGGCGCACGATATTATTGATAGTGGTAGGGCACGAGGAAAACTTGGAATCGTTTTGAAGGAAGAGGATCTGTCTGACATACCAGGGAGAAAGGCTTGAAGACACGAGAGACGAAATAATGTTCATTTTTAGCTGATAAATTTATAAGCATATTTTTGAAGAAGCTTTAAAGTGTAGATTAATTGATATTTAATTATGCAATCTTAACGTTTAGCTATATTATACATTGTATACACAAACAACTTTTAACGCATTCACAACGATCAACACACACACAATTTGAATGAATATACATCTATAGACATAATCTTTTAGTTGAAAAGTTGGTAGTTTTTATCAGTATTCTACCGAAAGCAACTTCAGGTGGGGGTGAGTGTATCAACGAGAGGACAATGAATGCAAAGCGGGGAGCAGGAACCCGTTTCACCTCTCTCATAGTGTAAAATGCATTTCCCCTGATGTTTGAGCGAAAACAAAGCAGCATGAAGGTAACTGATGTGATTTATCGTGCACAATCAGTAATGTTAGCGTGATATTTTGCTATCAATTTTGGAAAACAACTAATTGGATAGTTAAAAGAGAATATTTCTGGAATGTAGATTCTTGATCGCCTTGAGCCTGTGATGCCTCAAGTGTATCATCTCATACTGCAGGCTCCAAATTCTGCAAGGTTCACAATGTAAGCATTATCAGTCAGGAAGACAACGGAGAGCCACCTCAAGAATCTAACGCCCTATAAAAATACTCGGGAGCCCTGTATTTTATTCCTGTTCTACGAGAATCCGAGCATGCTACTCAAGACTGGAGTCTTTGACCTGCTGTGCATGAAATCTGAATCCTAGGGTGTCATTTAAGAGTCTAAAGTGCATTAAATTAGGTATTTAGGGATTTTAAACGTTAAAGGAACCGAAACAATTAATCGCAAATTGTGCTACAAAGATAGAGAAGTCTCCTTATCTTGTTCGTTGCGGAGGAGTTTATCACTCCTCATCATCATACTGAGGCTACTTGAAAAGGGAAGCGGCCTGGTAGTATTTCACCATGTGGTAGCGAACCATCGTGAGAGGGCATAGCCTAACTGATCGCCCTGTAAAAGAATAATGGCTGATTTTCCAAGAGGTGGGGCCAGTGCCCTGACACCTTTAGAAGCTCAAAAAGTTAAAGACAGTGCAGTGAATGATGTCTTGTTTGGGGTAAGCTTAATCGATAGATTTTTCATTTAACTGCTGTGGCCCGTCCTACCTTTGACCTTAGGCCTATGCATCATTTTGGGTTGTCTATGGCCAATTCTTTGCTATAGGCTAAAAACCTGGTTTTTATTCGTTTATAAGGTCAAAAGAGTATGTAGGCTATGGCGAAAAGTTCATCTTACTGCAAGTCTGATTTGATTATCATTCACATTCGAATTTTTCATTTACTTTTCTTGCCATTTTGTAGAAGTCTACAGAGACGAACGCAAATAGAACGAAGCCAAAGAAAAAGCTACCCGTGAAAGATAAAGAGGAGAGTTTGAAAACTGATACAGGGTCAAATTGTGCTGATGCATTATCGTACAAGGTATTGAGGTTTATCACATCTGTGTTCTCCTGGCAGTGTTAGACTCAGTGTATCTGCTGGCTTAAGATGAATACACTAGAGCAATGCAAAGAATGATGCGTCAGTCATGTAATAGCTAGCAAGTTTTTAATTGAATTGATTTAAGGAAAGAGGACAGAGGTGTAATCTTTATTCAACTCTCTTACTCATTCATTCACTTACACATGCATTCACTCACTCACCCACTCACTCGTTTATTTGCCCCCAATCACCTACCATCATTCACTTGCTCTTACTTTTTAATTTTCTCACTTGATTGCGGACTTGCACCCTTGCAATCTCCCCCAATCTCTCACTAACTCACTCTTATTCACTTGCTCACATCCACTCGCCACCATTAAACCATTCTCTTACCTACTTGTCCATTTGCACCCTTGCAATCTCCCCCAATCTCTCAATAACTCACTCTTATTCACTTGCTCACATCCACTCACCACCATTAAACCATTCTCTTACCTACTTGTCCATTTGCACCCTTGCAATCTCCCCCCATCTCTCACTAACTCACTCTTATTCACTTGCTCACATCCACTCACCACCATTAAACCATTCTCTTACCTACTTGTCGATTTACTTCCCCATTCATTTACGCTCATTTGCTCGTATTCACTCACCTTCATAGTCTGGAATGGACTTGTTGCCCATTAGCTTCCTCACTCATTAACTCTAACGGATCAGCGTAAAATTTTCCCCACACATTGTATGTTAACTTTCTATATTGATAAGCTTTGCCCTGCAACATAACATATCTCAATATAAGTTTTAAATGCTTTGTAGAAACTTTCTGAAGGAATGAAAATCCTTGGTTGCATCAGGGAGATACAATTAACGGAGCTTGTTGTCAGTCTTCCAAATTCATTGAATGGCTATGTGCCAATCACTAGCATTCACAATGAACTTACAGAACAGCTTCAGAAGTCATTGACACACCCTGGAGATGTTGATGAGGTATGGAGTACTTTCATGATCCGATTTTAAGTACAGTAGAATGTATTTGCTTGGAAAATGGAAGGCAGACTTTAATTTCTGCTATTCTCTGTTGGTACCAATTTTGTAACAGTGTTATCCAAATTGAATGATTCTACATTGAAAGCATTTGAAAAAAGGTCAACGCCTTTGTTGGACACTCAACAGATTGTAAAGGATTAAAGTAATGATCAAGCTAGTACCTAAGGTTACCTACTCAGTATATATTGAGCAAAAAGTATTCCTCTGGAAGATAAACCATCTTGTAATTTACGTAACCATCAGTTGAAAGACAAAAAGCATATTTAAATACAAAAAAATTTGTCAGTTTTAGGTAGAAAGCCTAATAAACCCTTTTCATTTGCTTTTAAAGACTGCAAAGCTGTTTATTTCTGTGATAGTCTGTAATGACATGTTAATTCAGATCATGTAATGGCATGTTAAGAAATGACGTAGCTTCATCACAAGGAGTATATAAATTCTACACTGCATTTGCATTTCAACAGGCAGCTGAAGATGACGACCTGTCATCCACCGATCTTCATGACCTTTTCCATGTTGGGCAGTTCATCCCGACGATTGTGAAGGCATTAGACTCAAATAAGCATGGCTACAAAAAGATTTCCCTTTCTGTGGACCCAAAGGAGTTGAATGCTAGACTGAAAGCTGAATGGGTTATTGAAGACATGGTATGTAATGGGGCTGGAGTAGTTTTTGGTCTTAAGAGTAACTGACTTCTGCAATGATTCCTCTACTCAACCCTGATTTGGATTGAGTAAAGAGAGCTCGTAGCACTCATATGCCAAAGGCAAGAGATTTTGCTACATTACAAATGCAATACCGCATGACAGCTTTGGAACAAGCAACCATGCAGCAAGGTCGCAGGGTTTAAAGATGGTGAAGACTTTGTTGTTTTGCTTGAACCCTGGTTTCAAGTCAGAGCTTTCTCCTTATTGAGAACGAATCTTCATGATTCAAATGAGCTGTTTGATCTTCCTCCTTTTTTGATATGCAGTTGTCATTTTTAGCTGCTCTGGGGATACACCTCGAGCATAGAAGATCACGGATGCATTGTATCATTCGGGGTCAAAAGTTTCTCTGGATTTGTACCCGTCAAAGAAAAAGGTATTGCATACTTGAGTTGAATTAATCGATAATATTCGCTCTTCAAAGTTTAGCTGAAACCAGAGGCAGAGATGTGAATTTTTCTAGGGAATTGGAATCTATTCACCTGATCTCCATGGCCTGCCTCACTAATTGTCCCTCAATTTAGACCATGCAGGATTCAAACTAAGAGCTCCTCATTGCAGTTCTGCATGGTAGCCCCAGCATGCATGAAATACCCATAGAATTAGATATGGGAAAATCTCAGTAAAATTTGACTGAATTTCAGTCTCCTAGAAAAGTCTCAACCAGTATTGATATCTTGAAGGCTCTCTGTTTTAAATGTGAGTGCGATCTAGCTCTCTATGATTCTTTTAGGTTAGTTGCAAGGATGAGCAGTAATGTTTGTTGATCTCCCCTTAAGAAAATGTCCCCAAGCATTTCATTGCTTACTCTTTATTTTTATGCTGAAGGAAAACCCTCCTTAAAACAATTAAATATGAAATATATATATATATATATATATATATATATATATATATATATTATTGTATGTATAGCAGAGATGCAGAAAAGCCATGGCTTCTTTTGCTCTATTTACTTATTTAAAATCAATGTAATTCGGAATGTGATTCAGTTATGTCTGTCTGACGAGTGCCTTTGCACAAAACTAAGAGTAACAGAGAATCTGTCTTTTCCTTTTTCTGTATTTCTGCTATCAATGCTCTGTACTTTTTACAAAGAGCACTATATGCTGGTGAAGACAGCACCCTCTATGTGATATATATATATACACTGCTTACAGTTTTTGAAGGTGCTCACTAGGTGTCAGGATCGCTTGGTGGTAAGATTCTTACGCATTGATCCTATGGTCTGTGGTTCGAATCCCACTTCGAGCTCAACTTTCACGTAGAGTGAGGAGAGTCGCCAGTTCTCTGGCATTCCAGGCGTAGGAGTCACAAGGTGTTGTCAGATCGAGAGGAAGGACGTGGGCACTGCTCGATAAGCAAAGAAGCTGCTCAGTGTCCAAACGTCTACCTTTGATATCTAAGCTCAATATGTGTATGAAATATGTGTAAAAAACTTGCTCGCTGCTTTTCGAAAATGTTTATTTTGAGTGCTTCTTTTTTCAGGGAATTTAAAACTGGGAACAATACAATGGTTTCAAGTTAAGAAGATAAAAGGAAGGGTTATGAATGTTAGTGCAGATGAAGATGAAATAAAAAAGGCAAAGGTCAGGGGATAGATTCTCTCTGTTGCAGCAAGTTTCCTAAGTCCATTGCCAAGGCTAAAAATGATTGCATTACCCCCCCAGTGAAACTGATGAAACTTATCATATGTTTGCCGACATTTCTTATCGATAGGGGGGTGAAACTGGTTGTTAGAATCGAGCGAGGAGAGTGCCCTTGTAAATCTGCTCCGGGTGAGGGGCTACCCCCTTATTTGAATGAAGTGAAATGAAAATGAAGAAGCAAGTTGTTCCACGGCAGCAAGCTTTGAAAGTGCGCCGTCACATCGTCTCAGGTTTTTGAAACTGCGCATCCTTCCATTCTTTGTAGTACACCAATGATGCGATTCTGAATTTCGATGCCCTCCACTCTGGCGCTTTCGTCGACACGGTCATAACTGAGGTAAGCTATTTATCACTGATTGAATCCAAGCTTCGTCGCTGTTCTGGAGCTTCGGTCTTTGCAACGACCTGGTATTAAAAGATGCGTCCTGTGCAGAGGTCCAGCAACTTGAAGATCTTCACTTAGATTGTTAGACTTAATGAATTGTGGGACTTCAATACTCTTATTGTTAAGATGCCATGTCTTTGAGCTGCAAGACATTCGGACTTTGATCCTGCTAGCCTCTTAGTACACCAAGCACATTGGTCTATTAATCTCTGCTAGTCAAACACGGCGAATAGATAACAAGCTTGCTAACCAGTCCCTTAATCAACTAATACCAGAAGTATTCACGTTTCTTCTTAATCCGTCGCATAAAACTAAAACAGATTAAAGAAAACTATGCATGTCACTCCAATTAACTGTGGAGGTATTCGGATGACAAGCTAAGCATGATTCTGAACAGTCAGGCTATAACGTTCATTCAATTTAAAGAGATACAGAAGGAATAAAAGAACGTGATGAAATCGTTTGATCATATTTTCGATTTCCACGCCAGACACGATTTAATTTGAATTGATGGCCAGTTTTTTCTTTCTTGCGGACTTTCCCTTCTTGCGTTCCGTTTTGCCCCCAGTTGCCAGGGAATGTAAAGCCGATGAGCTACGAAGTCCGCACTCGCAGCTTCTCCTCACGTCGATGAATCGTCTTTCGTATTCATCGGAGTTTCCTTTGCACTCTTTGGGCAGCTTAAGAACTGTTACGCTCATGAACTGATCGAGGCACTCTCCGTGACCACTCAGGCAGTCTGTTTTGTTACTATGGCAACCGACCTCGTTGATAAAACGTGGGAAGTATCCGTCCTTCATTGCCACCAGATATCGACACATTGGACACAGCCGAAGTCTGCCAGGCTCCACCTCTGTACCCAGATTATAGCACTGCACCCGAGAACGAAACCTAATGTGGATCGTGAAGTTAGTGAGAATTCACACAGCAGATCCATTAGTCAATCAATTAATTAATCAGTGAGTAACCAATCAATCAACCAATCAATCAAGCAATCAGCCAATCAAGTAATGGATAAATCAGTTAATCAACCATGTAATCATTGAATCATGCTATCATTCAATCAATCAACTGTGTCATCATTCAATCGATCAGCTGTGCCATCATTCAATCAATCAGTCGATCAAGCAATAAAATGATTGAAAGATGAAGTGGCTAGTGAATCAACAATCAGCCGATCTAACTATCAGTTACCAGCTATCAGTTACCAGTTATCAGCTACCAAGCAGCTAGATCGAAAACAGAGACGTTTTTCTGTAATCAATTTTGTCAACATGTGTGACGCAATGGTAATAAACCATAATTAAAGAACCTACTCTACAAATTCTGCTTCATTTTCGCTTCTTCTTTGCCTCTCTTTCACATCAGCCTCTTTCTTGCCGTGGTATTTCAGTGCACTTTCAAAGTCCATTGCTACCACTGATGGGTTTAACGTACCTCCGGCTGCCAACAAAAGCTTTTTAAGCTGGGCTTTAGTCCGATGCTTGCATTTAGCATAGCTTGGCGTCGTCACCACTGCAATGACCAGAATCGTGATCTAAGTGAACAAGTAGATTTGAATGAGCAAAATTGTAAACACTGCCGATCATTCTAAGATTTCAGATTTCGTTAGTATCAAATATAGGAAATATTTTAAGAATTAAAGAATTATTTTTAAGGGATATTTTTGTTTTTAGACTGGATGACGCGGTCACCAGGATTTTTATAATTTTAAGTTGCATTTATTTGAGATGCCTTACCAACAAATGTGTTTTCATTGTACGCATATCTAAGTCAGTTTTGCAGTACGCATTCACGGACCGGTGCAAGTATTTTCATGTTTTGCCGTTTCGTGTGCGCGTTGCTCTTAACGGGTATCCCGGCAGGTAATCAACAAACGACTCCTCTGATGGGTTATCCCAAACAATTTGTTTTCTTTGATCTTTACGCTTCTTGGTCGCATAATCACAATCTGCGGGGAATTATTTGCCACCTAAACCAAGTTTTCGCCAGGTTTTACGTTGTAGAAATGCGTTCATATTACGCGCGGACACGACGCGGACCCGGTCTGTATCGGATGGCGTTAGTTGACTTAATCGCAGCTTTGCTACAAGGTCCTGACACAATTTGTCGCTTAATTGGAGCAATTTCAGTGTTACTTTGATTATCGTAATTCGATTCTAAGAATCCAAACATTCAAATTGATTGAACAGAAAATGTTCATGTTTTATGTTGTGAGCTATTAAGGAAGTCCGGTCTCCTAATATGCTGGTCCAGTCTTCTAATATGCTGGTCTGGTCTCTTAATATTCTGGTCCGGTACCCTAATATTCCGAACTGTTCTTCTAATATGCTGGTCTGGTCTCTCAATGTTCTGGTCTGGTCTTCTAATATGCCGGTCCGTTCTCCTAATATGCTGGTCTGGTCTCTTAATGTTCTGGTCTGGTCTCCTAATATGCCGGTCCGTTCTCCTAATATGCTGGTCCGGTCTCTTAATGTTCTGGTCCGGTACCCTAACATTCCGAACCGTTCTCCTAATATTCTGGTTCTGGTCTCCTAATACGCCGGTCTGGTTTCTTCCTGAAGAGCACTTTCATTTTATTTCCTAAGGTATTCACGGATGGAGTTGCTGTTGCATTTAACGGTTTCCAAGGCGTCGTCAACTCTATGCATCTGCCTCATCATGGAGTCGAGAATGAAAATAAAATGAAAGACAAAAGGAAGGTAAATTGTTGTTGTTGTTCTTTGTTCATCTGTCAGTTGATTTGCTCTCCTGTGAATTGTTTAAGAAGTCATACTTGTTTGTTTTAAGTATTTACTACAACTATATAGATAATCAGAGACAACGCAGGTAACACACCATAACTTCACAACGCAACATAGCATTCCAAGCAGGTGCTCAACTACTTCAACTTAACCGATTTATACTTTTTAGATTATACATTTTGATAAGAAATAGTATATTTTTGGCAAAGCATCAAAATCACACGTGGGCCATACGTTCATACATTAGCTAGTTACGTGCTATTCATCATGAAAGATGCGAATCACATGACTAATATAAAATAACATGGCGATTATAATGTCATATTTCAACAGTATTAGCTCTTGATAGCTGAAAAACAGTTACTTATTATCTAATGAAAGAATAGGCAGATTTCTCTATCTAAAAATCAACAAAAGTGGTATATCAGGTTTCTTATAAAAACTGGTCAATTCTCTCTTTGTAAAATGACACGAATTTTAAATTGAGTTTTACGACCATTTAACGAGCGTAAAGTTGGCGAACAGTTTTAGCTGAATCTGCTCCATCCAGTTTTTCTTTCCCACTTAGAAGGAATAAGAAAGTAGATTTTCAAACTTATGTATCTATTCTCTTTTAGTTCCTTTGATTTCAATTGTCGTCTTAGACTTAAAGTTTCACCATCTTGCTACCCCGTCCATTCCTTTGCCAGCACTGTATTTGCTTTCTGTATATGAGTTGACGTACTTGCCTTCTCCTTTCTTTTAGGAATCCTACAACTTGCAGTCTTTCAAATCTAAGATCAATTAACTTCATCGTATCTCCCTGTCCTTTTAGCCTTTCGCCTTCTTCTTTCTTCAATTGTCAGGGCTTTGTACAGGTCACCGTGGCCTTTCCCCAACATAATTCACTAAAAAGGTGCTATCAAACCACGTTCTTTCTTGTCTATTATCGTCTCCCCCCCCCAATGCCAATAACTGTACATCTCTAGCCCACACCCAGTGTGTGTGGCCAGCGAAATTGGCTTCTCACTAGCAGTCTTAATAACCCACCTATCCGTGGCCTTCAACCTTCTAAATATCTTTATCATTCTTAACCTTGTCTTTCCATTTAATCTTAAGCGTTCGTCTGTATCGCCACATTTCTGCCGAATCGCATTTTCTTCCAATTCTTTCGTCCCCATTCTTCCGAACCTTCTACGGCAACGGGCGAAATATTTTAGCTTCTTACATGTAAGAAGGAAAGTTGGTAAAGCGTGACGTCATTTTGCGTTTCTCTTGTTCGTGCATAGCTTCAATGCAGAATCATTCACGTCAACCCAGCGAGCAAGACGATTGGTCTTTCAGCAACCAAAGAAGTGACTCAGCAATCACCTGACCTGAATGCGGACTCATCCATTGGTGTAGTGCAACAATGCGTCATCCTAAGAGCAGATGCGAATGCCGGTTTGATCGTTAGGCTAGACGATGACAGAAAAGCGTTCATTCATGTACGTGATGGTACTTTGTTTCCCGACACCCGGTGCTAATCACTTATCAAAATGATATATAATATGCGTGATGAAGTTCCAGGGGGAGGATGAACCCTGTTGCGTTTCGAATTACTTTGTCCGACTCTTAACATCATTTCATTTGGAGAACATTGGCCCCAGTGAAATATGCTTATCCCTATATGAGACATAGACAGCAAGTCTCGTTCAGGGGGTAAAATTGTGGTTTTTCTGTTCGCTTGAGAATTTGTGTGAGGTTTTTTCCTGCAAGGTTTCTTTAAGTGGAGTTTGGCGTGTTTAGGTTGTCTCAAACCATGCCGGTCATTCAGTCGTTTAAGCAATAGATCCGTGTTGCAACTATGCTATCACTTAAGGGGTTGGTGTATGGGGGTAAGCATAGTGGTAGACACCAATTTGATTTGCAATAGCTGGAGCGATGTTGTACGAATGTTGAAGGCATCAAGGTTAAGTCTGGCTTTGTCGTCTCAACTTTGGTTATAATTGCGAATAGCGTGTTGAATTCAAATGGCTGCAGTGCATTTGCATGGTCATTGTACTACAGTTTTGTAATTTTTCTTATTAATTTCTTCTTATTAATTTGCACCTTCTAGAAGGATCGAGGTAGGGATATTGGAAATGAAAAGATTGCTACTTTTTTTTTGTTTCTTAACGATCTCTTTGTTCATTTTCCTTCATAGATATCAAGATTATCAGATGGGAGAGTGGAAAAGCTGGGGAAAAAGTACAAAGTTGGTTCAGCACACAAGTAAGCAAACGAGTTTCCCGTTGATGAATGATAAACGCCTTTAATGTATGCAAAGCTGAATAAGTGAAAAGTGGAAAGGAAAGGCTATGGAAATATGAATATGTGTGAGATGTGAGAGCCAAAATGATACAGCTTCAGTTATTTTTATGATCATGGATTGATTGCTCAAGTGAAAAATGTTTCGTCGTTAACTTTGTATCTTGCTAATTTCTAGTTTATGCCTCTCTTACCTTTTGGGGGTGATGCTAGCCTTGGAAATCTATTTTTTGCGATATGTTTTGAGAATACCGCAGTTGCTGCGATGCTGCGATGCTGCGATGCTGCGATGCTGCGTTGTCGCAAGCTGTCGTTGGACCCAGACGACCTTTTTGCAACTCCCGGATGCCAGGATCTTGTAAAGTTTGTTTGTCGCAGACTGCATGCAAGGGATTTTTTGCCTACCCAAGCATCTTGTTTTGCATAGTTTTTGTCTACTTACCCGCGGTCCCCGAGCAAATATGAAATAGTCCAGTCCCGGACTCGAAACGAGCATTGGTAGGCATTTTGTCAGCATTGTCATTATCAGCATTGTCATTGTATGTCAGCATTGTCATTATCAGCATTGTCATTGTATGTCAGCATTGTCATTGTCGGCATTGTCATTGTATGTCAGCATTGTCATTGTCAGCATTGTCATTGTCAGCATTGTCATTGTATGTCAGCATTGTCATTGTATGTCAGCATTGTCATTGTATGTCAGCATTGTCATTGTATGTCAGCATTGTCATTGTATGTCAGCATTGTCATTGTCAGCATTGTCATTGTATGTCAGCATTGTCATTGTATGTCAGCATTGTCATTATCAGCATTGTCATTGTATGTCAGCATTGTCATTGTCAGCATTGTCATTGTATGGCATTGTCAGCTAACATCCCGAGCCACGGGCTTTTGAAGTAGCGTGGCCTGTTCCTTTTCTCGTCACAGTTTATCCCGATTTGCCCGATTATTTATTGATTTATTCTGACGAGCTTCCCTTGAGGCCGGGACTTTCAAGGCAGTCGATAAATGCTTCGACCATTAGGCCAACTACCTCTCTAACCAATTCTCCGGTAAGCAAACTAATATCTTTTCGTCACACAATTCAGGTGCAGGATAGTTGGTTACAATGGCTTGGATGGACTTTTCGTAGCATCTCTGCAGAAGTAAGCAAATTCATTTATGATTCAAGTTTGCTTCACCGTACACTCATCCCAGTTTTCCAAAGCACTTTGCATCATTAACTAGGATCATTACGTAGCCTTTATATCAAAATTGAGACGATGCACTTGATACATTGATTATCAAGCAGAGTGCTTCTTAGCTCGGAATTCCCAAACCTCTAATTGAATAAAAGACGCAAGAATTCGTCCTTCAAAGCGAAGTTTGAAACTCATGTCATGCATTTCAGATATTTTATAAAGGTGTAAGTGTCTCTCTTTGTATCTTATTCTGAGTTTTTTGCTTACATTCCACAGATCAGTGATTGATCAGCCGTTTCTTCGATTCGTTGACATAAAACCTGGTATGATTGTAGATGTAAGTACTGCTTCGTTTGGAAAAGATTCCAATGGATTTCATGTATTTAGTTGTCACAGTGGCTAGGGCTGTCTCCGTATGGTCAGAAAAGTTCGATTCAGATTGATTATGTTTGATTCAGATTGATTATGTTTGAAGCAGATTGATTATTTTTGATTCAGATTATGTTCGATTTAGATTGATTATGTTTGAATCAGATTGATTATGTTTGAATCAGATTGATTATTTTTGATTCAGATTGCTGATGTTCGATTTAGATTGATTATGTTTGAATCAGATTGATTATGTTTGATTCAGATTGATTATGTTTGAATCAGATTGATTATGTTTGAATCAGATTGATTATTTTTGATTCAGATTGATTATGTTCGATTTAGATTGATTATGTTTGAATCAGATTGTTTATTTTTGATTCAGATTGATTATGTTTGATTTAGATTGATGGTGTGTTTTGTAGGGGACTATAGTGACGCTCGAAGATTTCGGCATGATTATCAAACTGTCAGAGCACATCAAAGGGTTATGCCCAAGAACACACTTGGCCGATATGATCCTGAAGCACCCGGAAAAGAGATTAACGGAAGGGAAGAAAGTGAAGTGTAGGGTGAGTGTGCTTAAAGATAATGCAGCAATGGTAGCTGTTCGCATCGAAACAAGGGTGACAACTGGTCAAAAGATCGATGATGATACCATCCATGCTCATATTGAGTTTCCATGAAACAAATGGTTTCACTGAGATCTGTTCTGGTTTTAACCTTGCATTTCCCGTCGCCAAGATGAAAACTTTGTGACTAGTCATGATAACTGTTATCGGTTGCTCATTTTGTGTACGGAAATTTCATTTGTAAGGCGCTCGCTAAGAGACCCGTGGTTCGATTCCCACCTCAAGATAATTTTTTAGTAGTTAGAGCAGTCGGTTGCGAGATTAGGCGATAGTCATGTGATTCCAGGTGTATAAGTCACGGTGTGGTGACACCACAGTGTCCTTAAAACTAACTTTCGAACAGTGAATCATAGGGATGTTGAAGTGGCGTCACATTATGAGGAACGATCAGGGAATTTTTCGATAAGAATGGCTTCCCAGTCTGTCTTAAGATAGTCTGTTTGAAAAGAAGATCTTAACTGCTACTTAATTTCATAAAAACGTGGAAGCTGTTCCATTATCGCTGGCACTTCACCTTACGAAGACAGCAGTGCACGAAGAGTGTTAAAGTGCAAACAATTCAATGCCGTTCTATGCTGTGGTCTTTTTAATTGGACGTCAGTCCATTGCACTTGCAGTGTAGATACCCCATATAAGGCAGTCTGCGCGTGGATCTTAACCGTATTTGGTAGCGAAGATTCTACTGCAGGATTTCCTCTTGACTGTATACTCATTGGCTTCGAAATGCTTTTTCTTAAAGGTTCTGAGTGTGAATCCAGAGAAGAAGCGATTGAAGCTAACGCACAAGAAGACATTGGTAAACTCTGACCTGCCAATTGTCACTGATTATTCGTCTCTGACACGTGGCATGGAACTGCATGGATTTGTCGATCACATCGCAAAGTTTGGTCTGATCATCCGATTCTACAATGGTGTGAGAGGACTGGCACCAACAAGCCACTTAGGGTATCCATTTTCACTTCTTTCTTGTTTATTTTTTCCAGCGATTTCTCTGTGGCATGAAATCATTAAATTGCTTTGAAGAAGCTTGATTACCAAAAATCTTTAAGATTTTCCGCCGGCAGTCATGAAAATGTAAATCCTTCCTAGCAATAATGGTCTGCATCTTTGTCCGTGGGAATGGACGAGAAATGTCACCGGCAGGAATGCTACCCCAGTCTGGATGGCGCAAGACAGGAACGAGTGGGAGGATGCGACCAGGAGTCTGACACGACTCGACGGCACAAGGTGACAAGGTGATCTATGTCCAAGTGCTGTCCTTATGCGAAAAACTTACGGTGATGAGTTTGAGATGAGAAGGCTTTCAATTTCCTTCCAGGAGACGCCCTGTGTCGTTTTTTGAACCTTTTCAACAAGAAGCCAGACTGTTTGGACTTTCGTTGCAGCCTTAATGCCCTTTCCTGCATAATGGACATATAGCCACGATAGTGAAAAGTCAGTGAAGTTGAGCAGCGTGTGAATAGAGTCATGCATTATGCCCAAGTTAAATGATTCCTTGGCACGGCCCTCTCGTCACTAGCACGTTGCCCGCCTGGAAAATAGCACAAACTTGTGAGGTTTTAATTTACGGTTTCATTTATGCCGGGTGTCGTGTGATAGTAGATGCTATTTGCTTCCAGGATTCAGAGAGAGGAGAATGTCGAAGATGTGTTTTTCATCGGTCAAGTCCTGAGGCCAAGAGTCCTGCATTGCAATCCAAGCAAAAAGGAACTGAAACTATCCCTTAAGGTGGTTGTTTTTCTCATTTAATATTTAGGCAACACCAGTGGTTTGCGGTCCCACCTTTGTTTAAATAGTTTTGTGTATACACCATATGTACCGGGGAAAAAATAATTGTCATTATGACTTGATGCTGTTGTCAATGGAGATGAATGTCAGACCCGGGGGACGCGGGCTCGAACCACATCTTTTTCATGTTGATTGGTCATTTCTTCTTCCTTATGCTCTATGGCCCAGTCCGTGTGGGGACCCAGCCACTGTGGGTGTGCACCGAGTGCATCTCGGGCGACAGCCGCAAGCCCGGATGATTGGGGAGGGTTGAAAACAGTGCGGAAATCCGGTTGAAAGGGGCAAAATCCCATGTCAATCTAAAACACGATGCAGGCGAACGCTCATCGCCACCATTTTCAAGTTGGATTCGATCCAAATTAGAGTGACTAAATTTGTCAGCATGAATGTATTTGACCAACATCATAATGCCAGTTTCTTTCCTGTTTTCAGAGCGAGGAAGATTTCAAAGCCTTTCTTATGGAGAAAGAAGATCGACCAGCTGCCCCTAATCTTTTCAGTGTAAGGAAATGTCATTTAATGTTTTATTTCGGATCTTATTGCAAGTAATCTTTCAAAGCCTTACATAGAGATGGCGATGGTATTGCTGAAAAACAACATTCAAAACTGCTTCGCCCTCCATTTCTTTGGATTGGCCTAGTTAGCTGTGTCATCATCATGATTTTAGAAGTTCGTGGCGTTAAAGGGGTTCAAACGTTCGTCATCTTGGTTTTCGCCACGGTGCCTCAATCCATTCTATTTTGTTTATCAAGTACATCGACCCATTTTATGTTTAGGATGTCAGTTGAACAGACTAAATTTTCTCATCTCCCTCTTCCTTATATCTTTATCTCTGTCTTCCTCTAATGTTCTGTCATCATTCTCTCTCTCTCTCTCCTTCCCTCTATCTCCCCCTATCATTCTCTACCCCCTCCCTCTATATATCTATGCCTATCTATGCCTATCTATCTATCTGTCTATCTATCTATCTATCTATCTATCTATCTATCTATCTATCTATCTATCTATCTAATCTATCTATCTAATCTATGCCTATCTATCTATGCCTATCTATCTATCTATCTATCTATCTATCTATCTATCTATCTATCTATCTATCTATCTATCTATCTATCTATCTATCTATGGCTATCTAATCTATGCCTATCTATCTATGCCTATCTATCTATGCCTATCTATCTATCTATCTATCTATCTATCTATCTATCTATCTATCTATCTATCTATCTATCTATCTATCTATCTATCTATCTATCTATCTAATCTATGCCTATCTATCTATGCCTATCTATCTATGCCTATCTATCTATGCCTATCTATCTATTTAGCTATCTCGCTCCCTCCCCCTCCTTCTGTATATTTCCCTGTCTCTTTCTATTATCCTCTACTTCTCTCCGACTGTCTCCAGATGTTGCTGTGTCTATCGCACGATATCAATAAATTAATCTGGGTTTCTGTGATGAAGCTAAATATTTATCGCACTGCTTTGAAATAGATATTGGCCTTCATTGTTTCAACTTTTTTCAAAAGCAATCTTCTTTTTAAGGTTGTGCACGCGGGTCTCCTAGAAACCAAAGCTGACGGCATCAAGCTTCAACTGTCAAATCAATTGAAAGTTTTCATGAAATTGGAGCATTTCTCAGATTTTGAATGCAATCAAGATGGTATGATGTTTGTGTACCAAACTGCTGAGAAAAAGTCGACAACAGTCAAAGATCTGGTGTACCTTGGCGAACATAGGAACAGGCATACTGTATCCTTTTATTTCATTGAAATGAAAAGTTCATTTTTATGATCGATTCCGCTTAGTGGCATAGGTGTGAATGCGGTCCTTTTTGCAAGTCTAATGTCTCAAGTTCTCAGACTATCCTTCCCCTCGTTGTTGGCTTATTTACCCTGGAAAGATTACGCTGCCAAAGAGACAATGAGTTGCGCTGTGGTCTGACTTGATGGCAGATCTGACTAACTTATTTCATTGAGCATGATCGGAGGTCTATGTGCATAGATTAGAATCTGAAGTCGTCGAAGTTTCTGGAACAACGATAAGGATGGAGGACAAGGAGAGGCGATGGGAGGAAGCAGTGGAGCTAGGTGTTAAGGAGTTTTTTGGTTTGAGATATGCATAAGGGTCATGACGTAGATGTGTTAGAGATGACGATCTAGTCATAATTGTTAAGGTGGTGGCGTGGGGGGGGGGATAAATTAGCGAATGAACGGACGTGAGATTGATAGCAAGTAGGCCTAAGTAGAGTTGCTACAGTAAAGTTATTGGATAACCGTTTTGTATCTTTATAAGTAATCCATTCTTCAACCAAATGTAGATCTGTGATGAAATCTCCATGCTCATATTGATCACCATGAAACGATTTAATTTTTTCTGAGATCTACGCATGTCTTGAAATTGCATGTCATATCTGCCATCCTACTATGGTACTGCATATTTTCTGGTGCAGCGTGATTAGATGTCTTCACAACTGTCTGCTGTTCGCATCGCAGTATACAGCCTTGTGTCATCATCACTAGTCATCACCTCTCGTCATCTCAATCGTCACTCATCGCAATCATCATCACTAATCGTCCTCGTTAATTTTTAATCACTGGTTGTCGCAATCATCACCATGCATGATCACCGCAAGTTATCTTGGTATTAATCACTAATCATTCTCACTAATCATCATAATTTATCATTGCAACCATCATCATTTAATCATCATTACTTGTCATCACTACTTGTCATCACTACTTATCATCATCACTAATCACCATCACCAATCATCACCAATCATCATCAATTATCTCAATTTTCATCTCTAATCTTGATCACGAAGTAAAGTTGGATCCTCTGCTCTAATCAAGTGTCGTGAGGCACCCTTGTTAGAGAGCGATCATCTTGAGCCATGTCATTGTCAGATTGGGTGGCCAGTTCCTTTCCTCGCCTTTACCCAGAGCATATTGAGGGATCCAGAAAAAGTGTTGCTTCGCAGGAATGTCCTTTAAATCATAATGAACCGTTGCTAAATCTTAATCAAGATGTCAGGTATCTAAAAAAAGATTACTCAAGCTCAACGCAGAAACAAATGAGTTCATCACAGATTTCGATCAGCTAAAGGTTTGTTGTCGTAAATCACTTATCATGATTCAATTTTGTCACCGCCATTACTGTATGCTTTCGTCTGGTTCGCTACCAACAAGTCAAGTAATTTGCAGCAGCAACCACCACTGTTTAAGTGATGCAATGCCTTGCGTTGCTGTTGAATCTAGTTTTTTTTTTGGAAAGTTGATGATCGATTACTGGTAACTTAATTTCTAAACATAAGTAGCTAATAATTGATCTTTACCTTCGATTTTTTTAATAAGTGAAAAAGCAATGTACTTTTACACATGTAGCATGGATATGAAGTATTCATTTATAATATAGTATATCGTGTGTGATGTGTGACGGACTGTGTGTAAAGCAAATTGTGCAGGATGTGTAGTAAGTGACAGTACAGTATGTAAGGATTCTTATGTATATGTGATTTAAGAAAAGTGCTATATGTGATGTATGCCTGGATACATTATGTGTAATGTATAGAATATGTACGGCATAGAATAGATAGTGTATCGAAGATAATATGTGATGAGGAATATTAGATGTGCGCGTGTCTTGCCTTCTTCTTGCTTTCCTGAATCTTACAACTTGCCATCTTTCAAATCTAAGATCAATAAACTTGATCCGATCTCTCTCTCCTCTTACCCTTTCACTTTCTTCTTCTTTTGTTGGGCTTTGTATAGGCCACCATGGCCTTTCCTTAACATAACTCACTAAAGAATGACAGTATGATGTACATTTAATAACATCTGCCATTAATGATATAATATGTAATGTAGATTTGAAGCATATGATGTGTTATGTAAATTGTGAAATATTTACAGTATCTATGACATAATATGTAGCTTTAAATGAATATGTTTTCTATGTTGAACCGAGTCGTTGAAGATGTTGACTTCAGTAAACTTAATTGGTTTTCAGGATTCTTGTAATTAAGATGTTTAATTGTTTATTGCAGGTTGGCAGACAAGCAGTTGGAGTCGTGCACCATATAATGCAATACGGCGTTTTCGTTGAACTAGGCCAAGGGATCGTTGGATTGGCACCTAATTCCGTACGTCTTTGCTGATATTCAACCGAATCCGTTGAATCGTAGAGATGGAACCCCCGGCCTAGAACCCAATCAAGTTATGTCTAGAGCCGGTCCTAAGCAAGATGAATAGCGGATTGGTGGGTGGGTATACGGGGGCTAGTGGCCAGCAGTGAATGTGGCCGTTGAAGGGACAGAAGGCAGCTTCTTCTACTGTCCGATGGAATACGGTCAATGGAAGAAATGTTGCCAGCAGTACTTTTACGGTGCCGTTAAGGTAGAAGGCAGAGAGAAAGAAAAATTTCAATCGTTAAGTGTGGTGTTCGAATCACTTACACCTTTATGAGAGGAGTCGATAGTCACCTGTAATTCCAGGCGTAGGAATTACAAAGCGTTTTTACGTAAAGAGAAAGGACGCTAAGACTGTTACATCAGCATGGATATAGTTACTAAGAATAACTTGTCACAGAAGAAGAAGGGCCATAACATTTCTTGATCAATTTGCTTTCTCTGTGTCTTGAAATGTGCCCTTTGGTGCCAGGCTGAAACTATTTGATACATAAAGCATTTCCTATATATGATTATGTTTACTTATTTGCTTCTTCTTTAATTTATTTCAGAATATTGCGGATTATTTTGTTTCGAATCCATTAACATTATTCCGCGTTGGGCAAACAGTTCTAGCAAAGGTTCGTTCATCACTGGATTTGGTTCAACAAGCTTGGGTTTATATCATCAGCATCACTACCAGTATCAATTATCATCATCATCATCCATCATCAATCACCATCATCAATCACCATCATCAGCATAAATACCATTATAAATTATCATCATCATCATCATCATCTTCATCATCATCAATCATCAATCATCAATCATCATTATTATAATAATCATCATAATAATTGGTATCATCAATGAAGATCATCATCAATCACAATCACCAATCACCATAATCAGCATAAATACCATTATCAATTATCAACATCATCATCACCATTTCATCATTATCATCATCTTCTTCATTATCATCACCATTATCATTATCACTACCATCATCTTCACCATTATCATCATAGTCATAGTTATCATCAATCAACATCAATCATCATCATCATCGCCATCATTATCATCATCGTCATCATAACCATTATCATCATAATCATCATAATCATCATCATATTACCATCATAATCAACACCCATGAGCTGGTTAAATGCAAATGAGTTGAATGAGTAATTCTAGATTCACAATGCTTCTATTTATAAACATACAGTCTCGAGACCAATGCGCCTTATTCTTAAGAAGCTTAGTTATTGAGTGGCAATGGCTCACTGTTACCTTGAGTCGTTACCGCTCTTCTCCCACTAGTTTTCCAGACCCATGATGATCACTCCATGCTCATATTGATGTATTAACGTAGACATGAAACTACTCTTTTCGTATCTGAGGTCTGGCTTACCCAATCTTTAAAAACCTTCCTTAACCTAAAGTTAGAACTTATTTTTATTATGTCATTAAGTGAGGTACGACATGAATAGGATATCGAAGGCGGGCAAAAGTATTTCAATCTTGTAATGAGAGATTGCTCTTCCATCCCTGGCTACTTTGCACTCAAAGAACAAACGTATCGTACCATCGAAAGCAATTTCACTCTGAATTAATGGCCAGTTATTTTCCTCGTCGCGCTTTACTCCTAGTTTAACGCCACCTACTCAATGAATGCTGACTGGAAAGATAGATGGTATTCATTAATCGGAACTAGTTCGAGACCGATCGTCTATACATAAGGCGTATGCTCTAACCATTATATCAACCCGACCTACTGCGTCTTGTTGTAGTCTTATGAAAAAAAACATCTTATTTCTATTTATTTTGAGGTTATTGTAATAAGCGGAAACAGGCTTCCCCTTATTAAATTGCAGATAAGCTTTCTTCAAAGGGCGCTTTATTATGCTGCCAGTTTAAACCTTAGCACTCGAATTTCAATATGCTCTGTCCTTTTAAAGTACATGGTTTATTGTACGCTAGTCTTTCTATCTTTTCAGGTTCTGAAAATGGACGAGGAAAAGAAACGTTTTCTGTTGTCATTGAACCCATCAGAAGTGACAATGTCCGAATCCCCGAACGAGCTGTGCCAGGCTGTGACGGGGCATGGCTTGCTCAACTCACTGTTGGAAGAGAGGACGACGATGTTCAGTGAAATTTCAAATTTACCAGGTATAGAACTAGCAGAGAGATATTGATTGAAGGGGCTGCACATGTGGAAAATAGGTTACTGTTTGTAGAAAAATGAGAAAGGGGTGAGTTAATGTAGAGGAGAGAACCAGAATTTTGGGATGCAAAGCAGGCGATAACATCCTGATTTAAGCGATGGAGTGGCATACTGTATTGATGTTGTTGACAATAATCGTTGGGATGGAGTGAGTGGAACTCTGGGGCAAAGTGATGAAAAAGGAGCTGCTTCCAACTTTGTTTCTTTAGTTCAAAGACTTTTAAGTAAAATCATTTAGACTATAGAGTATTTAGAATAGAAAATGTTTAAACTGTAAAACGTTTAGAGCATATGGTATTTAAACTAGGAAGCATTTCAACTAGAATAGATGTTAACTATACAGTGTTTGAACTGCGAGACATTTATATTTGAAGGGATTTAAATTTAGATTTAAATTGAAAAGGAATGGATCGCGTTTTTCCATTGTCAACAAAGATGGTCTCGTTTGAATCAAGAGCCTCTTATAACCCGAAAATAACGAACGAATTGGTATAGATTATCGGTTTGAGTAAAGTACCTAATTCTGTTGTCTATTTCCATGGTGATGAAGGCCGTTGTCGCTTTTGTTTCTAGATGGACCCGTGCAGCAGCTTCCTGAAATGCTAGGAAAATTGGTACAAGCAAAGGTAATGATTTTTTGCCCCCTTCCATTTGGTGTATTGTTATCGCGAGCTAACATCTGGAACAGTCAAGTAGTAGGTAGAATCTTGTGGTGTTTCATTATTGCAGAAAATGTTATCTTGTCGTGGAAGTAAATACAGGATATAAGAAGTGATATGATTTAGAAATCATATTCAGCATGAGAAAAAACAGAAACGGGATTTGTTATAGTAGCCAGATTAGATGACAGAAAAGTCAAAGTTTCGTTCACAAAATTCAAACTCGTTAGATTCAATATTAGATATGATCGTTTGCACTCGAGGTCAGTCGAAGCGCTGACTTGTCTACGAAAATATGTTTCAATTCATCCCGTCATTAATAAGAAATGAGCTCCCATTTCAACCAAAGGACCAACTGAACCTTGCACCACGTCGATGACTTTGCCAATTCTGATTACGATGGAATGATATTAGTCAACCAGTTCAATCGAACATTCATGTACTGAAATAATTTTCAGGTTATGTCAGTCAGACAAGAAGGCATTCGATTGCAAACCGATGCCGGCAGCAATGGATTTGTACCAAACGATTTACGAAAAGGTAAGCTCTATTTGACGCTTTTGCCGTGACAGGTGTCATATGAAAATCTTTTATTGTGAAAATAACTAATGGTCGACGTCAACATCTGGTAACTGTCCGTATGTCATGACGCGAACCAGTGGTTAAGCATGCGGACTCACAATACAGGGGTTGTCAGTTCGATTCCTCCATGTGCCACTTTAAAGATGCCATTGGTGAAGAAGGCAACGGTAAACCACCTCATAAATTCCACTTCCCTAGAAAGAATTCAGAGCACGAATTCGTAATCGTGAAATCGAAAGCGATTTACATTCTCTGTGATGTCGTTCGCTCCTATTGCTACTAAAGCACGCATGTGACTTGTGCCGTTTGTCTAGGGGTCGATGTGGAGACAGGGGATGTCATCAATTGCCTAGTCATCGACATCAACACCAAAGATTGGCTCTTTGTTGGGACATTAATTCCAGAAGTGATTCAAATGGCAAAAGATGCTAAAATATCAAAGGTACGTGTCCATGTTTCTCTTGCCGTAACAGTACTTTCAAACGAACTGTGTAAACATACATGCAGATAAGAAATACATATTTTCCTGTTTCTCTTGTAGAAACTTAAGATACGCTTTGCCCAGAATTCAGGTATGACGCACGCCACCTTGATGTCAGCAGAAGTACTCTGCGTCACATCTCTTTGTTTCAAAACAATGCGTCATCCTCCTCCCCACCTCATGGCTTAGCAATCCACATAAGTATTCACCTCGGCACGAGATAGCATCCTTGTCGAGACTTAAACTTTAGAACACACCTTGAATATCGGAGGGAACATCAATATCGAAGGAATGTTTTAGAGGCCAAAAGGCGGCCCCTAGATCGTTCTAGACTGCATTTTTTAGTAGATCAATGATGATTACCCATGCTCATATTGACATCAGATGAAAAGAGACAATTTTCTTCTGAGATCTACTTTGCATTTTTATTCACCTGTTTTCGATCGACCAACCATCGCCTCTGAGGCTATTTCCTTAATGGCTTCTCTTTGCTTCTCTCTTATACCCTATCAATCTCGCAATTCTACCCTATGTAAACCTGATAGAATATCAGCTTTGCTTACCAAGAAGAGGCAAGTTCGTTCTACCATCCTTTCCATCTGAACTCCCAAGAAGCTCCGTGTTTTAACGAGAGCTGAATTAGGTGCGAATGAGGACTGCTGGCATTTTTCTTCTTCCCAATGGCACTTTCCATTTTTTTGCACAGTTGAAACTTGGACAAGACATGCCGGTGATTGTACAGCGGATTTTGCCTGAATATGTTGTTGCTGCTGTCTCTACTCATGATACTTCCATCGGGTACATTGTTGCAAAAGAGGTTGGTGCCAGTTTTTGTGAACGCGCCTCTTAAACCAGTCTTTTCCGTTTTTAGGACATGAGTCCATTCTAATTCATGTTATTATGCACAGGGCTTAAAGATGTCGACTTTCTCAGCATTTTAATTCATGCATGCGCACCGTGCACTCCTTTCTGGTATTGTTGTTTGCTGAGCCTCTGTCTCGTGTCTAGCAACTCTTTTTTCCCAAAATCAGTTTTATGATGCTATACGAATGTTAGTTCACCAGCCACTTGACCACCTTGTCATGCAAAAGCCGTGAATGCTACTTGAGGGGGCTAGCTTTGTAGTAATGCCCTTTATTTCAGCACCCCACTCCCCCCAAAAGTGCTTAGCTGGGATGAATTTCAACCCCGTGGTGTGCTTAATTTGCTCGTATCATAAACCAGAGGTGGGATCCCTAATATTTTCCACAATTTTGTTCCAATTCACCGTCTTGGACGATCTGATATGGACATTAGTAGCATAATTCGAACTGGTCGATATTTCCAAGGTGTTTCCAAGTCGGGGATAGATTGCTAATTGGCCAGAGCACATCTCTAATGTGTGGTACTCCCGTGCTCAAGAGTCGCTTCAGCGCACCCGCTATCTGCTCACCCGGCCGTAAGGGGGTACTTGGCGTAAAGCAAGGGGGAATGCAACGAGGGAAGGTATTGGCCACCTTACCCCCCGCAATTCAGCGGGTCAGGGCTGTATCTTTCTATCAAGGTGCCTTGCGGTGATTGTTTCGAGTAAACAACTCCACGTTAATTTGCTTCAATTTCTAGTCAAATCCAGGATGAAGGTCGATTGGTTTTTAACAGCTATCCTTTCCATCTGCAGCACTTGAACGACGTTCGAGATATCAACAAACGATTCTTCGTTGGACAGAAACTAAATGCGACAATTCGCAGGTAATGTCAATATACGAACGTATTCAGCCTATTCCATTCATCCCCCAAGCAGCCTCGATTGCGCGTAAATCCTCATGCTGAACTCAAATGGTTTTCTGCGATTTCATTTGAGTGCTTTACGTGGGACAGATCAATGATGAAATAAATCCATGCTCATATTGAACTTTGGTCATGAAAATTGTGATAATTTGCTGAGATCTGTTTCGCGAAGCGACGAAGTTTATCTTTCACATATGGTCACTGGTTTGAACCCAACTTCCAGCTCACCTTCCACTTAGAGTAAGGAGGGTCGCTAGCTCACTGTAACTCCCAACGCAGGAAGCACTAGAGAGTGTGGTCATATAGAGAGAGTGGGCCACAACATTGTTTGATAAGCATACCTTAGTGTTCTTGAATCTCCCCTCGGGCATTAGGTTAAAACAAGATGAGAAGGAATTTCCATAATTGGTTGCTCTGATGGTCAAAGGCTCTTGCTACACTCACCCAGTAAAAGTTGAATGTCGGTGTTGTGTGTATCGACTTTCCAACTGGCATCGCTGCATATTTTCCCCGTCCTCTTCTTCAAAGGCTTTTTGGGAGGACGTCTTTTGTGTGACCCGAATGTGCTGTCCAACCCCAATTTAACGCATGGAAAACGCTCCATCCTCCACCAGTCTACGCAGGGTGTACTCTTCTGTTGATTTCTTTTCTTACCGAATTTGCTCTGTATCTTTTCAGCCAAACCGCATCTGGCCTGGTTTTAGCCTGCGAAGATTCTATTGCGGACGGGAAACCGACGGTCGGGTCGGTTTTAACTGTGACGTGAGTCCACGCTTCTGATTATGTGTTTCGTAGAGTTGTAACGCACACATACACATACACATACACATACACATACACATACATACCATTGCACACTGGTGAAAGTCGAATTCTGCCCGTCTTAACGGCCGTCTTAGAGTGTCGTGTTCTCGCCTTGGTAAAACTGGATGCTATTTTAAGCTACAGGACCCAGTTGCCATATCATCCCTTGATTATAGGCCCAATTCTATGATTTCGTAATCTATGCGGTTTTAGCTTTTATCAGCCTGGCTCAATTGCCCTCACTTCTTCTTGTAACCACTATGTTTGACCTTGGCTTTTTTCATAACGATATTGAGTTGACTGGTGACGTATAAAACGCGGCAGATAAACCATACTCTACCATCCATCAAGAAACCATGTCATTTCCAATAGAACAACAACGTATTTGTTAGGGTGGTTAATCCCAGATCCCAGATCCATGGTCATCGTTCGAGTCCAACAGGAAACTTTTGTTTGGACGAAAAGAAACTTTGACATCACAGTGGGTGGTTGCATCAAGATAATGGACCGCGTAAATGCTAGATAAGCAATTTCTGATGCCTTTAACACTAACTATTGGTGCTAGAAGATAAAGAGCATTTTGTCAGAAAAATTATTCATTTGTCAAAACTATCTGGACTCGTCGGATGACATTTTTCATTTAAACTTTTGTGAAATAGGAAAGGTTGAATCGCTATCGAATCATCAAGGCGTACTTCAAGTTTATTGCCGCACGAATCACGATCTCCCCCCTATCCCTGTCTGACATTTTCAATAAATTATGTCATTTTCAACATTAATTATTTATGTATTGTTCTATTTTTAGTGTTAAATCGACGAAAGCTTCCCAAGCGAATGTTTCGATTCGCAACACAAGGCTTCATGGAAGGATTTATATCTCTGAGATCTGGGACGAAATCAAGGAGGTAATTTCTGGATTTCCATAATTCTTCGTTGCCATGAGTGATGGCAAAGAGCTTTTGTGTTCGTTAAGAACTTCAATGTTAAAATCTAATCTGAATTTCGAAGGTCATCTTCACCTTTCTTCCATTAGTTTGTGTTGTTGACATGTTTGTCGTCTGTTCCTCTTCTTCGCCATAGACTGTGGTGGTCCGTAGACGCACTTTAATGACTTGTGTCACGTCACCTACATCTTGAGGGTGATGCCCGGACAGCTTCCGCCACACGCAAGCCAGTCCACCGAACGATGTCATCGATCCATTTTCTTCGCAGCCTACCTTGAGCATGATTTCCTGGAACATGGCCATGCATAATTGTATGAGCCAACTGAAGGTCTTCTGGACGTCTCGTGACATGGCCAAACAATCGCATCTTTCTCTCTTTTGCAATCTCTAGATTCCTGCGCTGTGTACTGCCTGCCATGTTCACTACTTAATGACACGTTCGTCCGCTCATCTGTCCATTTGATGCCTAGCATCCTTCTGTAGCACCACATTTCGCAGGCATTGACTTTCCTCTCCATTCACTCGTTGCCTGTCCAGGCTTCGCATCCATATAACAGCACTGATGTTACGACAGATATTACGACAGATTCTAGGAGGCCCAGTTTGACCAGTTAGTCATTTGGTGTTTATTAAAATCATGGACCGTAAAAGTTATCCTGCTTATTTCTAACGTGTACTCTACGACACCACGACACTTCTCGATCAGTATTTCTGTTCCTGTAACTCTTTGTCAACGTCGAGCTCAGTCTGTGTGGATTTCTAGTTCGCTAGGCAGGTTGAGGACTGGTTTTCTCCCCTTTGATGTAATTTCCATCCAACACTGGCGCTGTGCCGTGGTGTAGTGGTTAAGCGTGCGTACTCGGAACACAGTGGCTGTGTGTTCGAATCCTGCACGTGTCGCAATGAAAACACCGCCCGTGAGGAAGGCAGTGGGGATCCCCCTCGTAAAATCCACTCTTGCTGTAAGTTGAGCTGAAGATGTTCTCGAACTGCCGGTCAAAGGATCTGTTGTCAAAGGATCTGATGCAACTGCTAGCCTCGAGCATTGTAATCCTCGCTCATCCTCACATCGAAACTCCACTCATGGCATCCTGCCTTTTTGAAAGCGATTCTTCAACTGAAGACAGTAAGTGACTGATGACCAGTCTCCCCCCTAAGTTAGTATGGAATGGGGGGGGGGGGGAGCTCTTCATCACCTCATTTATCTTACAATGACTGGAATGTTATATCTTGATTTTATGGCAGTCCTAATCTGTAGCTTGAATTGGTTGTAGGGTCGAGGAGTGATTAAGCTGCAGCGTTTTAGTCGATACTCATTGAATTTTCTGTTGTTTTTAGGGTGCGTGTCCTTTAGACGAGTTGAAACACGGCGAATCAATCAGATGCAAATTGATCGGATACCGAGATGTCAAGACGAACAAGTAGTGTGCATGTTTCTTGCATAATCTCATCGGTTTCGATTTGCTTTCGTTCAAAAACTTCCTTGGATCTCAGCTCTAGTTTTACATTCGATTTTTTGCCTTTTTCATTCAAGATATCTACCCATAACGCACCAGGGCGCGTCGAAAGCTTTCGCGGAGTTGTCTTGTCGCCCTGCAGTTATCAACAGCACAAATAATTCATTGGGAGAGCCAAGGAATCTTGAAGATTTTGAGAAAGGCGAAAGAGTCCCTTGCTATGTCAAAGCGGTGAGACGCAATTCGCTACGATTCATAAGTACTTTTCCCAGAGCTTCCTGCAACTCTGCTTGCTCGTTTTCCATCTACACGTAAACTGATATCGTCTCATTTGGTATTTTCAGATACTTCCTCTTCCATTCTCTATCCTCGCTGTTACAACTTCATGTATCCATCCTGCTTTGTCTTGTTCTCCCTTTTCTATCCTGTCCTGTCCCATTCTACCATATTCAGCTCTTCGTCATTTTCTATTCCACTCTGCCCTGTTTTGTCCTCTGCTGTTCTATTGTCATATCCTACCATGCGCCCCGTTATATTCTCTCTATCCTACCCTACCCTGTCCTATATCCTGTCCTCTCCTGTCATCTGTTTTTGTCACTGCCCTTCCCTGTTCAGTGCTGGTCTGTCCTCCCTTTTTGTTTATGCCTCTCTACTACCATATTAAAGGTTATCTTGTCATCTTTATACATCTTTTTAATGATTAGGTTTCGGAGAATTTCATGACCGTCTTTGTCAATCAGAAAGTCACTGGAAGAATCTCAACCCTGCATTCATCCACTGATAGAAAGGTGACCATTGCTGATAAATACAATTCACTTTTTCAAAGTATGCTTGAATGTGTTTTTAAAGATTGCCAGTTTTATCGAAGTATTTAGTGAACGGAGCCATTCAGCTTAAAAGTTTATTTGCAGAATTGAAAACGCGTGTAAGATTTTGAGTGAAAGTTCTTTGCTTGATAAAGCCTTCTTCATCTCCCTCTTTCTGAAGGTTTTGATTTGACATTGATTTTGTCATTTTCTGTTCAGATTCTCAAACGGTTCACAAATCACTTCAAACACGGAGCTGCTTACAGTGCAACAGTCTTGAACATAGATGCAGATAACAGCCGACTAGAACTATCTCTCATAGGTAAGTAAACATTGGCTCCTCGGTGCTGGTTTTGCATAGAAATATCTTAAGACTTTAAGGGGGTTAAAAGCTGACAATGATTCTTGGAAAAAAAGCAGCTGTTATAGTCAATGTGTGAAGAAATCTCAATTGCCATGATAATGCTGTGATTTTACAGACACGAAAATAATCAAACATGCGACTTTTCAATTGTTTTCTCGCCTTTATTTTGCTTCCCTTGAGGATCCGACATTGAGTCTGCTGTGAAAGTCCCTTTGGGCATGTTTTGATTTTCAAGTGGGAATTTTGTTCTACTTTCTTGTGTCACAGGATAATTTTGCTGTATCCATTAAGATTGCAAAGTCACAGCGCTAGGTTGTGTACTGAAATCCTGCACGGCTAAAAATACGAACACTATCAGTAAAGAAGGCAGCAGTAAGGCCCCTATTTGAATTCCATTTCACCTGAAAAATTCAGAACGTCACCTCTGATTTCTGCTAAGCTCAGTATCTGGCATGCCATGCAGATTTTTTGTCATAAGAAAATGGATTAGGCAATTTAGATGCAAAAATGAACATACGCCCAATTCGCAATACTCTGCCATTTGGTTAGATTCTTAGGCAGTAGACACGAGAAAGAGTATATTTGCAAATACAGTATTCGCTATTTTTTCTTCATCATTTTTTTTACTTCTCCAAATGTATGAATGGAGCATCCAGGAATTAGTACCTCTTTGTTGACGAATTTAATTGATTTTGAAGGTGATATTTTGAACGAGGTCAAGAAGAACGGAGTGGTGTGGGGGAAAATCACGAAAGTGTTGCCTCGGAGTGGTCTTTTAATCGAACTGCCTGGTCACAGATGTGGTTTTGCACACGTCACAGAACTGAGCGATGAGCACAAGGAAAATCCTCTCGAAGAATTCAAAGTCAAAAATTTTGTCAAGTATGGTTTCTGAAACTGAATTGCACTTTATTTTCATCACTTGATCTGTGATTTTGTGATCTGTGTGATTTCACAATTTCTCTGTGGTTTTGTGGAGAATTTGTGCTTTGAAAGCATTAATCTTTGGGGAGGAGATGCTTCTTATGGGACACCCATCAGAAAATTTGCTGTGGGAAAAGTTGTCGAGCGAAAAAAGCGACGTAGATTTTTTATTGTTGCTCAGAATCCCCTTCTAAAAGCATGAATATAATCATTGTTTACTAGTTGTTGCTTTACATTGCTTTGGGATTTATATTATTAATGAACATTTGTATCTTAATTCTTATATATCGCCGTTTTGTTAGATTAGACTGTTTGTAGATGGACGGCCCCTTGTAAACCAGCACTGCTCAATGGGTTACCGTCCTAAAATGATATAAATTATTGTAAATATTATTATTTTTATGATGGTATGTTTTTGGGAACCTGAACACCAGACGTGTGTACAATATCCATTCCCAGTACCTTAACCAAGCCGGGGTCGTTAGGAAGGGCTTCCGGCAGTGGATGGACTCTGCATTGATTCTGATCGAAATTAACCCGAAATCCACAGCTGTAACCCAACTCAAGTGGCATTCAACCTAGAAGAAGACGAGCAAGAAATTGTGGTCGTGGCATGTATTCGTTTACGCTGACGGTTACGATGCACCGCAACCAATTGCGTCTGCACGTGCATGATTAGTTTCCCTGTTTTTATGCTAGATGCTGTATTCTGTCAACCCGGGACGATCAAATCGATTTGTCTTTAAGAGCATCCAGGTATCGTTTGTTATTTTGCATTTCTAAATTTTTCCATGCTAATTATCTTCCAAACCCTAGTCTTTCACATTTTTCTTCAGGACCCTTATTGATAGCAACTTTACTGAAAAGGCTATCCTGTATAAATATGGTAGATTATTATATATTGTTATTTTCCGCGCTATGAGTAAGTAGCAGTTTGCACCGTTTTTAAGGAATTCTAAAGACTAATTTAAGTTAAAACAGCTCCATTTTTTGCTCCTTTTATACTAGTTTCAAATTAGCCACCTTTTCACTTCCACTCAGAATCTATTTTCAAAGTCGAATAAAAGCATTTTCTTATCAAGCAATGCCCTATCCTTCATCTCGATTTGGTCTCACGTAATCATTCCAATATCTTTTGTGATGACGTATGCCTAGTGACTCAAAGCATTGGCCGCAGCCCCCAGGCCTCATTCATGGAGCGCCATCACCTAAAGCTGTTCTTCATTCATCCTAGGGCATCACCCGAGGGTTGCTTGAGTGTAAAAGGTGAGGAAATAAATTCACTACCTGTCTCTGCTGTGTGACATTGTTCTGCACTGTGTTCTATGTTTTACTTAACTGCACTGTTCTGTACTGTTCTGTATTGGAATAAACTTACTGCATTGTACTATATTATACTTTACTATGCTATACTGTACTTTACTTTTCTGTTCTGTACTGTTATCCCACAAATCATCATTCATCCCTAGAACGTGCAATTTGTGGAACATCTTGCATTCCTCTTGCTTTCCTGAATCTTACAACTTGCCATCTTTCAAGTCTAAGATCAATAAACTTGACCTGATCTCTCTTTCCACTTACCCTTTTGCTTTCTTCTTTCTTCCTTTGTTGGGGCTTTGTATAGGCCGCCATGGCCTTTCCCCAACATAATTCACTAAAAAAACTGCACTATACTATGCTATATTGTACTATACTATACTATACTATACTATTTTGCACTATACTATACTATGCTAGCCGCACTGCATGTAGTTTAATTTTCTGCCTTGTTGGTACTCTTCCGTACTGTGTGCGTTGCATTGTATTGATCTGTGCTTACACCTAATTCTTACTAATTCTTTTTCAGTGACTGATCGTTCAATTCAATCAATGGATGAACTTCACGAGAATGATATCATTAGAGGCTATATCAAATCATGTTCTTCCTGCGGTGTTTTTGTTAGGTAATATCCAGTCTCTGAGGCATCAAAAGTATTGCAATGTCTCGATGCTATTCTACGAAAATTAATTTCAACAGATATCAAATTTTAATAAATTTTTGAAAATCCTCCCCCCCCCTTTTCTTAGCCTTTCACGCGCTTCTTTTTGCAGATCATTTTTTCTAAGTCGAAATTTCGCGATCCTTTCTTATGAAATGTGAGCGATTTCTGTCTAATCTGATTATTAATTGTTTTTCATTTGGTCTTTTCAGTTTATCATCGAAAATCGTTGGACGTGTACAAATAAAGAATCTCTCCAAGTATTTTGTTAAGAACTGGCAAGAGCTTTTTACAGTTGGCAAGCTTGTGAAAGCAAAGATTCTGAGGTAAATGATATAATATTGTGATCGCAAATTTTGCGGCATATGGAGCGAAGGGGTACCACGTGCTTTCTTTTACGAGATTTTAAGGGAAGGAAGGTACTCGCTTTAAATGTTATGAAGTCTTCAAGTACGAAACAGACAGACGTTTGGAAAAATTTATCGACTGGCTTTTGCATCTTTTGTGCTTTCTATCTAGAGCACAAGAAGGTGAACTGACAGGACACCGAGACGCGACGCTTTGTGAGCTATCACGTAATCACTTCCCTCGGCATGACCACACCGTTTGGTCCATAAGCCAGGAATCATACAGAGCTAGCGACTCTCCTCACTCGAAGTGAAAATCGAGCTAGAGGCACGGGCTTGAACCTTTGACCAAATGGTCTCCATCGCCCTCATCCGCTAGGCCCCTAAATATTTTGTTCTGTTTGACCTTAAACTTGTAAGGCCGCTCAAAAGTGATTCACAGCGTGTTGTCAGTCTTTCAATTTGCGGCTCATACGCCTGGAATCGCAGAAACTTCTAGCGACTCACTTCACTCTACATTGAAGGTATTCGGCGTGCGGGGCTCGAACCGTTGACCATCGGCTCTATGAGCAGACGCCGTACCATTGAGCTAGCCTAACCCTTTTTTACGTATTCAACAGCATCAATCCAAGTACAAATAAAATCGAGCTGTCGCTGCGTGGCCCTGATGTGAAGGACAAGGATCCCGCTCCTCCTCCACCGAAGTCGAAGCGCCAAAGAACGGACAGCGAGGGATCTGAATCCAAAACCAAGCGGAAAAGGAAGGATTCGAACGATATCCAAATCGAGTTGCATTCGGATGAAAGTGGTAGGTCGCATTCTTCAGGTCACTTTTTACGAAATTAGCAGAAAATCTCTCTTGTGAGTTTTGACAACGGGAAGCCAATACTCCTTTGAGATGCCGACCGTTAAAACCGTTTTTAAGGCACTTCGTCTGTTTGCTTTGTTTTAGATGATAGTGATTTGGGCTTACTAAAAAATGAAGATTCAAATGATGAATCAGACGAAGAAGAAGAAGAAGAAGAGGAAAAGGAAGAAGGAAATAGAGAAGAAGGGAAAAAGCCGGAGAAAGCAAAGGACAAGAAGGTTCGTGTTTGATGTCTGCTTTGCCAATCTCCCCGTAGTCTCAGATGCCTGTGCCGTTTTTATTTTTCGCACGGATTAACTGAAGTCTTTATAGCAGTAACATCTTTGCAGAAAAGGCTATCCTATATAAATATGGTAGATAATTATTATTAAATGCACCTGATAATGTTAGTTGCATTTTTCAATGAACCTAAAGCAGCAGAGAGATCCCTGTGTTAACGCTGATCTTCATTTGATGATGCCAATCAGTATTCAATTGAGAAAGCAAATTGGTTTAAAGTAATTAATGAAAAAATTGTTTAATTCGTTCACTGGTAAGTGTCAGGCCAAAATCTTCTGTACTCGGAATACCCGCTTTTTTGAATAGAAACCAAAGTGATTATGTAATGTGGTTGTTAAGCTCGCAGTCTTGTGACACTGGGGCCTAGTGCTCCAATACTGCAAGACAATAAACTTCACGCTATCGGTTAGGACAAAAGGCTAGAAGCAACCTTCTAAAAATTCACTTCACTAGAGGAACCGTGTTTCTGGTTTCTGCTACTCATGAATTTCAATTTGGTATTGATTTTGTATTAAGAAATCCACTCCCTTCGAGAAAAATACCGTCGTTGGTTTTTGCTAAGACCAGAATCGAGTGCGCCAATTATTTTTTCGAAGTTTCTATCCTTTATGTCGGCACGGTTTTTAGACAAAACAATCCATTTCTCTCTTCATCAGTTGCTTAAGATGGATTTCTGATCGATTTGATGTAGTTGCAGCCCCACCTTAAAAGCAGCCATGTTCTCGCGATGGAGGCATTACGTATGAAAAACGGAAAATTAAGAATGGCATTGAAGTCTGATTGATACTTAATCGAGATTGTGACCAAATTATTTATTTTGCAGGAATCGAAAGGCAAAGAAGTATTGCCGAGATTAAGTGTGAGTAGAAGAAACTCCTTCTCGATCGATCGAATAAATTTGCGTTCATGCACTGATTTCTTAGTTATAGCTGACATACTTGTTTGAGCAGTTGCTTACTGTCGTGAAGATCCTGGGCCCGAGTCACGCTCATTCCGTCTCTCGTTCTCCCTCTGCCGGTCCACTCAGTTGTACCTGGGTGCAGCAGGAATTCAGTGCCACGAAGCGTAAAACTGACCGCCCTTCGTCACGTGGCTTAGGATGGTATCTCTCTAAGAGAAGGTCCCCGGTGCTCAACTTCACTGTTTTGCTGCTTTGCTAGTCTATTGCTGTCGTACAGGAGAGGATCTCAACCATGCCGTACTCTCGGTCATTTTCATATTCATATAATTCACATTCTACAGCTTCCAGAGGGATTCGATTGGTCGAAAAATGACGAAGATGAGCAGAGGAAGCGGAAACATCAGTCGGATTCTGAATCGGAAGAAGAAGAGACGAAGGTAAATTAGTGGCACCCACGAAGGAGCAGATTAATCATATAAGCGACATGGACAACCGCAAGCAAATTTATCCTTAAGAATTCATGTATATTTCCTATCCAGCTTTGTTTCCAACTTACTTCAATCAATCCCTGTTTTGCCATTATTTATGAAATAAGAGTTTTAAATTTTTAATTATTGTTATGATTGGTGGTGGTGATGATGACGACGACAATGACCATGACAATGACCATGACCATGACCATGACAATGACGATCGCAATGATTTAGGGTGGATGTGGGGTCAAGCTTTAAGCCAACTATGCAACTTTTGAAGTAATTTTGTATTTAATCCAAATTTCAATTGTCACTACCGAAAGCGTAGTTCAAACAAGTTGTTTGTATTGTATTTAATCTACAATATTCTCAAAATGACAGGTCAACTCTACAAGGAAAACAAAGAGACAAAAACGTGCGGAGAAGAAGGCGGAGGAGGATTACTTATACCAGGTTCGCTGAGTGGAAATTTAATTGAATTTTATTCATCTCTTACCAAATCACCAGGTGTCTTTGTTTGGTTTCATCACCAGGTTTCAGTTAATCACACCCTTTCCAAGTTTCAATGCCTAATCCACATACTATATCCCGCAAATCATCATTCATCCCAAGAACATGCAATTTATGGAACGTCTTGACTCCTTCTTGCTTTCCTGAATCCTAAAACTTGCGATCTTGCAAATCCAAGATAAATAAACTTGATCTGATCTCTATCTCCTCTTAGCCGTTCGCTTTCTTCTGTATTCTTTTGTTGATGATTTGTACAGGTCACGATAGCCTTTCCTCGACATAACTCACTAAAAAAAACTTTCAAACAATATAAGATCAATAAACTTGATCTGTTCTCCCTCTTTTTCTTAGCCTTAAGCCTTTTTCTTTCTTCCTTTATTGGGGCTTTGTGTAGCCCACCATGGCCTTTCCTTTCCACAACATGACTCACTAAAAGTAGGTTTGACTGCATTGGCCAGGTATTGCCTCTATTCGACACACTTTGCATACATGAAGACAAAGCCCATTGCTCTTGAACTCGTTAGCTCAGTATGATCTATAAAAACCTAGTCGTTGGGTCATACGTATGAGACTCAAAGTTCAGGGATCAATACCTTTCCTCGCCGGCTTGGCATATAAATAGAGCAGTTTGGGCACCCTGAAGAGTGTGATACTTTGACTCTGACTGGAAGTAGTATTATAGTACTAAGTATGCGTGTTGGTCAGTCGCAAAGAACTTCCCGATCCTAGTTCCAATGAAGAAAGGATGAATGAAGAAAAGATTACCACCTTCGCTGTTTATGCGGTAAACGACCTAGAAAATAAGAAGTCTATTAACATATTTTTATTTGAGGAATGAATTGAATGGGAGTTTATATGAATTGACGGTTTGTTCTCATAATTGATATGAATTGAAGGTCCAACTTGCACTCAATGATATCGATTCTATCAATTCTTTCAACTCTATGTTCAATTATAGACGGAGCTTGCCTTGCTTGACAAAGACCGTGGCCCTGAAAGTGCGGAAGACTTTGATCGACTCTTAATCGGTTCCCCAAACAGTTCTATGCTATGGATTCAATACATGGCATTTTATCTTCATTCTGCTGATATTGACAAAGCAAGGGCGATTGCAGAACGATCTCTCAAGACAATCTCTTTCAGGTATTGTTGCTTCATTGATGGCATTGGCTATCTTCGTCGTGATTCGATTTCATTATCATCAATCATTGTAATCAACTGTTACGATCATAGGTGGTGATCTGTCATTGGCAAGACTAATCATCATCAATCATTGAAAATGATTATGGTTATCATCATCGGAAGTCGCATAAAACATTTCAATCACCAGTAATGGTCGATAATCACAGGCGATCTTGACTGTTATCATTGATGATCATTATAATCACCAATAATCACTCCTATTGAATCATCATTTCCATCACCATAGATGATCATCATCTATCACTATCGGTAATCAACTAACTTGTTTTTAGGGAAGAGAGCGAGAAGCTGAATGTCTGGATTGCATCACTGAATCTTGAGTGTCTTTACGGGAGCGATGAAACCGTGCAAAGTATTTTCAATGAAGCAATTAAGCGAAACGAACCGAAGAAAGTTTACTTGAAAATGACAGACATCTACATCCGCAATGGGAAATTAGAGGTAACTTTCAATTTAGTCAACTGCTGGCTCATTTGTCGTAGCCAATCTTTAATCTTTATGTCTCAGACTCGATCTCTGCGTAGGACGAAACCAGATGCCGGAGTAACAAATGTCTCTGTTGACATTGTTTTCAAAGAAAACCGCCATGTTCCTGAAATATCTGCTTCTTGGCTTGGCTCCGCGAAAGAAGATTTTATGACGGGGGGTGTCCACATCGGCTGCAGGCACGCTGGTTCGATGTGGGACAGACAGGTTCGGCCGCAGCGGCTGCATTAAAAGGTCGCGCGGGGTATGGCTGAAGACGCGAAGATCAAAGTCAAACTCGCGAGGTATATACCTTGTAGGTAACTGAAAGGATAAATGAACGAATATCGATGCCTTCTTTTTCGCCAAAAACCACGGGCGAAGGACCTTGAACTGGCTTGAAGTAGTACCACAACGACGCACCAAGAGAGTCTTTGTGCTTAATAGCTGAAATGTTTGATTTGAGGTTTTTTCAATCGGGTTCCTCCTTTTTTATTAATGAACAGATCGATGATGATAGCATCCATGCTCATATTGAGTTTTCATGAAACAAATGGTTTCACTGAGATCTGTTCTGGTTTTAATCTTGCATGTCCCGTCGCCAAGGTTGAAACTTTGTGACAAGTCGTGTTGTCCGAGTCTCATTTTGTGTACGGAAATTTCATTTGTAAGGCGCTCGCTCAGAGACTCGTGGTTCGATTCCCACCTCAAGCTAAATATTTCATTTGAGGGAGAGCCGCTAGCTGACTGTAATTCCAGGCTTTGGAGTTACGAAGTGTCGTCTCATCGAAAGGAAGGACCAGGGTACTATTCCATGCCAGTTTCCTAAAATACGCCTTATGATTCACGAATCATAGGAATCTTCATATAAAGTCACATTATGAGAAGGACCAGGATATGGCTCGATGAGCATAGCTTCTCGGTGTCGTAAAGTGCTACCAGATTGCTAGCCACTAGCTGTAACATTTTATGTGCTTATACCGAAGGCTATGTGGTGCAAAGACGAAAGAAACAGATATAGGTACCACCACGTGCACCAAAAAGGCATGGGAAAGGTTTTTGACTTTCTGATCCGTATGCTTGAACCCCTAAATCGTAGCGCGTCATTTTGTATTGCAAATTCCTCAAAGCAATCTAATGTAAATTATATGGTAATATTTTCTGTTTTTTTTAGAAAGCTGAAAAACTCTTCCAAGTAATGACGAAGCGCTTTAATACGAGTAAAAAAGTTTGGATCAATTATGGTTTGTTTCTAATGAAAGCTGACAAGGTCGATGCTGCAAGAAAGTTGTTACAAAGAAGCTTCCAGTCTCTACCCGAAAGAAAACGTAAGTTTTAGGGAAAACCTTCTACTTACCTATCTAGTCATCAAGATAGCCAAATCTACCTTTTCAATATAATGCGTGAATTTTTACGAAATGTCGTATTTATTTATTCGAGTATAACGCGCACCCTTAATTTTCGATTAAAAACGGTTATACAATTGTTGTTCACTTTATCTCTCTCAGAACAGGGATTGCAAGTAACAAACGTTGCTCAACATGCGCGGTCATGAGAAAAATCATTTATTGACAGCGTAAACTAAAATCACAATACCGAAATGAAGTTTTCAATATCATTTAAAATTCTTCAAGTCGCATTCATCCCCAGATGAACCAAAGACCTGTGCCCATTCTCCCCTCGTTTATATTGCGCACCCCTTACTTCAGTTCTTTTCTAAGTAGAAAATATCGAATTCCTAATGAGATTGTACTGTTTCTTTGCAACGATCTTGATATCTGGCATTCTTGAGCAATGTTGAGAAAGCAGTCTGAATTTTTCTTTTCTACGAACAGACATCAATACGATTTTGAAATTCGCATTAATGGAATTCAAATTTGGCGAGGCAGAGAAGGGAGTGACGATGTTTGAAAGTGTTCTTAAAAATCATCCAAAAAGAACCGATATTTGGTCAGTTTACATAGATGTTCTCATCAAGAACAACGAATTCGACCAAGTCAGGTAATTTTTTTAGATTTCTGATCAATTCTTAGAGTGTTTAGAAAGACCCCCTAATTTTACAACTACCTCTCCTTTGTGTGCGGGGAAGGATTTTTAACGGAACGATGTCTTGAGCATTCCCCTCCCCCCTACATGTGCCTGTTCTCCTTTCGGGAATGTGTGATTTGTTTCCCTACGTTTATGGCACTCTCAAACACGAAGTGCTTCTAAATAAATCCAATCAATGAAATTGCTTCGAGCAATAGTGGCATAGTGGGTTGAGCAACATTTGTTCCCATTTCTGGATGTCCTCTATCCGTACAGCCAGCCGATAGCTACCTGGCGTACATCTAGGGATTACGTGCCTCGCGGAAAGGGAATGGCCACCCTACCTCATAGAAAATGTCATGGCGCAGGAGGGCTCCTATCTCTAACATGGTCCTCCTCCCCCAGTCTCAAGCGCAGTACTAAAGTTTTATTTTTGTCCTTTGACAGGAATATCTTTGAGAAGATTATAACCCTGAGCTTATCAAGGAAAAGAATGAAGTTCATCTTCAAGCGATATCTTGAATTTGAGAAGAAGTATGGAGATAGTAAGCATGTAGAAGGAGTAAAAGAGAAAGCGATGGAATTTGTGGAGATGAAAGCTGCCATGATGTAAATTTATAGTTGATAGTTTTAAGAGAAAATTTGTATTCCTACATATATTGAATTCTGAGATTTTTCTCACCAACTGTTAATAGTTTTCTTGCTTCAATTATCTCCACGTTACCCGAAAAACTGTTTTCTCCTTCTTTTAGAAATTCTGCAGTAAAGTATACTCCTGGCCTTACTTTTTGACAGCAAATGCCATTTTAAAGCACATTTTGATTTTTGGTAGAAACAGGCGAATTGCAGCTTAACTTTTTGGTAATAATTTAAGATTTTTAGGCACACTTTGATTGGAAGGAGAAATAAGAGAATGTTGAAAAATCATGATTTTTTGCGAACACTCTAAGCATATACTAAAGGCTTACGTTTCGACCTGACTTTGTCATTTCTGGACACTTTCATCGCTTGTGGAAATAGGAGAATGTTCAAAATGGTAACGTTTGGCAAAAATGCTAAGTTTATTACAAAACGTTGCTCGATTTTGTCACTTTTGGTTGGCACAAATATGAGTCGAAAATAAAGAATTTTTCGAAAATTGTGGAAGTGTTTTTTGGTAAAAATCAGAGACTTAGGTAAATTCCGATTTGTGGTGGCAATAGAAGATTGTTAAAAATACGATATATTTTTGTTCATGAATAATGGTAAGCGTGCTTATAATCTTGGGTTTTTATATTTTTCACATAGGTTTGAGAAATTAATTCTAGGTGACTGAAGTAAGAAGGCGCCTGGAGAGACAAAAAGTAGAAAGCATCGATTTTAAACTCAGTTTTAAACATAGTGCACAATTGGTTGTCATTTTAATTAAATAATTCAATAAATAATACACTCCTTTTTCTCACATAAATGGTGTTTACATTAAAACGAGAGATACTCTCGGTACGTAATGCCGTTTCTACTTTCTAGCACAATAGCCATACAATAGCTAACATAAATCCAGTGTTATATACTACGACGATGGACTACCCGTTCCAACTCTCTAAAATACGCATCAATGCACGATGCAATGTGCCATAATGTTTTCCTTCACTTCAAGAGACGAACAACTTTGTCTACACCTCAGCTATCCGTCAAAATAATATTGCCAAACTTGTATTCATCGTTCTTACCTTCCCGAAACTTCTGCACTGAAGCAAAATTACGTCCGTCGATCTAAATGCATTCTGCCTTAAATAAGTTTTTTCGTTTCTATTTGAAATGTGTAGATAATGAATTTAAATATTGAAAAACTACTTCGTGTATATTCCATGGTGTTCTATAATGTTCCAGTTCCGTTGGGTTTGGAATTCTTCTTTCGTTTGTTCGATGTCAACTTTTTCAAAAATCCGCTAATATTTTTGCTTTTGCTGTGTCTTTCGTTAGAACCAAGTAGCTCGCCTTCATGAACAGTCTCAAAACAGGCAGTTAGAGAGTTGCGATTTTCGTCTGTAGCGCTGTCCACTGTTACGCCATTTTCCGACATACTCGGAAACAAAGCGGCACCCGGCGTCGTCGAAACTGCGCCACTGTCAACAAGTGATTCGATAGATTCTCCGCTCCCATATTCCTGGCTCAGTGAGGACGATGAACTGCAGATACCGAGAGCAGTATGACATCTCATTGGTGTGCTGGGAGGAAGTTCGATCTCACCAGTGAATGAATCCCCAGAGTGAGATGTCATAGACTTGCTTCTGTTTGAAAGGCGCCCAGAACAATACAAAAACGGCGTGCTTGTCCTAAAGTGAAATGGAAAATGTTCTTAGGCTGATTTTATAATAAGACGGATGGAAGAAAACCCGCAACAAGGCCCCGAAGTCAAGAGTATTTGCATTTGTGTTAAAATGGAAAGAAAACTGAAATATGCTAACACAACTTTCACAACTGATGACAGCTTTCTTTCCACTCCAGACAATATACATGCCAATACTACAGTAAAGTAAATATCAATCCCTAAAATTTCTTGCCTGTTTAAGAGACATCTCCGTAGAGCAAAATCAATGCGATTTACAAATATAATGGCAGCATTGCTCGCTCGATGCATGTCCCTATTTCCACGCAAACATCTAATACGATAAATTTTGCATTATTAAGCAGGTACAACACATTCAACTGTGCATACATACCTTAACGAGAGCTGTGAATCTGTTAGATCAAAGGGTGATTTCTCGTTTACAGTATGCAAAAGGTTTTCAAGACTCCTTCGATCCGAATCAATCATCATTAACTCTTCTTGCAGTTTCGATTTCTGGTCGATAAACGTTAAAATGGCAGTCTCCAATGACATGTTATCTCCTATACAGTCGAGCAAGTCGTCGCCAAGCACCTGGGTGTTCTTGGTAACACCAGCGAACTTTTTATGTACGTTCATGCTACACGTTTCACACAAGAGCCCGGGCGCTAGGCCCTTCTCAGCCGACACACCGTTCGTTAACTTCTTGCTTTTCCCGCTCTTCAGTACGGATGCTTTCGCTTCCAGACTGCTGAGATCATCTTTAAAGGACTCCAACCTCAACTCCAACTCTCCGTTATACTGCGCATAAGCAGTTAGGCTTTTATTCAAACGTGCGAAATCATCCAGCAATCGTTTCTTATCGTCTTTAAATAACGAAAGTTTCGTTTGTAACTTGTTTTTCTCGTATGCAAGGACCTCCTTCTCCTTTTGCAGCTGCGATATTTTTCTTTGCTGATTTTCAAGGCTACCTTCAAGTGTCTCTTGGGTCGTGTTCGTTATCTGCTTCTCTTGCTCAAGATCCTTAAACCTCTCAGACAGCTCTCTTGCTTCTGCTTTCAATTCTTCATTGTGATGCTCATAAGCTGATAAATCTTCTTCTAAACTACTCTGATGTTTATGTAACTGCACAGTCTCTAAAAGCAGCTCGGTTCCCTTGATTTGTGACTCTGGTAATCGTTTCTCTACTTCTGTGAGATCGCCTTTCAGCTTCTGCAATTGATTCTCTAGGACTTGATTCCTCTCCTTGTATCCCCTCAGATGCTTTTCTATTATACCTTTGTAGTTACAAATAGCTAACAGATTATTTTCCGCGTGGTCTAGATGCAAACTGAACTGTTTCAACTCGGTGAGAATAGTTCTGCCTGACTTCTCAAACTTCTTCATATTACCTTTCAGGTCATTTACACCCATCTGCATTTCTTTTAGCTTCAATGTCCCCTCGCCATTTTCAGCCGCTTTGGCATTTTTACCAACTTGCTGTACTTTTTGTGACAATTGCATCCTGCTCACAATGGCCAGGGACAATTTTTCTTGCACCAGCTGCATCTCTGTGCACACAGTAAACAGCTCCGTTTCTTTCCGGGACCCTGTTCGCTCTGCATCATCGACTTCATCCTTCAGCAAAATCTCTTCTTCCTTCAATATCTCTGATTGCTCAATGAGGTGTCTTATTTCTCCAAGATTTATATTATTTTCACTGTCTTTTTCCTTCAAACTTTTATCATCTTGGCTTTTTTCCAGATCGTGTTTCTCGTCCAACTCGCTGCTTTCTGAGAAAACTCTTCTGGGTGATTCCCCAGTCTCACTATTCTGCTCTGACAAGTACAGCTCACTACTCGCGTTGCCACTGTCTGTTGACAGCTCTAAAATAATATCATGCAATTTCTGTCGAGATTCATTCATCGAACAGTTTGCAATGTCAATCTTTCTTTTCAACATTCTCTCTTCCTCTTCAAGCTCGACTTTTTCCACGTTAAAATTAGCGATCTCTTCTTGCGCTTGCAGCAACTCGCCTTCGATCAAAGCTTCATTTTCCTCGTTTCTGACGGGAGTCTGTCGCCGCGGGGCCATTTGCAATTCAAGTTGCTTCTCCACAGCAGCTCTGACTTCTTTCTTCAACGGAGACAGCGCCCTCGCAAGGCCCGTAAGCTCAGTCCGCAGTAGATGCTTGTCTTTCTCTGAACTCATCAGCTCCGTTTCTACACGTTTTCTCTGCTCCATTAATTCCTCGCATTCTACTCGCATTCTCGACACTTCCAACTCCGCCATCAACATTCTATCGTGCATTGTTATTTTATCGTTTTCATCTTTATCAATCTTTTCCGACAACGAACTGTTCTCTTTTATAAGACGGTCGCATTTTTCCTTTAAAATTTCCAAGTCGTCCTCATAGTTCGAATTATTCGTGCACAGCTCGAGGTTTTTCGTTTCGATTCCACACAATTGCCTCAGGAGATTTTTTGTTTCTTCTTTAGCTGAGTCCAGCTCGCCTTGCTGCTTCTCAAAGTCATCCTCCAATTCTTCTAATTCGTTCTCTAGCTTCTCATTTTCTTCTAAAACTATTGCTATTTCTGCACGCACTTCTGAGTTCTGTGTTCTCAAAAAGTCAACTTCGGCTTGAAGGACCTTCTTTTCTTTCATTATCGTCTCTAACTGCTTGAAAAGATCTCTGAGCTTCTCTTGGTAAGAAATTTTCTCCTGCTCCAAGCGAGCTGCTTTATCAGCTGCTATATGACTAAACTCCTCTTTCTCTTTTGACAGTTCTTTCAGTTGATTCGCCAACCTTACCGTCTTCTCCATCAAGCCTTCTCTGTCCTCTTTTAGGCCAACCATCCAAACTCGAAGCGCTTTGAGCGATTCTACGTGCGAAGATCTATTTTGTCCTCCTTTCTCTCCTTCTCTTCCCTCGAATTCGTTTATCAGTTTCTCAACTTCTAGTCTCTCTTCCCGAAAGTCCTCAACATCTGTTGTGAGTTTCTCGATTTGCAGTCTCAGATCGTGAAAGCTCTGCTCCAGAATGCTGTTTGCCTCTCTCAGCTCTTTCGTCTGCTTCGCGATGTGACTCTTCTCCGCAGAATGTTGCAACAACACACTTCTCTCTATAAGGATCTCCTCCACCTTTCGCTCGAGATGGCGAAATTTCTCTGTAAGAACACTCAACTGTTTAAGCAACTCCTTCTCTTCCGCATGGCAACCAGTTAGTTGCTCTCTCACATTCATATTCTCGGTCTGAAGCTGCAAAACCTGCTTCTTGGATGCTTTCTCGCTGCTCTGTGATTCCGCCAATTTATGATTGATGGTTTGATAATCCTCACTCAAGCTCAACATTTTTGTCTTCGTCTCCGCAAGTTCGCCTTCGACTTTCTCCAACTCCTTTCTCACGTGCTTGTTCTCCACGGATAGGATGCACGCCTCTCCCTGGAGCTTCTTCATGCTTAACTCAAGGACCTTTCGGTCGCACTCAACCACCCGATTTCGTTCACACATCTCATCGACGCGTACCTGTAACTTGCTATTTATCTCTTTGGATGTCTTCACCGCTTGACGTAGCCTTTCCCGTTCCGACTCGAGCAGCTTCCGTACTTCATTGTTCTCTTCGATTCGCTTAAGAAGGTTGACTTTCTCCTCCGAAAGCGAACTTAAAAGTCCCTGAATATGCGACGTGTCTTGTTCAAGAGTTCTTAGCTCTTGGTTCAATTTTTTGTTATTTTCGCGAGAAACAATAATCTCTTTTTGCATGTCCTCTTTCTCCGCCATGAAAAATGCCAACCGTCGTTGAAGGTCCAATACCTTTCCTTCTACTTCAGTGACTGAACCAAAACTCGACGGTCTATGAGCTACGACAGCTTTGGTCTTTTTATCGGGGGTCAAAGAGGAGCGTGCACTCAAATGACTTACACGTTTGGAGCTTTTCCTCCCTTCAGTTGTTCCCTTTTCTGACGATTCCTCGAACTGTTTTAACTGCATCCATATTTTATCCTTCTCTATTTGCAATTGGTTGAACTCGCTCTCCAATTTCCCGTATTTATCTTTCAGCTGAATCATCTCTTCTGCTAGCTTTTCTCTTCCTTGCTTAAAGGAATTCGCCATCTTTTCCTCGTTTTTCTGCATCATTCTCACGTCAGCTTTTAATTTTTCGGCCACGGCGAGCTCCGTTTTTAATCGGCTGTTCTCAATTTTCAAACTCGACACCTCTCTCTCCAACTTAGCCTTGTCGCTTCGCAGAGCAGCTAATTCCCTATGAAGACGTTTCTCCTCCTGTCGCATGCTTGATATATCTCCTTGCAATGCATCCTTCTGATTTTTCAATGAGTTGTATGCTCGTTCTGTGTTTGATCGATCAGCTTTTGATACTGAAATGTCACGTTGAAATCTTCTCTTCTCCACTCGGAGAGATGAGATTTCTTGCTTCATGGCTGACAATTCCTTAGCAAATCGCTCCTTCTCCTGTTTTATGACATTCACAAGTTTATCCTCCTTGCTCTTCAAGTTGCCAATCTCTGTCTTATAATCATCAGCTTCCTTTTGCAAAACATCCAACGCTTCTTCCAGCATCTTCACATCTTCACGATACTTTGATAACTCGTCTTCCATCTCTGCCTTATCGTCTTCCAGCGCTGTCAGTTCCGTCTCAAGCAAACCGTTTTCTTCCTTGCAGCAAGACCACTCCGTTTCAAGGATTATATTCCTATCTTTGACGTCATCCAGCTCCTCCTCAATCCTCTTCCTTTCATCTCGATCCCTCAGTTTCTCCTTCTCCAGAATGGTCAACTCGTCCTTCAGCGTTGAAACGATGCTATCAAGCGCGACTTTCTCATTTCTTAGATCGACAAGCATTCGTTCCTTCTTCGCATTGTTATTTTCCGTGTTTTTTAAGCCGTTTTCAAGTAGCACCTTCCTCTTCTCCAGCTCTTCAATCTTTATCTCCAGATCACTCTTCTCTGTGCGAATATTCTTCACCTGCTCTTCCAGCTTTGAGTTTTTGCCTTCGAGTGCGAATAGCTTTGTTTCGAGACTTCCCTTCAACTCACGAACAGTTTTCAATTCGAGTTCCAAATCCTTCACCTTCTCCTCTGTTGAATTTTTCTCTTCTTTGGCATCCAGCAACTCCGACTCCAGCCTCTCATTCAACTTCTTCTCCGTTTTCAGTTCCTCAAGCATCCGTTTTCGATCCTCGTCTGATTCTTGGATTCGCGATGAACTCACTTGGCTCCAAACTTCGACAAAATTCTCTGCTTGACTCCCAACCATTAAAATGCAGTTTAGAAGGGCCTTGTCCATCAGCAAATAATACAAAGAGTTTTCAAGAGTGCTGATATCATCAGAAGTGTCTTTTCGAAGAATAAGTTCTGTTGAGATAAAAATAGCCACGTTAGAATGAAAACATAACAGATTAAGCTCCAACATTTAATACGAAGGTTGCAGAGCACCCAATAAGAAAGGCGAAGCACGACATGGTAAGATAGATTGGCCAGTTCCGTTCCTTATCACTAGCTTTTTGACCGTTACTTATTCTATACTTCTATACGTTGTTACTTTATCTACTTTTTGAACCTACGAGTGTGGGACTGAATCTGGAACCTCCAGCACACTAAACACGTGCTATCAAAATTTTCCAACGAATGGTGGCTAGATATATTGCTTATTCATGGTCGAAAAATTATAACACAAGTATCGGTAGATTACAAAATTCACAGAAAACAACCCACACCCTTAAATTTTCTCGGCTTTGTGCCACTCAAATTTTTTTAATCGAAAAAAATCTTCAAAAAGCACATAATTGAGAAACCGAATCGAAAAGTTCGTCGCTTCTAAAAATACAATTTTTAAAAGGTAAAATGTCTGAAACCCGTGGTAAACATGTCTGAAGCGAATTGAGGTCATTCAACAACGCCAGTAAACGACTTACCGTTTTTGGCTTGCAGTTGTGAGACAAGATCTTCTACCGAAGTCAATGTTGATACGTTTGCATCTGTTAAAAACAGAAGTGCTCTTGTAACAATGAGATTATCAGAGAACAGGTGGCTCATAGTTCTTATCGCAAGAAGTATTTATCGTGAGCCAAGGCGTAAGGCGGAGGATGCTCAAAGCAGATCTGAATTGCAAGAGATATCAACCAGGAGTAGTGACAGAATTTAATTTATTTCACACTAAGCAAACATTAGTTCACTTTCGATGCGATGTTGTTTCGATGTGCTTCGAAATATTCTTCTGTGTACAGAAAAGAGAATGCCGTGGGTTTATTAAAGGCATCATGAGATAATGACTGGGGCTTTCGTGTTACACGGATCACTGTATCAAGTGGATGACTGAAAAATGAAAATGATGATGATGATGACAACTGGCTTTTGATGATGCTCTTATCGAAGTTTCAACATCTATTCATAAGATGGCAACAAATTTGACGCCATCAATACCTTGAAGTTCTTCGTTGAACTCAAATGTCTTCTTCAAGCAATCCAAGGCAGACGTGCTCACGGACTCCTTCAGATGGGCCAGCTGTTCCAGCACCCGTCTAGTCCGCTCTTTACTCACTTTCTCAACTACCATGTTGTTCTTGTAGTTCATTTCGATCTGCTGCGCATGCTCTAGGAATCTTGCCACGGGCTCCAGGGTTGATGGTAGATCGTTTCCGTCAATGATGTTGTGTTCCAAATAGTCCGGACTGGTGATTGCAGACGAGCCGGTACTGGACGTTCTGGAGGCTGCCTTTATGATTGGGCCTCGTTCGTAATCGTTGAGAAGCTGAAATATTGGCAAAGGTTTCGTGAGAAAATAATGGTATCGTAACGACCATAAAACACGACAGACCAGACGAAATGAATGTCTAAAAGCCGAAACCGGCGTCGGGGAGAGCCTTGTTAGGGAACCATCATCTTGAGCTACGAGGCTGGGCGTCCGGTGTCGTTCCTCGAAAGACTTCACGCCAGGTATCCATTTACTGCTGGTCGGACAGATGGGGGGAGGGGGGGAAGGGGGGACGAGCGCTCACGGAGCCCAAAGCCCTCGGCACAATATGCTAATCAACGCTAATCAATGATCTATGCATGCGATATGATGTATTTTCAATCGAAAATAGCCATGTAATACCTCATTCCATGCTACAAAAACCCTAATAACTTGATACATATACCAGCAATGCTGTGTTAACAATACGTTTCAGACTTAAATGGAGCAAATACCAAGAGGAAACATATAACATCGCGAGAATAAAACCGACTAAAACTAAATACGGCAAAATATCTTAGAAAAAAGTAGAAATTCGCGAAGTTTGTACATGGATAATGCAAGTGTGAGGAAAACCCGATGAATGAAAGCGCTCGCAGATGGTTACTGGTTGAGGGCCCAGCACGAGCTTGACTTCGCATCCTTAAACCTACGTCATAAAATAGATAATCACCTCAAGTAGGCCTTCCATACTCTGCATGAGTACATCTTTGCTACCATCGGACATGATTGTGAGGCGAGCATGTGCCGTTTCCTCTGCTCCCACGAGGTGCCCTTGTCCTTGCAATCCATAGAACAGTTGCAGCGTCATCAACTCGAGAACAAGCAGCGACTGTACTTGATTCTTATCAACAAGTGACTTTTCATCCTGAGACAAAAAGCGATCCTTAATTCACGGAACAAATCTAACTTGCTATATGGTTACTCTTCGCAAATAGCGGAATTGTCTTTGACTCTCATACATACAATGGGGCTGATATAGCGAGACGATCAGTTGATGGATAGATAAACCATTGTTTAAGTCAGTTCCAAAATTTACGAAGGCACGTGTACTGCACTGTACTGTACTGCAAGTAGATTGTATGAGCAAACGGAAGTGTTCATTCTTAGCGCGTTCTCGGTGTCTGTAAAAGCCCTGATAAATAGGGGGAGGCTATGGATAGGAACGAAGGGATCAGGCAATTTTCAATGTGCCCTCAATTTAACTACAATATACTATTCGTTAGACATAACTTAGTCATACTGGATACCTTCTCGTACGATACTCATCAGAGTCGATTGATTGATTAATTGATTAATTGACTGATTAATTGACTGATGAATTGATTGATTGATGGATTTCATATAATTAAGGGGGGCCACCCTTAAGCAATAAGGCTGATTTTCGAAGGGCCCTCAACTTAACTATTTACGATTAATTGAAAAAAACAATCGAAAGGGAAGACATACGTGTAAACTACATAAAACCCCTTCAATCAGTAGTTATTTCTGAAATATCTAAATTTTGTTCCAATCTACCTCCGGATCGCCTTATATGAAGGAAGTATGGATTGTGATGGCAAATATTCAAATCAACATTATCAGTACTGATGAAGCTAAAAATGGCATTTCCCAAATCATCACAAAAAAGGCGATGCTGTTGATTGTCATTGATTCTTACAATCAATAAGATCATGATCAAGACGATTTTTCTCCTGTTGGCTGAGTTCGGTGACAACAGTGGCATCAGTGACAGTGAAAGTGATCGCGATGATTAGTTTGATTGCAAAGACTTCAAGATACGAAATGAAAGGTTAGAAGACTTCGCAATCACATACCCTTTCGGGATTATCTAGACATTTCCCCCCACCCCCTCTTCTTGCTGCGATCTCATGTTTCAAAGTTTGAATGAACTTCTCATATTCACTCTTCTGTACATTCCATTCAGATTCTGAAAAATGACCAAAAATAGCGCTTTAAAAAAATTAGAAGCTTCTCGATGCAGTAAGCTATCGTTATTGGAAATAAAGTATCCATGTTATGCATAGAAACATGGCTGCGACTAAGCGAAAATGAAGGCAGCAGGGATGAAGCTGAGCAAAACATACACAACATAACGTCGGCGCGCTGCAAGGCATTTCGAAATCCAGACCTACAGAATTCATCCGTATTTTCAAAGAGGCAACAGGGAGTCTGCCAAAATACTCATGAAGATAAGAGCGACGAGAATGATGAAAACGCGGGCTGCGTCCACTTACCTAGCGATTCGAGCTTGGCTGCGAGGCATTCTGCCAGCTTCTTGTAGTCGACCTAAAAATGAGGAAGAGATATCTAAATGACACACCGGTACAGGTTCGTGATATCGTGCGAGTGATTTGAGATTACTCTGCATCTGCACCTTTTGTTACTGAAGATTAAAACGATGACATATAGCACTGATGGTCATACCGAGAACGAAGGCGAAAATGCAAAAGCTATCTTCTGTCGGAAGTTCCGAAACATTGTACAGCCGCTCTTCGGGGAAACTTTACTTGGAAAAGCAAGCAAGGCACAGATCCGTTTGGCGTTCAATCTTCGATGGACATCGTTTCATGATTGCGAGTAAAATTCATGATGGTAGTGCCTCATACCGATTACGAGTTCACACAGAAATAGATACAGGATATGTCGAGCAAGAACGACCATCGAACAAAGAGAAAATCGACCTTTCAAATGCAGTAATTAGGAACAGGTGATGTTTTCAATTACCAAAATTCAACCGATTAAAGATGAGAGCAAATAGGAGGACGGCTAAGGCTCAATACCTCCCACTAGAAATATTTACAGTATGACTGATGACTGATTCGTTTGAAACGAAACGAATCTTTGACAACAGGAGCCTTGAAGGGGGAAATACAGAGTGCGTAAAGTAAGAAAGAGGATTCTATTTTGCTTTACCCACCAACGTGGTTCCACTTATTAGTCCTGGTGACTGGGTTCACCTTTATAAAAAGCTATTTTAAATATTGGTTGGGAGTTCGAAGGGGGCTAAATTGCCGACCACACGAACCGGAAAACAGCAGGCGATTATGTTGTGAGATCGGGTCGAGTTAACGTCAATCGCGTAGTAGCAGCTGAGGCGAACTAGTTCCGATGCGCGATAATTGGATGATACATATCAACTTACAGCATCAACGACGATAATTAGAAGCAGCGGGAAGTCACGGAAAATGGTGCTTATCATTAATAATAAATATCATGTCCTGAGAAGGAGAAGTACATCAGAAGCGATTTCAAAAGCAGCATATCCGAAGTAAACACGAAGGAAGTTGTAGGGCTCGCTTAAATAGGTACCGATAATTAGCAGTGTGATAACAAGTTAAATCTAGTTGAGTGGCGAAAATAAATCAACGGAAAATGACCCGACAAAAGTTGCTAAAACTGCTCGAAAAAAACAAAGGAAAGTTCATTACAAAGATATCTCTGTTTGTTAGTAACAAAGGGCTTCATTCTATCCTACTATGAATCTGCAGAAGATGTGTTAGGAAAAAGTAACAAGGTTTTTGGAAACTGAGAAGCAAGATCTATTGAGCAGTGATATCTTTCTTTAGTTTCTACCAGGCATATTAAGGTAGATTTTAGAATACTTAGAAGGTAATGCTAATGAAACAATGTCATTCCTCTCGATTTCACCAAACTTAATTACCGAGATTGTAGGGAATCAAACTACTGATCAAAGGACATTCGAGGGTAACTTAAGAATTACCACAGCAGATAAGATAATACTTCTGCAGTTGCGGAATTTCTTTTGTTTCAGTAAAGAAAACTTTTCAGTAAAAATCTCAGCACCGTTAAGTTAAGTACTTTTCAGTAAAGTTTCTGTGTGTTTAGTCGCATTAAACGTGGAGCAAATCGGTTTTATTTGAAGTTAAGATGCAGACATCAGTACGTCTATTAATAAGCTCTGCTTTAAGATCCCTTCCCAACCATTTCGTGCATTTATAAAAATTCAATTTAAAAGATAATTTGTTTCCTTTCAAGGTTGGTATTCATCTACAATTGAACTCATCTATTGCTTTTTCATTCACCAGTTTCCCTCTCCTTTATCTAATTTTAATTCATAATAATTTTTATCGTTGATTACATGTACTTCCTTGTAGGTTGAAATGAAAATTCTCAAGTCTTATGTTTTATGTCCTTATGTCATACCCTATCTCTGTATAATTAGGCCTTGAAAAGCATATCAGTAGCTAACGGCAGTACAAGGACTACTGCATCAACCAACAATGGAAACATTAATGATAATAATAATATCCATCCAAGGTAAGAAGTAACAAGACGTACCTCGTAGTTTACATGTGCCGTGACTTGCACTTTCATTGCTCTGGAACCGAAGTTCAGGCTGCATTTCGTTTCGTGGACGTCTCTTACCGTTGGTGCAACACAAACCTAAACGATGAAAAAGGAAAAAAATTACCTCATTGAGCAAGGTATAACAGAAAGATAGAAGAGGTTAAGTTAGACATTACGACTGAAAAATAACGCAACAATGAGAATTAAATAACAATTTGCAGAGCTGTAACTATTCGACCAGAAATTGCATGGATCTGCAGATTTCCAGAGTTCAAAGTTAGAACGTGAAAAGCAAAGCACGTATTTCTCTACAATCAACGACTGGAATGACATCTCGGAATGTGAGATCACCATCGCTCGTTTTGAGAAAAGATTTTAAACACAGAAGACCGAATTAGGAATCTCTGGAATAGCAGCAATTGATATCTTTACGATTCTTTTTAAATCTTAAAAATAAAGAAATACTGTTAATGAGTTAATGAATGAACGATAAACTTACGACTAGACGGGTTTTGCAATTGCCAGATAGGCCCTCCTGTAACAGCCTCGTCAACGTGGAGTTTCTGAATGGTACATGAGACCGATTGCCTTCAGCCAAGGCTTGGATGACGTTCCTGAACAACAAGAAAACTCCGAATCAAGAAATTGCCAGGGAATGAAAAACTCATTAAGGACACATTTGAAGTGGGATAAAATGTGATGCAACCACAGGGGAGAGAAAAATTTGATGGCGTGACAAAGATGGATAGGATGTTTCGATCTGGGATGAAAATTTTGCTCCTGAAAAAAACCAAGACCACGTTGCAAGGGATTTGCTTGATAAATACTCTATCCATTTAAATGACCTCTTCTTTTGGCTTTAGTCCCACTGTGGTCACCAGCGCGAATGACTGTTCATGTACACCTGCATCTTGCATAGTCTGACATGGGGGCTTCATCATTTCATAACCGGATGCCCCTCCTCCCCCCAGCCCTCCTCATTTACCATGGCTTGGGACCAGCATTGCTGTGCGTGTGCACTCAATACACACACACCTACACACACCTACACACACACACCTACACACACACACCTACACACACACACCTACACACACACACACACACACACACACACACACACACACACACACACACACACACACATACACACACATACACACACATACACACCACAGACATACACACCACAGACACACACACACACACACACACACACACACACATACACACACATACACACCACAGACATACACACCACAGAAACACACACACACACACACACACACACACAAACTGACACACACACACACACACACATACACGCCTGTAGTACCCGGGTTTTTCATTGAACCTGACAATAACAGAAAATGAGCATACCCTAGTTCCAATAATGACGAATTGATGTGTTGAGCTTCTTGCAACCTTTCGCCTGATGCCTTCGTTCGCTTGATTCTTTCACTTCCAGCCAAATCACAGCTAAACGAAAATTCAAGGCATTTTTATGATACTGCATGGCAATAGAGATCTTCTCAAAGAGACAAATTTCCATTTTACTAGTTGAAGGTGCAACTCTTTCTCAAAAAGGCAAAATATCAAATAATAAAGAATTAAGCATAAAGTTTTACACAAACTAAAGGTGAGCTAATTTCTAATACTACATATAATATTTCATATATGATATCTATATTTCTAAATTACGAACATTTTGGAAACCGTCTAAGTTTATGATGACATGAAGTATTTCTTACATGTAAATTTTCCCTCGTACTGATGTTACGCTGTCATCGAGATCTGTTAGGCCATCCATAAACTCTTCATCGTCCTACAACATCAAATCATTCAACTATCAGAAGAACGTTATTATAAGGCCCGGTTACTCTGTCACATTTAAGTACAATTTGCTTCAATTTTTCTGCGGTCGCACACAACAAGAGAATGTAATAGTCTGTAAGTCACCGCGTCAAGTTGCTTGTATTTGCTTGCTGCGTGGGATTTTAATCAATGTCGAGGAAAAACTGTTGATCGCTGTTCAATGAATTGCCATCAAAGCCATCCGCTCATGACCCGATCATGAGCAGGTGTGGAGGAGCGTGGAGGTGTGGAGGAGCGTGGTCGTGTATATAGTGATCCTACGCCTCAAATTGGCAAACGTGTGCTTACCTCATTCTGCATCAGATCGATCGAATTCCGACTGGTGTTCTAAAATTAAACGAATAATAATAAACTTACATTATATGAAAATATGAAGGTATGAAACACATAAGACAAGGATCATACAAGTGTGACAAAGCTTTCTGCACAAAACCCAAACAGTAATACCGAGTATTATAGGCCTTCAATTTTATTCTTCATGTAATCTTTGCATACATTTTTCTCCTGTTGAGCCTATTGGAGATACACATTCCACGCTCCAAACATTTCACGGAAGATGGGGGAATATAAGACCGATGTGACAAAGACTTCAACATTGGTTGAACTGCCGTAGAGCTGCAACCAGAAGGCACTTCCTTCGCATCAAGATCATTCACGCGTAATTACTCAAAAACAGACTAAGTAGAAGCATTTCGAATGCAAATTGCTTAATTCAAAAAGAACAGATCATAATTGTGAGCGCCTGGAGTTTGTTAGTTATTCTTGCTACCGATCACAAAATGTTTACGCTACTCTCCCGTACTCCATTCCAACACGGGTGTGAACAAAATTACAGCCTGTGATATTTCCAACATCGGGGCTAAATTCAAATTCGTGTGTGCACTTGAATTCTCTTTGCTTAGATCCACAAAATTCGACAGCATATCATTTATTCAGCTGTATTAGACAACTGCACTCAACGTCAAACTGTTCTTGAAAACATTGCAGCTACAACCCGACTAGACTGCATCTCCGAAGGCGAATGATGAAAACATGATGCTACAGCCTCTTACCATGCTGTCACCAAGGAATTCGTCTTCCCCGAAATCATCATCCACCATCATATCTGCACTCCAAGAGGCACTAAGATCCGCCTCTGACGTATGCATTTCATGGAAACTCGGTGTCTGGCTTCTGCTTCCATCTGCGAAGAGATCGGCGAAGAGAAATTCAGGTTTACATACAGATGTGCAGAGGAGAAACACAGTCAAGAAGACGATACAATACGATTAGATACACAAGAATTTCCGCTGAATAGCGTAAAAAGTGTGGCCTCGCAGCAAGATCACGGGATTAGGAATAGAGAAATCTCTTCAAATCTACTTGAATACAATTAGGATGTATCAGGAAACTAAGCACACAAGTGCCTAACTCGTAATGGTGCAAAAGCCCACGCAAATCAGCACACTGAAATATCGCATCTGAAAACGCATTTCGTCTGTTCGGAGAAAAACATTTAAATTCAAGTCTAAAAAATATGACCTCCTCTATTTCAGAGCTCTCTGAACATCTGATGGAAACGAATACCTAAATTCCCAACGAATTTTATACATGAATTCAACGCTATACTTAAAGAGTCCCTCCAAATTGATTGCCTTAGAACATTTTCTTACCATCATTAGGTATATGTATGTAAACGTTTCGATATAGAGAAGGAATATCCCACGCTTTGACTCCATATAATGGAGGGTCTATCGGTCTGGTATTTCAGCGAGCTTGCAGCTTGCAATTTGAAAACCACTAACATTGGGGGAATTCATTCACTGAATAGTCCAGTGGCAGGAAAATTGGAATTTTCAAAATGAAGTAAATCAATTGATAAATAACATTAAATTGAATTACACTAAAATACCTAAATTGTCTTTGGCACGTTCTTTGAGAATTCTCAATTCACAGATGGCGTGGGATCTGTAAATCAAAAGGGAAAAAGTGAAAGGTTTAAGTAGCAAGTGAATGATCCGGATATAGCCAACTCGTTGAGGAGCTGATGTATACAACTAAAAACAACAAATCAAGACAAATAGTGTAGAATGCATTCAAGATGGTGGATTGATGTGGTTTGCAATGTAGCGAGAAATTCTCATCATGACATCTGCAACAAAGCATAAAATGGGGATTTTGAAATAACGAGGCCGAAAGGAAAACCACCAAAAAAATGGACCGATCATTTATAAACTGATTGATTTTGAAATAGGGAGCAGGGCTGTGGGTTCGAACCATGCAAAGTAAACAATATAACAAAATTATCAAGAAAACCACCGCAAAAAACCCCCCGCCCTGGAAACAACCCAAGCCCAGCATCTGACTTCTGATAGCTTCCAGTAAAACATGCTATGCAGTAGTACTATGGTTTGGTATATCGGTAGGAGGGTGGCAGACCGACTCATTAACATTAACTGATAAACATTAACTATGATAGCCCTGTGAGTTAGTATGACTGATCTAAGAAGACCGCGCCAAAAGCTAAACAAATTCAAATGTAATCTCTCAATTGAAAAATTATTTCTTTAATGGATTATATCATTGATAATGAAATAAATTGATAATGACTTATCGACGCATTCACAGAGATGGTAAGCAATAACAATGAAACATGGCCATTCAGGGTTTGGAAAGTTTGCCTTACTGATATAGATGTTCATTATAAAGCATAGAAAGACTCCGCAATATATACCGATGTATATCACTGGGCTTTTGATTGAATAGTGCTTTAGTTACAGACAGCCCCGTGTGTACAATGATCCTGAAATGCTTAATCATCCTCAATCATCAAGGTTCGGCTAAGTAGCCGAGACGTGGTTCTCTTCTCCGCGTCCGCGTCCGCGTCCGCGCACTAGCTTCAACGCGCGTCAATCTTGAGCAACGGTTTTCATTTCCTCGAGTGAATGTTCAGGAAGGTCACTGGTGATCTGCTTCAGCTGGGTGTGTCTGCAGCCCTGCCTTCCCTTCAGTGGACGGTGAGATGCTTCTGATGATCAATACGACTAAACAGAGTATCACGTACCTGAGACCATGGAACACGCAAACGCAAAGGTCCTTTGATGGACACACGATACGATTCATATGCCACACGACGCATATGACACATACAATGCCTATGTTGTAGATACACATCTCGATGTAACAAAATGTGATCTTCAGGCTATACGACTGATGATGTGAACGAATATACATAATGATTTTGATGGCATTAAAGATGAGAGGCATTTGGAAGCATAAGCTAACCTGCTTGAAGCTCGGTTCATTTGCGTTTCAGCAAACACTAGTCTTCTTCGCCCGACTTTCAAAAGATTCAATACTTCTTTGGGTGAGTGGACGACATATTCAGTTAGATTTTCAACGTACACTCCTAGAAGTAAAGACACGAGCACGATGTGATTGAGAAAGCTGCGAGATGACAAAAGTATCCATTAAAAACCCTTCACAATTCGCAATTTTTAGCACGATATTTTCATGAGAAATTGATTGTAAAGAGATTGGCATCATACCTCGTTTTGGATGTTCTCGAAGGGAAAGGTCTACAGTTCTGGTGGCGTTGAGAAGATCGTATATCTTGTCTTGGTAAATTTGTAAATACGAGCATGTTACCTGGAAAAGAGACGATGTGTTTATTCATACAAGTTCTTGCGAGACTGTTGGTGGAAGAATGTAATGAAAGCATGTAATGGCTATAGGCTGATGGAAAGCTACACTAGAGGTGTGTCTTTAGTTGTACGAACGCCAACAGTTCACACTCCATCCAAACCGCAAAAGAATTTACAGGATCTACGGTGGCTGGATCGGTCAGGAAAAATAAACGCCATGTTGCTATGAAGAATCGTCTATTTTGGATTCCAGTAATCGAATCCATTTGATGCTGTTCATGTAGCAAACTAAGAGCCACCGACACATCAAAATTCTGAGCCAGATTATCACGTCCCACCACCTGAGCCAGAATACCATCATGCTGAGATAAAGGTTCATCAGCATCATCATCATCATCATCATTATCATCATCATCATCATCATCATCATCATCATCATCATCATCATCATCATCATCATCATCATCATCATCAATCATCATCATCATCATCATCATCATCATCATCATCATCATCATCATCATCATCATCATCATCATCATCATCATCATCATCATCCATACCTCCACCTCCACCTCCACCTGAGCTTGATTATATTCCAATCCCGTAGTACAGCCCCTCCTCACCCGCCACTCCCAGCCCCTCCTCCTCCACCCTGCACTGTAACAATCCCAGTGGCAATCAAACTCAAGGGACAATTAGCGATAAAAATGCAATTCAATGCAAATAAGGATGCGACAGTGGACGCCATTGGACCAGTCAATGTCATGAAAGGTGCAGCAATAAACGTGGGAAATGGATTCGATTGACTTATTACTTTGTCACATCCTGAGGCACGGGATCGTTAGGTGGGAAGAAGTCACAAGGCATCGCAAAAAGATTCCGAACGTACGGAAAAAACACTAGATTGCAATAACACGATGGGTAGACTTACTGTGTATCTATGCTTCGTGTCTCTTTGTATCACGCTGAAACATTTACAGATAACCCTGACAGTCATTCCGTCATTCGACATCAGTGTATAAGTTTTCCCTAGAAACGAGGATGCAAATATATTTATACTTATATTTCTACATAATTATTTAATATATAGATATATGAATATACAAATTTACGCTACAAACGCGTATCATTAAAACTGTACTTGTATCTTTCTTATGGATTTTACTTTGCAGGCTTACATCAGCCTTCTTGAGACTGTCATAGTTAAACCTGCTTTTTTAATATAAAATAAATAAATAAAATATAATAAGAACACTTGACAAACAAATATCATTTAGTCTTACAATGGGGCAGGGTTACTTTTAGAAGGGGGGCTAGTCACCCATAACATATATATGAGTCTATGAATGATTATACGGCGTCTTTCTGCGTCACAAATTAGATTTCCTCCTAATCTTTCAAATGTTGTCCTGGATTTGATTTGAATACGAAACCGACCGAATGCAAAACGGATTCACTGGCATGGTGGAATTCATGGAATCAACCCGGACATCACTCTTCCCTTTCACCCCCCTAAGACAGGGGTGCACAAACTTTTTGAAAAGGGCACTCTGGACACCCCTGCCATAAGAGAAGGGCAAAGGGGGTAGTTGCCCCCTCAATATCCCATTCAGCAGCGCTGGATACCAGATGGCCAGCCCCCAACTGCAGCATTTATTTGCCTCAAATCAATGATGCCCTAGAGGTAAAAGATGAGCACGTAGGTACCAATGTATTCACCAGACAGGCCTTCGAGCTGTGGCCATTTCTTCATGGTGATAATAAATACTATAGTCGAGATGAAATTTTTACTGGCGCCACAACTAAGAAAGAGCGTGCAATTCAGGGCGAATGTCTGAACATGTTTTAATGCCATTAAAATACGAAGTGCAGCAATGATTATAACAATAGTAAGAACGATTTACGTCACACCAAACTGGAATTAGTTTGTTGTAGATGGACGGCCCCTCGTAAACCAGCACTGCTGAATGGGTTACCGCCGTAAGATAACTGAAATTATCATTATTATGATTGCAATCGCAACTACCTGTGCCTGTCTGTCCATAGCACATGAGAATTCCGTTGAACCCACTAAGCGCAGAGCGCAATAACGGCTGGGCGACTTCTTTGAACACCTGAATAGAAAGAAATCAGCACCGAATTTTAATTGACCGAGATCAAACATTTAAGACGAAGATAATGATCCCAGCTCATTCAAGGTAGCCTTGCCGTCGTATTCGTGAAGCCACTGCAACTTTGAAATTGGCAATAAGGGTCGTTTGAAGTGGCCTAATGTCCACGGGTGTCGCTCGGGGACAGGGAGGCTAGGTTCCCCAGCAAAGGGGCTAGTGACGATCGGTCACGGATGGGGGTGTAGCATCTAACATCCTTAAGGCGCCAACCCTTCGACTGTCAGCATCAGCTGAGCGGGGAAGGAGTATCCCCTATTTTTGTTCGCGCAAGACCTGCGAAATCATCTTCGCTGAAATCTAGCACTGCACCTAGCATTAGCTCCTGCAAGAATTGTCGCAAAAGCCAGGTAGCAAAAAGTGTAATGGTATGGAACCCGGAAGTTTGGGTTTCCTAAAAGAACACCCAACTATGGTAATAATAATAATAATGATGATGATAATAATAATAATAATAATAATAAGTGCAAGTTGATAGATATGACTGTACCGTGTGATAAGAACATATCAAGCAACGAAATTGAAAAGAAAAGTAAATGAAAGGATCTTGAAATAGAGATACGAAGGATGAGAAAGATGAAAACAGAAACAATACCTAATGGAGAATTTGGTAACATCAAAAAAGGAATGGAAAAAACATCAGAAACGTCTCAGAAGCGATGAATATCAAACCACTTCAAAAGACATATCTACTAGGGGCTGCAAGGATCCTTCGTATAGTACTAAGTGTATGAATGGCAGGTCACGAAATGCCTTAGGAGCATCGTTTACACCCGGCCAGTGAAGAAGCAACCAGTATGAACTGTGAAACTTGGCGGATGATAATAATCCGTTTGTTTCAAATTGTTAATTGAACTAGTTCTATGCGGACCGACGTAAATAAATTACATAAATTACATTTTAGAATCAGTTCAGATAATCCTTGATTACCTCTCTATTCGTCGCGATTTCTGGGAGGATGCCATCGAACTGGTATAATCGATCATTCTTTCCATCTAATACTTTGAGCTAGAATGCAAAGAAAGGGACATCTTTGAATGTCAGACGCATTGACCATTTTTACGTTGAAAAAAACTAATTCCTGCATTTACACCCCCGGCGTCCTTTCCCAACCCCGACGGAGCCGTCTCCGCACGCATATGGCACGAATATTTTTCCGGGGGAAGCTTCCGTAATGTTATAGCGTCTCTTGTTCCGACTATGCAGTACGAGTTGACGTTTATTGTATATCATTATTGTATACATCATGTATATTATCATTATTATTGTATATTATCATTATTATTGTTTCATAAACTGATGAACAGGTGACGAACAAATTTCCGCCGCGAAAGCATTTTTCCGCTTAGAGCTTTTCACACAGGGAAATTGATTCTAGAAAGTTCCTTCGTGAGTTATTCTGATTTACTACGGTTCAATGCCCAACCCACAAACTCTATCCCACAAATCATCATCGATCCCAAGAGCATGCAATTTATGGAACGTCTGGTCTTCTTATCTTCTTTAAAAAGGCGATTTTAGTCTGATAATTTATTTTGATGCACACACATGGAACGTCTTAACTTCTTCTTGCTTTCCCAAATCTTACAACTTTCCATCATTCAAATCTAAGATCAATAAACTTGATCTGATCTCTCTCTCTCCTCTTAGCCTTTCGCTTCCTTCTCTCTTCCTTTGTTGGGGCTTTGTATAGGCCACCATGACCTTTCCTCAACATATCTCACTGGAAAAAAGATCTTGGAACACAAATCGTCATTCATCCCAAGAACATGCAATTTATGGAACGTCTTGCCTTCTTCTTGCTTTCCTGAATCTTACAGCTTACCATCTTTCAAATCTCAGATCAATAAACTTGATCTGATCTTTCTCTCTCCTCTTAGCTTTTCGCTTCCTTCTCTCTTCCTTTGTTGGAGCTTTGTATAAGCCACCATGGCCTTTCCTCAACATAACTCACTGAAAAAAGAGGTTATATTGATAGTTTTTTCCTCTTCAGACTGACGAAGATTTAGAATCGATTCGTTTTAGGAATCCACACGTAATTCCCAGCTTGTGTTTTCAGCATAAGTCACTAACAAAAAGAAAGTAGCCCCCCTCCCCCTCCTTACCATGCGGACAATCTTGTAGTAAGAATGTAGTAAGAATACTATAGCTGCAGAATACTGTTTACAGAGAATGAAATCGTGTATTTTGTACCTGTGTCATCTGCTGGTCTTCGATTGACACACCAACCGGGTCACCGCGTCCTTCTTCGTCATCATTACGAGGTCGGATTCTTACGAATACCTGAACTCGTCCTGGATCTGAAAAGAAAGAGCCATAATTATTCTCAAGTATAAGGTCGGATTACTCGAGAATAAAGCTACGGAGACACGCGTAATAATATTTCCATGTGAAGATTAGCGACAGCAAATTTACCAATAGTGAATTACATAAAATGACATTAGAAAATCGAATGCTTTGTAGCCGATTACGATGATGACAAGGATCGAGATTACCGAGGATAAAAATTAAAAGGACTGAAAACAAATATCCGCTGACACATTGATTTCCGGATACGGATGCCTTTCTTAACTCGCATGGGTATCATCACTAAGCGATCCATTCGCAAAGTAATCTAATCAATTTTTGTGATCTTCTTAATCACGTCCAGTGAGATGCCTAATCCTGCGGGCTTCACTCGATCCGGCTTTTCTCCAGTGACTTTTCTGCTCCACGGATTGAGAATGTATCAGGTCATCTATTGAATCAACATGGCGCCGTATTGAGCAGACCGCCATTTTATTAATACACACTTTGTCGTGAACACATCCGAGAGACGTTCGCAATCCTTAATTTCTAATTTAATCTATTTATTCAATAAAATTTCTCCTATTCTTCCTATTTCATAAAGGATTGTGCTTACTTAATCGTGTAAAATCGACAGGGTGCAGTCTCCCATCAGAAGGCTGGATTTAGTAGAATCTTTAAATACTTTGATGATTCGAGAGCGACTCAACCTTTCGTAATTCACAAAAGTTTAAATGAAAAATGCCATCCGACGAGTCCAGATAGTTTTGACAAATGAATAATTTTTCTGACAAAATGCTCTTTATCTTCTAGCACCAATAGTTAGTGTTAAAGGCATCAGAAATTGCTTATCTAGCATTTACGCGGTCCATTATCCTGATGCAACCACCCACTGTGATGTCAAACTTTCTTTTCGTCCAAACAAAAGTTTCCTGTTGGACTCGAACGATGACTATGGATCTGGGATCTAAGATTAAGCACCCTAACAAATAAATTGTTGTTCTATTGGAAATGACATGGCTTCTTGGTGGATGGTAGAGTATGGTTTATCTGCCGCGTTTTATACGTCACTAGTCAACTCAATATCGTTATGAAAAAAGCCAAGGTCAAACATAGTGGTTACAAGAAGAAGTGAGGGCAATTGAGCCAGGCTGATAAAAGCTAAAACCACATAGATTACGAAATCATAGAATTGGGCCTATAATCAAGGGATGATATGGCAACTGGGTCCTGTAGCTTAAAATAGCATCCAGTTTTACCAAGGCGAGAACACGACACTCTAAGACGGCCGTTAAGACGGGCAGGATCAGCAGATCTCTCAGATTAAAAAACTCTTCACGGGATTTGCCAATAATTCCTAACTAAGAGGCAAAACAGATTGCAGCTGAGTAGTTTTAAAATTCCACGCTCACAATCTGAAAAAGCGAAGAATTAGCCAACTAATATGTCCTCGTTAGTGGTGGAGGAATATGAAGAGTGTTGCCATCAAACGAGGAACATGTCTGAGATCTCTCGACTTATCCATCAAATTGAATAGTTGGCTATGGTCTTGTCAAATCGTCTTCTGTTTCAAGTGATGAAAAAGTACACGAGGAATTTCACTATTATTAGTCATGTCCATTGTTGTCATTGTCGGTGTGTGACGAAGTTGCAAGTAAACCGAGGCATGTCTGACTCAATACAGAAGATCATAATGGAGATATTCCTTCCAAAATAATCTCTACTTGCATTCCAAGTTAAGGATGCTGAGAGGCGACGTCTCACGACCAGTCCCTGAGTCCGTTCTCTCAAAGAAACCACGCTTGAAACATACTAGTTGAAGGTACACACCGAAATAGTTTAGCCCTATGATTGGCCTTGCTATTTGATATGTCAAAGCAAGTATCGACAATATTTCATGTTCCATCCTGTATCAGAGTGTACATTTCAGAAGATGTAGAAGCTATCATAACACGACTGTTCTAGCTTCTTCCCTCGATGTTACCACAACTCACGTTTCTACGTCTGAAATAGAAGACACCAAATGACGACATTCAGTCAAGGAACTAACAGAAATGACTGTCATTCTCTAACAGCAAGTTGGCTTCCAACCAATGACTCTACATCATTGATGAAGCGGTTTGAATGGAAGCAAGTAAAGGAAGAGACTCAGGTGTCATTACATCTTTTCGTGTTGCAGGGAGAAAACAGAACCCAACAGACGAATCAAACTAGCCTTGCTTCCTTTCACAGCTCATCGTAACAATTACCTGGACCGAGAAGTCTACCTTTTCTTGTTCCCACTGTCAATAGTTTCAAATTTTCGAAGGAATCCTATCTCTCTGTTTATAATCATTTAAACTATTTTAGGATATTTCGCATATAAAATATATCGTTATTTTGACTTATACTACTTTGTCTTTAAGGAGAGCTACGACTGAAGGATGGATCTCGTAAAATATTGTTAGCAATAGTATCATTATGATGGATTCTAAAATCAATATAAAATTGAGGCAGACACATCCGCAATTAATGAATTTAGCAATATATATGTATATATATATATATATATATATATATATATATATACATATATATTGCTAAATTCATTAATTGCGGATATGTGTCTGCCTCAATTTTATATTGATTTATATATATATATATCAACGCTCTGTACTTGTACATAGAGCACCATATGGTGGTGAAGACAGCACCCTCTATGTGATATATATATATATATATGAATATAAAATAGGCTACTTTTTAAGGCAAATTTATTGATAGATTACTTCAGACGTTTCGCCTTGTGAGGGCTTCATCAGTGATCATGACCAGGCATGGCCACACACAAATGTTCAATATATATATATATATATATCGTATATGCTGTTCTTCGAGGATTAAAAGGAAACATGGGTTCTCTGGCTCTGTACAATTATCAGCACAGGTAATGATGATGATTACGATTATAATCATTAGGAAACTGCAACAGGCCTGATAAACATGGAACGACTTGGCAAATACAAGACAGTCCAACAGAGAGAATGGGTTTGTCTTTCCTTTGATCTGAAAAGCCGAATAGTTAACCACGGCTAAATAAAAGGTAGCAGACGGTCAAAATATGTTTATATGAATGATGCATGATTGGGAGTATTGTAAAAATCAAGAACAGCCGTGCATGTCCCAAAGTCCTGGATTAAGGCCAACTTCGGAAAGGTTAATTTTCAGAGTATGGTGTTATACGTGAGTATATCCGACACCCGGATGAGGTGATATTAAATTTATGGAATACACAAATATCATAAATTATGCAGAAAACGGTTCCGCAATATTCTCTTGCATTCCCATTTTGTACGGCCTAGATTTTAAAGACATGAAAACGGGTGCCGCCTTCTGTCAAAAATAGTCTTTCAAATCTCAAACTCGGGCGAGTGATGAAAATGAATGGCGACTTTAAATCACGGGGCAACTTAGTAAAATAAATGTTGCGAAATGACATCGCGTGAACGACCAAACATTTAGACTGGCCAGAATGAAGAAATTCTGTATACGATTATTCAAATGCCATAACAGGCACCTAGTTAATATTTTCCCTATAAGCAACTGATGATGATTCCCCTAAACAATAGGATGATTCCCATTCGACGTAAAATTTTTCGAAACGATTGAGAAACCTGCTTGACGAAATACAACGCAGAGAACTGTCGCTTCGAGCATTAAAATTCGTCACGCAATAAACAAATCACAGTCGAACCGGTCACGAATCACTCCATAATCACTTGAATCAACAACAATAACGAACCTTCCTCCGTAGGTGGGAGATCTCCTTTAGGTAACGTAACATTGCTTTCGTGGAAAATTTCGTCGTTTACATCCTTCGAGAGTCTTTTCATTTTAAACAGCTTTCACGACTTCAAGAATCCGCCAGGGTACTTCGCTGCTCAGTCACACATAAAATGCTTCAACCTTCCAACCCTCCACTACTGATTTGATTCGGCAAATTCAAGTTTCGCTCAAAATCGATTCTTGCCGGGCGCAGGTGTTACCGACGAATGCATCACGTGCTATAAAAACTTTCATTTTCTGAAACGAGGGGTCGCTCTTTGTATCATCGAAGCGTTGTTTACAGACGTCGCCTTGAGAGAGAGAAAGAGATGTAGACCAAGATAGTCGAACCGTGCTTTTCATAACAATCTGGATTATGCCGGCTTTGCCAATCCCAAAATAGTAAAATCCGCGCAATTACGAGAGTGGAAAAAGCCGCTAAAATTCCCCGTCCACGGCACTCGGTACAGTTTAAGAAGTTTCAAGAAATTTTCGGCTCTGCTCGCATTTAGGTGAGACAGATGTGTAGTTTGAAGCGATCAGCAACAAGTAACGACGTTTCCAAAGCACTGAAACTCAGCAGAACTCTGAAGCCTGTCTAATCACAAGTAATCCTCTTCTCCAGGCTATTTACAAATAAGCGGATACAACGAAGCTTTCAGAACGTAGCGCACCAAAGAACAGGAGTTTGGCGAATCAACTGTGCACATTACTGACAATAATTCCAATCCAAACGCGTCTTCTCTCCACGAACTCAATCACGTTTCAAGAGCAGAATTCTCGAGAAAAATCTTTCACCGTCAGTTGAGCGTTCATGCATTATTAATGGTTGCTGCCTTAACGAGAAGCCCTCTCTACCACTCCGCTCTGCTTGCAAACAAAACATAGCAAAGCAACTAACAGCAATTCTCATACTATCATTTCTGATGCAACGTAATTTCGTCACAAACATAATGAATGAATACGCAATGAATTAGTGATGAGGCCTCCCAGTCCATTGCAATACAAAAGTCCAAACAGATCAACACTACCGACTCTCACATCGACGCGGCGGCAGAAACCTAAAGCAAGAGCTGTCGCTGTGGATGTCAACTGCTGATAAGGTTCGCAGATACGCGCAGCTTGACAAGCAAGCCAGAGAACGGCGAAATACGCGAAGGTTTCGTCAATGACCTAGGAAAAAGCTGGGGAAATTCGTGTATAACGCAGATGATTGATTAAGTTTCCTAGATCGGTGAATAGACGTGTGCTTGACCATAGATCCTACTAAAGATAATTTGAGTGTCACGAAGAGTGGACCAGAGTGTACATGGCACGCACAACTTACATGGGCCAACACGTGTAAGACTGAAGCTTGAAACGACACAGTATGATGATTGATCAGAGGCAAAATCCGGACGGATTCGAACGGATGGACGGATGTGAAAGTTTATCGGACAGCAGCGGTGTCCGGCAGCGCCTTTTGTTTGAAGCATAGCAAGAAATGATCAATCATCCTTAGTGGAATAGCAAAAATATTGTACAGAACATCAAGGCGTTTCCGGGCAAATCCCTGGCAGTCTCTAATCGATGATCCACGAGCTATTTGTTTCGCGAATGCAGCAAGCTGGATTGCGTCATCATACACAACTGAGGAGTAGAAAACTCCTAACTGCGATTGAAAAGACTCCCTCAGCTTACATACAAATTGACAGTTACGACGTGCTGACAACGTATTGCGGTAAACACGAGGGAGCCACAAATGAGAAAGCAAACAATGCCAGACAGTTCTTTTGACCTTGAAGCGAGGATTGCGCCGGCCTTACACAATTTCTTCCTACTAGTGGGTCATGGTGTTCATTTGCTTCGGCTGTTTGCAGTACGACTTCATTTCACATTTGCTGGCGCAAAACTTGCCACGTCTTGATACAAGCAAACGCTGGGTCTTCACAGCTAGCTACTGTGAGACCCAAATCCGCTTTTGGCACATCTCTTCAAACTAACCATCCTCTGGAGCTTCATAATCTGGAGATGGACTGTCCACTTTAGGGTCGATTACCATTTGACAGCCGTATTCCAATGTTTCGCGTCACTAAGAATGATTGACGCTGAGTCCACATCACCCAGGAGGCAAAAATTCAAGTCATGCTCATGACTAACCGTAAACTTTCACGAAATGGTCAACCTCTCCGAACGCTATCTTCTGGCTCAGCTTCTGTCGAATCATCTTTTACCATGGCACACATATATACTGGCGTTCAGACTGTATACGAGTAAAGTTGGGGAGCCCCTGTTTAGAGATGTATCCCCCTGAGCGACGGCGGCGGTGTGAGCTTTGGCTTCTGAATTCTTTCATCGCCGCACCCTGCACTAGCTGTGTGCCAGGTACGAACTGGTTGGTAACTGGTTGGAGAGATTGAAAGCATCCAGCAGAAACGTGCATGATAGTTCCTCGAGTCCGGAGCCTTCGGCACAGAAGGCATGTTGCTATAATCGGTGTGCCAGCAACCCCTCAATAATTAACAGCAATTATTGCAAAAATACAACGAAATTTAATCAGTCCTTTTCATACCTACCTTCTTTTGAGAAACCTCTATTTGGTAAGATCGTGTATAGCATGTGAGCGAAGTCTTGGGCAGTCAAGGTTCCAAAATGGGTTATTGCATCGATGGACTATGAGTAGCGGTTAAGCAATTCAAGAGAAAGTACTGCGTACCTGAAACGGGTGCCGTTCTGATCTGAGGCGTGTAACTTATGACCCCTTCCCTTTTCGCTGCATCCTGGTCAATTGCTAGAGATGACCCCCTTCTCGAGCTGTTCCTGCCAGATTGTTCCAGCGAGCTGAAGCCTGTAGAGAAATGCGATGACGAGAACAGCAATGACCCATTGCCACTGTCTGCGAAGCTAGGCCTCCGACTTGACGACCTTGAGGCGACTTTTTCCGCTCGCTCGCTTGTTTTCTCCGTCAAACTCAGAGCCGGAATACTGCTACGCCTTAGATCGGAAAGTAGATCAGTCGCTGATAGTCGTTTCTTTGCAAGTCGCCTGAGAGAAAGATAACAAAGTTTATTATGTCTTCCACATCATTCAAAGACCAGAGTGATTTTAGACAACACGAAACAAAGTTAGGGCACTGAGAGGGTATGCTTATTGATATGACCATACCTCATAATTTTTACACCTGGAACTTTAGAAAGCGGAGCAACAGTCCTTACATTGGGTGAAATTCAAGCTTAGGGTGGGTATTGAACCTGGGACGACACGGTCTGTGAACTAGTGCACATTATACTGGCACTAGTAGAAAGGTGAAATTAAGTTACCAATAAGGGCATTAGAAGAATTACGGCTATGGTAAGACGTTTAAAATACGGAAAATCTCAAGGACATCAATACACTTTTAAAGGAACTCCTGTAAAAAATTATCTAGAAACTGAATCTGAATTCTGCTACTAGCAACCTTTTACAAGACCCAGAGAGACCCTGAAAGATACAGATGTCAACATTTACTTATCCCCCTGTCACTTCAGTCTAATCAAGCCTTGTGTTGGAGCAATCAGAAATGTCAAGGAGGGAGCTCGAGGAAGAATAAACAGATCTTTAACGCAGCAAGTCTTTAACGTCAAGACAGCATCTCAGCAAGACAGGGATGTCACAGCAAAGCAGCTTGGCCTAATGTTAAAGTTTTAGTGGTGCTAATTTTTTCGATGGGGAAATTCCACCATTTACGACGTTTTGTACATATGTGATTCTATGTGCCATCAAAGTGTATACGTTTAGACACTGAGAAGCCTTTTGCTTGTCAAGCAGTTTCCAGGTTTTTCCTCTCAATGTGACCACACCTCGTGATTCATACACCTGGTATTAAAGCGAGCTGGCGACTCTCCTCACTCTGAGGGAAAGCTTAGCTGAGGGTGGACTTGAGCCACTACCTATAGGATCAATGCAATCTCTATCTTTTCGTAGCCGTCTTGTGTACTCCTTCAGTAGGACTTAGCTCTAGACTACCCAGGCCAGATGAATGACTCAACCTATCAGCTGCCCATTTTGACCAACAATTGCCAACTGCCCTTTACACAATGGATTGTTATTGTCTACACAGAACAGGGTCTTCTTTCGTTAAGATAAGTTCTCAACCTCCTAAATGATAGACAACCTCGCCTGACAAAGCTGTGGTCATTGGCTGTATATCGAGACAGCTGTTTGAAAAACTTTTGTTCCCATTGCTCACATTTTAAGCATACTTCTTTGTGAAGTCGCCAGACAATCACTGATATCCCAGTGCTCACGAGACAAAACTAGCAACAGATAGCAACTTAATCTATCTAATTCTCCCCTTCCTAATTTTTCATTAAAGAAAAAGCCCCTTTGCGTCCTAACAAATTTTGGACATCCCTGGCTTTGAGATCTTATGGTCAGATTAGGTGACCTTGCAAGGTGTTGCTTCCAGATAGGAACATGAGTCTATCTCTGTGCTCTTGTGGGTACGGGTGGTGGAAAGTGTCAAGAGAAAGGACCGGGCAACAGCAGTCAGTCTATGAAAATAGTTCTTAAGGTGCTAATACATACTTTTACATGCAAAAACGAAACGATACAGATTGCAGTTGGAAAATGATTTTTTTGAACCAACTGAGAGACTGAACTGGGCTTCATGGCAGGTTAAAAATGCCTGGTTAGAGGCTGGGTTAATTATGAACTATTTACTAGCCTGCTTTGGCAACAGAGACTATTTTGTATTATCAAAAAAATGATGACTTTGAAACAGTGGACCATGTCATAAAAGAGATAGATAGATAGATAGATAGATAGATAGATAGATAGATAGATAGATAGATAGATAGATAGATAGATAGATAGATAGATAGATAGATAGATTGATAGATAGATAGATAGATAGATAGATAGATAGATAGATAGATTGATAGATAGATAGATAGATAGATAGATAGATAGATAGATAGATAGATAGATAGATAGATAGATAGATAGATAGATAGATAGATAGATAGATAGATAGATAGATAGATAGATAGATAGATAGATATAGAAACTTGAGCTTATTTGTCATGGGCAGAAAAATTCATCAAAACATGGCACTAATTTATTCTTTCAAAAATAGGCCAAATTGAGAAATGTCTTTGAGTAGTCATTCAGGCAACCATTGAAAATGACGAGAAATCTGAAACAACTATCAGTCAAAATGGATTGCATCTTATCTGAAAAACAAATCATAGGGACTGATGGGGTCTTCATGGTTGAATGATTTTGAAAAGAAACACAACAACAAAAATGTGAAATATTTTGCTTTACCCATTGCTTGGGCTGAGGCTTTCCTGGACCAGAGGCTTCTCAGGATTTGGCGCGATGACATTCAAACTTGTCTGGCTGTTTGCTTTTGTTGGGGCATCTGGCTCAACACTAGGAGTCGATGATAGACGCCTGTTGAATCTTGGAATTCGTGAGAGTTGTGGAGATGTTGGTGTCTCTCTTGCTGTACTAGCTAAGGGTGCTTTGGCACCTGAAAATACAAAAGTCCTGAATGAAAATCACAAGCTTTCCACAAAATGATAATGGCATCATTAAAATTAAAATCACAAGATGATAATGGCATCTCCTCTCACAACATCCCCATCTGTTACTGTTGAGGCTAGATAGCCATAGATAGATAGCCATAGATAGATAGATAGATAGATAGATAGCCATAGATAGATAGATAGATAGATAGATAGATAGATAGATAGATAGATAGATAGATAGATAGATAGATAGATAGATAGATAGATAGATAGATAGATAGATAGATAGATAGATAGATAGATAGATAGATAGATAGATAGATAGATAGATAGTCCTGAATGAAAATCACAAGCTTTCCACAAAATGATAATGGCATCATTTCAACTCCTCTCAGAGTGTACCAAATACTTGAAGCAAAGATGCCATTTCCAATCAACAAAATCCAATAATAAAAGTGCTGATGATGCCAAAAAATTAGCACAGTTTTGACTTCATCTCAATGAAGTCTTCCTCGTTCTGACCTGGTACAGGCATCTGCTGACCCAGGCACATGGCTTTCTGGTTTCCAAGAATTCAAGGGAACCAATATACAGTAAATCACAGTTCACTATTGCTAAGGACAACATCCCCATCTGTTAGTGTTGAGGCTGTCAGAGCTGGAAGCTAAATATTTAGAAATAACAAGACTAACATGTGACTGTTATGTTATGAAACTAACCTGGGGATGTTTTAGGAAAACTAAAACATCAAACTTAAAAGTCTGTGAAAAGTCAGACGGAAAGTCTGTGAAAAGCCTAAAAAGCATTTGGTTAACATTAGAGTCAATCTTACGAAGATGGGGGCAGCTACAATAACGAAGCCTCTGCATAGAGTGATTCAGTCTTCAAAGATGACGAATATCGAAACCTTTCATTTCAATTTCATTTAACCTACAATTATAAACCTCTCTAATACATAAGTAGTTTGAAATTGGCTTGCCTGGCTTAGGGTTTCCAATATCAGACTAATACAATGGGAAAAGAACATAATAATCATAAATAAATATGAAGATGGATAATGAATCGATAGAATAGGGCAGGTCTGATAGGGAAGAAGGTTAGGATTGGTTCAAGTTTTATTTCTGCAGCAAAAGATGTAGTAGGAGGTACGAATGGCCATAGTGGAAGTTTGGAGATGAGGAAGCGTCTATGTTGTGGTTCAATGGAAAAGGAGTTACACATTTAAAGGAAAGTAGTACAGGAGTTGCTAAAGATACCTAAAGCCCTGGTAGAGAGATTAATGAAGTGGATAGATTTAAATCGCTTTTTCAGTAAACTCAGTTTTTATCAATCAAACTGTGTAATATTTGCAATTGTCCCTTCTCAATAAAGTTCCATCCCAGACCTTTTATAAGTTAGAATTAGAAGCTCAGATTGAACCCTTTCTTGAAAAATGTTGACATGACTAAGATGACAACAAAAGATATCTGCATTTTTTAGACGTCCGGTTGATGGAGAAGGTGTTAAGAACTAACAGGAAGCTTACCAATAGAGGAACAAATAGCCAGGGGAATTATTTTTAACAGAGACAGGAAACGTTGCCTCCAAACAACTGTGAGAAAATATCACCACCAAAATCAAGAGGCTTAGTGCCTGAGCAAAAAAAAAATTTTGAGTGGGGAGAAACAGAGAGGAGAGTCCGCTTAAAACGGTCTCCAAGAATTTTCTTAAGGCCGTTAAATTATTGTATCCCCACCACCACCATCAACACACACAAAATACTCATTTCGCTCCCGAAGTCATTCACCTGACAATGCCAATAAAAGAAATTAGAGCAAACATTGACGAAACAAAATTCCGTTTTCCACAGTTTTCCTACAAAAAGACATTTTGTTGTCTCATGCTATTCAATTGATTTGAGGGTGCAACTGTTTGCTCCCTAAACGGGATAGTCCTAAAACAAACCTGTTCGCAGTAAAAACCTACGGAAAAAGAAAGGCCCTTAAGAACATTTAATCCTCTTGAAATCAGCAAAATGAATGGTTACCGTAGGATTTTAAAACTCAGCTTTACATGTGCTAATATAAAACCAGAGTGAAAACATCTGTCGCTTATATCGCATCAACAAATTAACAATTTGAGCTGATGTCTGCTTTTTTCATGACAACACCGAAATCCATCATTTTACCTGATAGTTTGATTCCCCTGACTTTATTTAAAGTGGCACAAAAATTGAAATTGTAGAAAGGTTTTTGTTTTGTATGGCCGGACATGTTCTCTTGATCTTTTGACGGACGCTTTGAAGTGTTCAACGTAGGCCACAGTTTAACTGGCAGTAAATCACATTCACTTTAACCGGCTGTTTGTTTGTGATAATCAGTGAGGCTTTATGACCATGGTTGCGTGTTCTGCTGTGTATTTCGGCGTCCTAGCACCTTGGCTTCCTTGCTGTTCAAGGTCGGCAATCGGCGAGCATTCTATATACAAGAGTCACCCCCGGTGATTTCACTTCGTGTTTTCAAACTTTTGTTGAACTTCTATCGCGGGATCCACGCGGGTAAGACTCGTTCCTCATACGTGCTGTTAGTACAGTAGAGTCAAGGTATGCATGCGTTTTGGCAGGAGAAATCAAGAAAGCTTAGCAAAATATGTACCTCAACTATCACTTTTTAGTTTTTGAGATACAAAAGAGGTCACAAAGCAGGTTAACCAGCTGAGCTGGGTCTGGATGAACAGCTATCAGCTATTTGGCCAGGGCCGCCGCGTTTGCCTACAGCCCCTGTCGGTCGGGGCCAAGGGGTTCTCGTAAAACTTCTTAAACCGGGGTCCCGCGATTCTCAAAAGGCAATGATTCTGAACATGTAACATTTTCTAACTTCAGCTGGCTAAGTGAAGCTTTCGTAGAGAATGCTTTCTGTTATAATTCCGTTTATAGGAGACAATAGTTTTTCAAGAGAACAGAGTGCAGCAAATTTCGAGTGATTCCAATCGCAGAAAATTTAAAGATCCTTTGCATATGCACATAAGGTTAGAACGGAGCCCCAAGCTACCTGGCGCCCAAAGCCCCCGCAGGGTGAAAAACGGCTTCCTTTCGGCACATACTGAATGAAAATTGTGGAACCCCCAATCATACAGTAGTGCGGCAACCCATTTGACGGAGAATTTTGAACGAAAGAAGTGGTTTACTTTTCAGTCATTTGATCAAACAGCTTCCTTCAAAAGTCCACCGAACTTTATGAATGAGTGAATCGGCGACAAAACTCGTTGCTACTCAATAGAACAATATGTTTTGTTTCAATGGATGTTCGTCACCTTAAGGCAGAAGAAATATCACCTAAAAGCAAGCCCTTATGCATAAGTGACGTGGAAGAACTAAGAACGGTGAAGACAGAGTGAACCTTCATCAGCAGAAACTGATGCAGTTTGTTCTTGGGAAATTATCAGCTAAGCGCAATAACTTACTCAGAATACCTCCCACAAAACATGCTCTGGTCAGCAATAACGCGATTCCAATGTGATCACTACAGTTGCACCTGCGAATTCGTCTAATCTTTGGCGAGTAGAATGCAAGATATGAAAAATGCATTGCAAACACAACTCATTATTACACTGATGAAAAGACCTGTTCGATTTGTTATCAGAGAAACACAGCAACGCGTACCAGGCAATTGTTACCCGACTCAGAATTCCAAACAGTAATTAATGACTATAGATGCAGTTCATTGTACCAAAGACGCCTGCAGCAGTGCACAGCCGTTGAAAATTGCCACATAACTGCTAGTCTAGCATCCGGTCTTGCTTCGTGTTAAGTAAGAACTTAAAGGACACTGAGACCCAATGGAAGCTGGTCTACTGTATGATAGATGCCATAAAGCATCAACACTAGGGTGAGAAGTACTGTGGTCTGGGTTCTACTAACGTTTTCCTTCTCTAAATCGCTTGGTCTTCTCTTCGTCTACGCTTTCGGCTTCGTTGATTCGCGTTGTTCGTAGCCAACCTTACCTGATATTCATACTGCTGGCTGCTAACAAAATTACGCCTGAACTAAGTTCATAACATCACTTTTTCCTATACAAAGAAATTTTCTTCTATTCTACGCCTCACACAGAGCTTCGAAAGGGCACAAGGGTTTGGCGTGAGGAGAGAGGGAAGCTGAGGGAAATAAGAAGTTTCCGGTGTTGAGCCCTCCCTCGTTGAGAACATTTGCTGACTTCGCTTTTACCTTGCTTTGGATTTCTACTAGTAATGAAAATTTGTATCTTAATTCTTATACATCGTCATTTCGTTAAATTGGGTTGTTTGTAGATAGACGGCCCCTTGTAAACCAGTAATACTGAATGGCTTACCGTCCTAGAATAATTTAGATTATTGTTGTCATTATTGCTAAGATCTATTGATGAAAGTATCTTTTTTTTTTGTATTGCATTCTCTAGTGATAGTTGATTAGTCTTTTTCGCATTATTTTGGCATTGCAAACGTGCAAGATAGATTACCACTGTGGTGCCGAGCTAAAAAGCACACTCATGCATACTGTACATAATTCATGATAAATCTCATTTAATCGGGAGAAATGAATCTTATAGTAAATATACTTAACAAAAAAAGCAAAAATGATGACTGTGACGCCAGATCCATAAATCTAATAAATGATGATTAATTAATAACTTTGAAAGTATATTTTTTTCACTATCTTGCACCCCTTCTATCGATGAGAAGTCTAGACCTCTAAATACACAAGCTGCAAGCACCCGATCGAGGCAAACAGGAATCTCTTCAACGTGCGATGGAAACGAAGCTTAATTATGAAATTTATAACCAATGCCACGACGATTGAAAAGGTCATAATCAATGTCAACGGATTTGTCAATCAATATTGGACAACAGAGAAAATCGCCTTTCTATGATTATCGCTCTTCTAATCGTCATGGCATTGGTTATGAATTTCTTCAAAATTCAAAAACGAAACTGGGTATCTGGATATTACTTTTGGCAATGAAATCATCCTTAGAATTGTGAGGGGTGCACATTAGATACCCCGCTTTGCCATTGAGAAAATTCGAGAACCAGCGTTCTCTTGAAATAGCCTCCGTGTCTATTTTCTGTGGAACAGAGCGTAACAGAGGCATCAATATTTAATTAGATTGGAGACATAACCCCCTTTAAGAACTAACGACAACTAATCTAGGTTGAAAAATATTCATTTGCTTTGCAGATAGAAAAGAACTTAGAGATTCGATTGATGAAGATTAACATGGATTTCCGCGACCACATACATACTTATTCACGACATAGCCTCTTTTTCATACTGGATGAGTCATGCAGATTTTGAAGTCGTTCGTCGGCCTTTGCAGAGAATGGATACAGGGTATTTCGAAATCCATTTATAGTCCAAGCACGTGGTGAAACCGACCCTGGGAAATGTTTGTCACAATAGCTTGTGACTAAAAAAGGTGGACGGAAGAATCGAGACCTCTTTGTATTTAGCATACCTAGAGGAATTGCTAAAAGCGACCGGTAGAGTCTCATGATGGAAGCCAAAGAGACTATTCGCTTGTTCTGACATTATGCACTTTCAATGATAACGCAAACATGACATAGCCTGATATCTTAGGCTAGTCAAAGGACCATTCAAAACTACGATATTTTATTAGTATCTACCTCATGCTATAAATTATATAGTCGTACTTTCTTTCAAAAGGTTTGATTAAAAATAAAGAAAGTACTTCTTTCCAAATACTTCTTCCTACTTCTAGGATTTGTGTTTTCAGAACACAAATTTCTTCTTTATTCATGAGAAGAGAGATTTACATCAATGATATCTGCTTCTTGCACTGAAGAGAAGAGACTTTGCAACTGGCCTACCATTTAAATGCAGCTTCCCCATACATGCGACGATGTTGTTCGGCATTATGAAACTTTAAGACGATATTAACCATTCAAGGGTAAACATCAAACTGAAAATTCTTAGATTTGATTCAGAATTCAACAATTTCTTATCCAATCATCAGTTTAAAATGATATCATAGTGAGGAAGAAACGTCACAATCATTTCATGAATGAGTAACTGTTTTTGGTTCAATTTTATTCTCGCAAGGTAACAGACTGGTTGGTATATTTAATGTTGTATTTAATGTTATATTTAAGCTGAGGCAGGATAGTGCATTTTTCCTTTCTCTCTGCAACCACATCTTGTTGCTCCTACGCCTGGAATAACAGAGGAACTGCATATCTCTTCACTCTTTCAGAGAGCTGATAAGTTCGTGACAGGACTCAAACCAATGGCCATAGCAAGCCACAGTGCCTTTTTTTTAGTGAGTTATGTTGAGGAAAGACCATGGTGGCCTATACAAAGCCCCAAAAAAGGAAGAAAGAAGAAAGTGAAAGGCTAACAGGAGAGGGAGATCAGATCAAGTTAATTGATCTTAGATTTGAAAGATGGCAAGTTGTAGGATTGAGTGAGTTATGTTGGGGAAAGTCCATGGTGGCCTATACAAAGCCCCAGCAAAGGAAGAATGAAGAAAGTGAGAGACTAAGATGAGAGAGAGATCAGGTAAACAAATAAACTAGCGTCTTACTTCCTTAAACCTGATAATTCCTCTCAATGCACCGATTCCTTGTAATATTTGAATATAGACTTAAGCATTCTGAAAAGCTATGGGTAATCATCATCACCCAACTGAGAATGTAACTGCTTTCTGAATTTCATAAATTGATAAAGTCTTGTCACTTGATCAATGATCAAAGTTCCACCCTTGCGAATGAACAATCATCAATCAATCAATCATCATGAACGAAGTGTTTTCTATCGAATGAAGCCATAGCATAAGAATTGTTTTGAAATCATGTTATAAAGAAACATCGGAAGGTTTTTTCCCTCCATCAGAGCAGAAGCGAACAGATGAAGAAGCACTGGCGAACGACCAAAATGACTAGATTCAGCCTTTATCTTGACAGCTTTCAAGGGATTATTGTGACATCGACCGGCGTTGCTGACAAAACTCATTACCTTCACTATACCTACAATTTTCAACGATACAAATTCATTTTTGGACGAGAATGCTTTGTCTGAGGGTGGCAGGAGTTGCCAAAGCAGTGGAAAAAACTTGAAAATGAGAGACTTGACAGCATGATTTGAATGAAGAGATAGCAGTGATTGTGCATAAATAATTGCGTCCCCATTTCTATAGTGTGGTATTTTAAGACGATATAAGCCATAAGATATCTTACTTGCCGCTTGACGCGCTACTCATTGGAGAGCGAGGTTTCACGTTTCACGTTTCTGTCCATTATACAATGAACTTATACTTACATTTTTCAAATGATTCATCGGTCATTTTTTCTTTTTGTATATGCTTATGAAACAATTACAACACATATTATAAAGGTGCCACAGTGAGCAAGGAGCTACACAACAACACGTTAGCATTTAACATTGAACTTGAAATCAGTTTCAAAATGGATGTCAGGCGAAACAGAGTGAGGAATTTCCATATGTTCGGTTATACATGGGTAATGCATGGCTTTAGGTTTTTGGTATTTATAGCCCTTCTTGGTTGAAATGATTTCTGAATCATGTATCCCTTTTAAAGGGAAAGAAACAGAAAGTCAACAATTTAAGGGGAATTCGAATGACCAGCTCAAGAAAATAAGCGCCCAACAAGCTTGAAGATCTGCAGATGAAAGAAAAAAGAAAAAAGAAGACTCAGTTCGCAAGGATTGTCTAGAAACCACAGAGACCTGCTTTTTGGCAAGAGGAAAACTCTCGCTGTAATATTTTGAAATCTCGCCAAGACTAGACGACTTTGCCAACTTAATTCAGCTTCCATTAGAGTAACCAATAGAGTCAATCTGTAAACAACTCGCTAGTCTGTTGTAGGAAGTGCCCGACTGAAAATCAACCCCAGCATTTCTACATCAGTAAAACGCGTATTTTCGAGCGAAGTATGAATGGAAACTACTTGAAAGCAAACTGGATACCTTTTTATTAGCAATTAAGTTGAATAGCTTAGAAGGATTCTCCGACTCTGCTTCTTTCCATAAAGCTTGAATCCAAACATGAACAATATTTGGGAATTATACCTAATCGGGTTACAAGCTTCGTTTTCCTCATGTAAAAATCATAAGCTACGTTTGTTAAAAGATTGCCATGACCATATGTGAGATACGGTAAGATTGTATGCAGTGAACCTAATGCGATTTGAATTTCTATACCTTAAATCGATGCCTTATTGAAAGCCACTAAATAAGATCTTTGATACGAATATTCGTTCATCCTTTAAGCGAGACAATTTTCAACGATTCATTGCCTAAACGAAGCGAAGTCGCATGAAGGAATACGCCAGGAGATACAGAATTGTACCTGCAAAATTGGGGAGTAATAAGCCAGTCTTTAAGCGAGTAAATAATGGATAAAAAAGTTGAAACCTTTACTGTAACGACACACATTACGAATAATGTTGCTTGTCGGAAGATGCTGCTCGTCGTCAGGAATATTTCAACATACGGTGAAAGTGTGCGCTAAATGTGTTCCTTAATTGCCTTACAATCATACCTCTTCTTTGGACAGGACTAGCTCTGTATTCTGAACAAGGGCGTCTTCTACGTGAAATCATGTATATTCTTTTGAGTCACCCTACACACTGTAAATTCATACTTTAGTTCGTCGCTTGTTCTCTTCGCAATGCAGAAGTGCTCCTTGCAGTTCACTAGGGCGTTTACGGCTGCAACGTTGGGCAAGTGTAAAATTTTGTCATCCCTAACCAAACAATAGGTTTCTCGACACCAGATGGCCGGAGATTTTGTTTAGTAACGTCACATTTGATTGAGGTCTCTGAGTTCGAATTGAATCAGCGTAGGTGGATGGCAGGTGAAAAATCGGCCATTCACCAATTCATATGAAAGGAAAACGCCAAAAGATCGCAAAACAATCGATGAATCTCGCAAGAAGGCGCAGTAAGGGATCTTTGTTGGGCCTTCAATTCGCAACAATCAGACTTCAAGCAGTCTGGCAGAACTCGGGACCCTACAACAATTAACTGTTAATGCCTCTTAGCTAGAGCATCAAGTAGTTGCTCGAAGGATTCTGAGAAGCGATTCTAATCGAGCAATCTGCTAGATTCTCCTTTTTCATGCTTTTTACCTAGCATCTGAAAGTAGATTTTTATGACTATGACAAGCTGTGCTTATCGAGCAGTATCCTGGTCTTTCATGTCAATGGGAGAACACCTCGAAACTCATACAACTGGAAATGGACAGAACTAGCAGCGCTCTTCACTCAAAGTGATAGTTGAAAAGTTAGAGGTGGACATCGATCCACTGAGAATAGGATCTCTGAGCGAGTACCTCACTATTGAACCATCATTACACCGGACGCTTCTTCTCCATCCACCCCACCTTCTGAAATCTGAATGCAGCTTTAGGATACTGAAAGCTACAGATAATCCCGTCCTCTCCTGCAACCAAAGCACTCTGCAGTCTCTATCATCATTGTTTAACGACGTTGATCAAATGAAAGAGAGAAGCAATGCGTGTTCGGCGGTCCTGATGCCTTCATTCCATACAACCACACCTCTTGAATTCTACTTCAAAAGATAGATCATTTGAAAATCTCTATACCTTAAGTTTAAAAGCTATCTAACTGAAGTCTCAGACCACCTTCCATAGATTCAGAAACATGCTCAGCTGATTTATACTCTTAATTTACACCCAATGACGTGAATAGTCAGTCTTGTCAACGTGTAAGCCAGTTTCAATGAGATACTCTTCGCATTGATTTGAATATCGCCACTTTTCAACATTACGTGCATAGAAAAGTAGCATTAAGCTCAAAGTCTATTGGTAGAAAGAGGGACGATTCGCAGTAAGAATGGCTTAGTGGCAAAGTGCTTGCTTTTCGATCCTAAGGTCAGTGGTTTAAGTAAAACCAAGAGTTTAACATTCCCCTTGAGTAACGAGACTTGTTAACTCTCTGCGATTCCAGGCATAGGAATCACGAGGTATCGTTACACGAGAGGAAAGGCCGGGACACTGTTCGATAAGCACAGCTCAATTCTGCCTTCAAATGCTCTACAGAAAGCACTAAAGTATTCTATAACGTGGTGGAGAGGAAAGACTGGATCATTTTCAATACAAGGAAAGTGAATGCTGAATAACGTCTCAGTTTTGTGCACTCTCACTGCGAACTCGTACGAAAAAGTCTGCAATTCGTAAGAGCCGTTTCATTCAACCTTATGAGCGAGTTCACTTTTGCAAAACGAGACAGCAAGCCATTGTGAAAGCATCTGTTGACCTTTCCAACAAAACTGGCGCCCTTCTCAGTAGAATCTTTGATTTACAAAAATGATTTTTATCAAATCATATAGAAGCTACTATTGTTTTAGTTCCTTCGTATATGAATTAGAATATCCACGATGTTTAAAGATCGAAGATCCTTGCTAATTGAAGGGCCAGTCAAAGCATGGTCTTGAATAGGCCACCCAAGAGAAACTTATTTGAATACAAAAAATCTTAAACAAGACTAGCTGCAATAGTTTTAGATATCCTTTGTAGGATTTTTGGCCAGCATTCCTTAAACGTCAATCTTGAAACTATTGATTTGGAATCCGAACAAGACCAAGGTGCCTGAGCTGATTCATTTAGGCAGCCATTGGAGCATAGGGCATTAGAGTGGAAAAGATGGAATGTTTGGTGTGAAAGAATTTCAGACGAAGGTATGCTCTTATCTACAAGGTTAATCCGAACCATTTCTATACTTCATGGGAGCAGAGCCTTTGGTTGATATAGCCGTTCTGCTCGTGCCTCGAAAGAAAAATTCTTTGAACTCACTTAAAACATCAAGTCTCTCAACGTGTCATTCAGTTTTCTCAGGCTTAAGATTGACAAAGCAAAGCGCCTCGACCCTTCTTACAGTACGGTCATCTTTGTTCATGCGAGGTCACAGTTTCTATCGAAACGAGGCAAATTTTAATATCAAAAGATCTCTTCTTGGCAGGGAAGAGAAGATTAGAATGAGGTGCAGCAGAAAACGCAATTCTGACCTAGTATTAGCGGCAAGTTTCATTGAAAAGTCAAAGCTAAATTGCAGTAATGTAAGCTCACCTTCTTCCATAGCCTATGGTGTCACATCTCAGCCATTCTTTAAAGATTCATTTGAAGAGAAGAAGGGAAAGATTGCGGTTGACAGAATGCATCTGAATTCCCGAACAACATGCACTATCAATTGGCTATGTCTCTATCAAGCCGGGCACTTTGAGGAGTCGAGTCTACTTCGAACGCTGATTTCGAAGCAGGACCTCGAAGGTGAAGTCGTTACGAGTCGATCGATAGATTTTCGAAGGACAGAATTTCGAATTCCAAAGTATAGTTTACTTCCTAGCAGCAGAATTAATTACGATAATAGGTTACGACACCATGCGATGCATATTGCGACGAATCAATTGCTTATTGGCTGTAACTACTTGGAAGCGTTCACCTACGAGTGCTCTGGCCTTGCTTCTCACTTTGATCTTACCTCGCTAACCTTACGGGGAAAATATCAGTGTTAATTATGTACGTGATAATCATAATCATCATTATCATTACCTATTCATTTAAAGTAGGCCTACACATCTGTAGCTATAAAAAGCTAGCTCAAGCCTGCTACAAAGTGAAATTGTTAAAATATATATAAATATATATATAAATCCAGTATACTGAATAGTGAATTATAAATACCTATGAGCAGAATACCATAATCTTAGTATACAATGCGACACATTTATCCACTCTAGAACCCAACCTGAGCTTCGAGAGGTGCCCACAGTATACAGTTTGTAAGCTTATCGAATAGCATCGGAACCTCGTGAGCTAGACTCTGTATTTCACTTCACTCTTTCTACCCTGAGATTTCAACCCAGAAAGGAAACACCCTCGAAAAATGAGAAATTCTCAGAGCCAGAGATGCTTTCAGTGTCCCTTGCATTTAGCTAAGCTTGCGGTTGCCTTACTAAATTAAAGCTGAGTCACAAAATTGAAAGGGAGGAGGCTTTACTAATGAGGTACGATCCTGAACACGGCATTGCGGCGTAGGGTAACTTCTTTGTTTCTTCTCCACACTTGATCTCCAGCTTCACGCTAGGCTCTCATTTACTGTTGGATAGACACGTGTAAAGCACTCAGAAGTGGGAACGAGCATGGCTTGAGTCCGGGACAATCAGTACAGTAAACATGTGGTCTAATCACTATGCCAACCTCTCTTACTATAATTTTGCCTTGATATGGTTTTCGCATCATTGAAATGATCACAACGAAGTATATGGAATTTTCAGACACTAATTAAGGAGGCTCACACCCTGCTAAGACAAATTCCTGATTCCATGCCCAATCAATTAAATCGTCTGCCAAAAGTATTAGGCCGTGATTAAAAAGATTAAGCGAGATATTCTAGTTGATTAAAGCAAATGAGTCATTACGTCACTGGATTAGAGTATGCCGTTGTAGTTCGGTACCAGAAAAGCTGCCCCATGAGGCTGTGAGTAATTACGTCCCAGATTCAGTGGAAGTGAATTCAGAATGCAAGCAGTCCCATTTTCCATTAGCCAGGCTCGTGGGCTTTTACCAAAAGCTTAAGCTAGCAGCTTTTGCAAAGCATTATGTATAATCTTCAAATGAGTCACATACTCTTGCGATCTCCAAAAGAAAGACGAATGTGAGTTCCATATTCGAAGCAAACATCCAGGAGCACTTTGTTAGAGAGGTTTCGTCATGAGCCACAGCATTGTGAGACAGAATGGGCCACTTCCTCGCCACACTCTGTCCCAACTTGGTAACCATTAAGTGATGATCTGGCAGATAACAGGCAAACAGAACTTGCACGAGCGTATCTCTTGTTTGAACCCTTCGTACAGAAAAGGCCTGTTTTGCCTTTATGCCAAACCACCCTCTGACGTATCATTTGAAGATCATGTAAGTATAGTTGAGAAGCAACCTATAAATTGATAATTTTCATGCCCTTTTTGGTAATTCATAAAGCTAAATCAATGTCTGCTCAAGACAGAAGCCTCATGACGATTATGAGTCTAAAAACCTATTTGCTTATACTCTCAAAATTAGCTGACGAAATCAGAGACCGTGCTGAAACCATTCAACATTGTCGCTCAATATTCCA